>OX578134.1:85914479-86244479 GCA_951213105.1 Amaurobius ferox | reverse complement strand
CTCAAGTTTTCCCCATCCTTCAAAAAGTGTATTTTACATGCTGAATAGTTTGATTTATTGTAAAGACAACTATTACTCAATGTAAGAATAGAATAAGGACTATATAAAACACAAAATAATATAACAAAGATAATATACGAGTAGTTAACACAAAAGTTCTAAAAATATCTTCTTTGCGTATTATTTGAAACACCATTACTTTCTTATTAAATGCTTAATTAAACAAAATATCTACAAATTTTCCATCTTTCGTTAAACTCACAAAATGAAGTTAAATGCAACGGTGGCCACGAAGAACAGGGAATCTTCCAACCTTCTAGGAGTAATCAAGTGATTCTAGCTCTTTGCTTCCAACGCACCTCTAATATCCTATAAATGCTGGAGGGCAAAGGTCGAAGATATGTCTCTAATGATGCGATTGCCGTGAACGATGGATTGTTGAACGGGTAATTCCTCTTCCTCCCTCGACATCAGTTATTAATTATCTTATCAGGGGGAGAAATGGTGTTATTGGGATCGGTTGTCTTATGTGTGTTATTGGGGTCGGAACGCGGTGTTCCAATGCTTCCTATGGAACCCCAATATCCTCTGGAGACACTTAATGCGAATGGGTAAAATAGAATCCATTTGTACTGGAAGTAAGTTATAACGTTTAATTGGGAATGGTAATAAATTATGTATAATTAATACATATTTGCGGAGTATGCATCAGCATTAAAGATATGTATTTCAATTTGTAGTTAGTCTCTCAAATTATCAGGAATGTGAAAGATTTCTTCCATAATTTTCTCTTTTTTACGTATATTATACTAGCGATTTCCTCTCACGTTTTGTGCTGGCTAAATGACTAATTGGTCAATAAATATGACGGCGACGTAAAAGTTCTGATCTATAAATATCTGGTTCAAATTTAAGTATAAAAGTGACGTACATTTTATAATTCTGCTAACATGGAAATTGCGGTACGTAAAAACACTTTCACGGCATGTTGTCCTTTTTTCAACATTTTTAGATAAATAAATTAATTATGGCATTATTTTTCAATTCTCAAATCAATTAATTAAGGCATTATTTTTCAATTCTTTGATTTAAAGAATAGCCAACAAACAATTTCGGTATATAAAGAGTAACTCGGTTACCATGGTTACCACAATGGAATCGAAATCTATTAATAAATTCATTAATAAAATATAAAATAAAAATTGTTTGCTGTAACTATAAATTAAAATATTCCAAGAACGATTGATTGTACACCAATAATAAGTTAATTATAAGAATCTGGGATTTTTTTTTTCTCGTAGGATTCTGCAAAAACATATTTTAATGTAGATAGTAGTTCGTGAGTTATTGTTATAACAATGCACTCCGGATAATTCATCCTGAGTTCTTCCTGGTTTCATCATCATCATTATAGCATGTGTTAGCCATCGTTATTTCTAATATCATTTTTTGCTTATGAATTATACATCTAAAAGACATTTAACACTATGCAATGAGTTCACGTGATTTCGGACAACCGTCCACATTTTAAAAATTCCCTCTTTTGTAAATCCTAAAAAATCACCTAGGCTGACTGATCGGATGAGGTCAAAAACACGGAAATATAAAATATGATCCACGTGAATGCAAAGTGTATTTTTGAGTCCCGTATGCATAGGTGACAACTGTTGGAAAAGATCCAATTGATCAAATTCCAGCTCAGCAATAAATCACCCGACCCTAATTAGCTAAAAGCACCGCATTGCAAGTGTTCAAAATCTGCCGTCTTGTAACTTCCCTATTCCCGCCCCCGAAAGGGCGGTAAACAGCTACTATTTTATACAGAAAATCACATGCAACTCCGGTCCAACATTGCAAAATATGGACAAGGCTTAACTCACCGTGACAATCGCGAATTCTCGAATTTCGTTAAACTCTTGAGATGTGGTTAAATTTCAATATGATGACGAGCACACTTAGAGGGTAGAGAAGATGATATTTGAACAGACTTATGATATCTTAATAATGTTACATAGGAAGGGAAATGAAAGGCCAAATGAAAGAATTCCAATCCTCCAGTCTAATGCCACAATTACCATGAATAAAGAATTGTTGAATTCGTCGTAGGGAGAATCTGTCTTCTTCCAACGACATCGGATATTGTTCACTTATAGGAAAGGTATGAAACCGTGGTCGGCCGTCGTCCAAAATGCAGTGTTCCCGAGTTCTTTACCTGAAGCACTGATTCCATCTAAGGACATGCTTCTGGATAAAATGAAGTCTATTTGCTTTAAAATAATTAACTAATATAGTTTTCTTAGATGTTGCAGAAAGTGGATTGCTAAGAGTGGCAGTTAGAAATCAGTATTTCAAACTAATCCTTATTCCAGATTTTCAGACGTTTAGTTTATATGATACTCTTAATCATCAATGGCTCGGCAGCCCACTGTAAGACTTGGCCTTCCTTCCAAGGACTCCCTTTGGAGCAATGGTTCTCCTGTTTTTAATATTTAACACCTCAAAGCCCTTGTCCGCACAATTGATCCATCTCACCTTCGGTCTTCACCAAGGTCTTTTCCCAATTGGTGTGCACGTAAAAATTTCCTTTGTAATTCTGTTGTTCATACAGCGTTGTTATAGGGCAGTGATATTCAAACTGTGTTCCGCGGAACCCCGGGGTTCCGCTAAACGTTTTCAGGGGTTCCGCGACTTTTTTTAATAAAATTTTAGATTTTTGTTATAAGATTTTATAACACATTTATTAAATTTTTTGTTATTCAAAAATTTCGATAATTAAATTAAATTTTTTTTTTAAGAACTGAAATTCATAAATTGAAATGCGTTTGCAAATAACAACAATTAAGCCTGATTTCAAAAGTTGTGTAGCAAGAAATAAGCGCATTCAAGTCATTAAATTTAGTTACTTCTAGTATTACTTCTGAATTAGACATATTCCGAATTTTGTATTTTCTTGTATTTACATTTATGCCTACAAATATGCTTGTATGTTTCACTGCAACCCCGGGGTTCCGCTAAACATTTTCAGGGGTTCCGCAACTTTTTTAATAAAATTTTAGATTTTTGTTATAAGATTTTATAACACTTTTATTAAATTTTTTGTTATTCAAAAATTTCGATAATTAAATTTAATTTTTTTTTTAAGAACTGAAATTCATAAATTGAAATGCGTTTGCAAATAACAACAATTAAGCCTGATTTTCAAAAGTTGTGTAGCAAGAAATAAGCGCATTCAAGTCATTAAATTTAGTTACTTCTAGTATTACTTCTGAATTAGACATATTCCGAATTTTGTATTTTCTTGCATTTACATTTATGCCTACAAATATGCTTGTATGTTTCACTGCAGTGGCGGCTTTTTAGAGCCGCCAAATTCACCTCAGCTGTATTCAATAAAAAATCTGAATAACATGTTTTTAATAATTTATTTTTGTATTTAGTATTTGGTTTTATGATTATAATGGTCAAAATTAATTTGCAGTCTTCGGTAGTTGATTTTTGTAAATGTAGCTTCAAAACTTTTTTGGGAGAGGGGTCACCGAGATTTTCTGTTACGTCACTATGCTTAAAGTCACTATGCTTAAAGTCTTTACGTCACTATGCTTACGGGGCATATTTTTTGTACTAGAGTTCCAAAAAAAATTTTTTTTAAGCGTAGGGTTCCGAAGGCTTTAGAAGTTTGAAAACCACTGTTATAGGATATGCTACTACGTTGTCGGTATATGAAACTATGTTAATCTTTTTAAATAGACATCAAATAAGGCCTCTAATTTGAGAATTAAAGGTAGCTCTCTAAACTCTCCCGTATATTTATACTCAATAATGCAAAAAAAGAAAAAAAAAACATTATATTGCAAAGAAGTGACTCAGTGTTTATTTAGAAAAGATCTTATTTATAAAAGGTTCATATAAATAAAATTATAATATGATGTGAAGAATATTATAATTTATTTTATTGCTGATAAAATAATCGATCATAGTCTGGGGCTCTTGTGCTACTGGATATAATACCTACTATGCCATTTTGACCCTATTAGGAACTAGAACTATATCGAATTTATCTCACATACAATGTGTGCCAAAATGATTGACACAGTTCGGAAGTTGATTATACTTCTTAGTATGTTATACAGAATTTCAAAAACTATGAAAAAGTAACGAAAGAGTAACAAGTTCATAAATCATATGCTACACGTGTTCGATGTGAGCATCATAAATAACACGGCATACATAACACAGACGATAGTCTTTGATCAGCATGTCTGGTGTTGAAGACCCAGACCGTCCGACTCGTCCGAGGACTTAGAGCAGCTATTTGGACGGCCGGAGCATGTCTGGTGTGATGTTTCTCTACAGTCGCGGTAATCCTGTTCAGGTATGCTTGCAGATAGTGGTGGCAAAACACTTTGCCCTTTATTAAACGCCAAAGGTAGTTGACACAAGAGGTTTGGTCAGAAGACCGCACCAATCATTTTGGTACACACTGTTTTTCTCCTTCCGACGTTCACTCCTCTCAACACTACACTACATCTACATTCTAATCTTATATAGAGAAATTATTCAAGTTCTGGAATGTGGTAACCATTATTACGTAACAATTCATTGCAAGGCTGTTCCTACGAGCTGATGAAACTAGTTAGTAAACCATGGACTGGTTCTCCATTACGCATTGCCGTCAACTTCGTGAATCTCTCTTTAACTCAACAAAGACCTAACGAAAATTATACGTGATGATGACATTTCCAAAGAAACCCTGGACACAGGATTCTACAATTGAGTGCTTGATATATTTGCATATTAAAAATACTATGTGTCATTACCACTCTATGTTTGCATTCAGGCACCATTTGCAAAGTATTAGACTCAATTTTAGCACTCAGAAACAATCAGTTTGATCCAGAATCGTATTCAGATGTACTTGATTGTCCCCTAAATATACTGTCCTACGTATCCCCCTGACTGTAAAATATCACTAGAATTATCTGCTATACAGCGCAATATTATCACTACATAGTAATTTTTTGCATCGCAAAATAAACATTCAAATATGAAACAATACTTCATGCAAATACGGAGCATAACTTTGCGCACAGACAATTAATTAGATCGTGCAAATAAAATAATAATGATGTATGACAGAAATATGAAAACAGTGTGAAAATGTCTTATATATATAAGCTTATAACCTAGCAATTTTGAAAAAATTAGCTTTGAAATATAGAAAAAAAAATCTGATGTGGGCAGCACATGACTTTCCTTATATAATATATAATGCAATGTATTTACTACTTTAACAGTGAAAATAAAATAGGTTATTCTTATAGTAGATACTTATATTTTTTCCAAGATATTAAATGTTCGTCAAATTGTCGATATTTTCATTGATTTAGCGTCATTTCAATCCATTTGGCGAGATTTTCTTTGATTTGGTAACATTAAAAAAAGTCAAACATTCCGCTAAATTCGTCGCCAAATTCTCTCCAAGCGTTGTGGACGAAGAAATAATTTATTCTTATAACAGATAAATGACTATTGACGTTCAAATACAAAAGTATTACTCAAAGTAAATTTTTCATGAATGGAACGAACTAGATCCACGAGAATGATGTCATCAAATTTATCGCATGATATTTCATTTGAAAAGTGAACATGTTTCTCAATAGAAAATACTTTTTTTTATTTTATGTAATTTTTTGATAATGTTTTTGAAAAATATCTCGAGAACGGTTCATGCTAACGTTCTAAAATCTATATTAATCGTTTTCTAATGGAAAATTACATAAGATATGCCTATTTGCGTTACTTTATTAGGGGTTTTGATTTTTTGATGATTTTTTCAAAATTTCACTCGAAAATTTAGGGGGTTCTGAACATTTGATTGCGTATGAAAACAATAGGCTTCCAGTATTCACGGGTAACTTTTGTACCTAATTTCATTCGAATCGGTCTATTCGTTCGTCAGTTATCGTCTCCACAGACTCACTGACACACACACACATACTTTCACACACAAAAACACACACACAGACATCACCTCAAAAATGTTCGATTCGTGATCAGGGATGCTTAAAACTGCTCTCCCGTCGGAAAATCGAATTCGAATTTTCGACTCCATCACAATACTTTCCTTATACATTATTGTATATAAGGAAAGTAATAGTTCATTTAAAAAGTATTAAAAATTTTCAATTAAATCAAAATTCGTGTAAATATTGGACAATCAACATTTTTTAGAGGTCTGAAATGGATAGTAATGTTTAAATAAAAGAAAATGACTTTAACATCTGTAAAATAATCTTTCTCACATTGTTTAATTATGAATGATAAAGACATTTAATAACTATTTCAGTTGTCGTGTGGTCAAAACAAAAGTAGAGCATAAAAACTTTCAACCCAGCCATGCACTCTAAAACATTTCCTTGAAATATTCTAATTTAAAAGTAAAAGTTAGAAAATGTCAGTTTCTTGTAAGAAACATAAATATTTCCGAAACAAGAAATATCGTAGCAAGAAATTTTCTAAAGTTACAAACACAGGTATTCTACCTATAGATGATCCACGATCTTCATAGCTTGCATATGGCAGAAAAATTCAATCTTTGACCTAATTTTCAGATCCATAGAAGCAGGACTTAAACTTCGAGTACAGAGAAAAGTCCTGTTTATGCCCATGATCGTTCGGAATCCGCTTTAAACTGTAGCTCTAAGCCAAAGTAGCTCTGGTAAACATAAAAAGAACAATAGAGCTAAAAATAGTCAATCCAGTCTGATCAAAGCTTTGACAGAAGATTTTTTTTTCTTGTTAGATTCTTTAACAAGTTATTATTTATAGCCTTCTACAGAGAAGTTGGCATTCTTCACCGTAAAAGATAGCTAGGTGCATATTTTTTACTCTAAAATAACTCAGCTCTATAACAGAGCATTGAAACAACTCTATAATATTCTTAGAACAACTGTTATTAGTCTTCATCATTTTAGTGTTTGGTAAAAAAGTTTTATTACCATTTCATATCAAAATTCGTGTTCTTTAGAAATAAAACATTTCCTTTGCTGCCAAAATCTTGAAGTATATCGTTACATTGAAAGCAATTTCTCTTAGAACAACATCAATCACTCTCACCATTATATCCATGAAACAAGTTTTCAATTTATGCTAAAAGCATTATTTAAAAGCATTCGCATCGAAAATTTGATACATCAACCCGAAATAAATTACTTAACTCCCCTTGCGGAAATCCAAGTTTAGCCAAAATTGCTAATAGATTCTTGGATCGCGCCAAATTTCTCAAAAATTCCAGACATTTGAATTTTCAATCAAGCCCTTATAACAAAACAGCACCAACATCACAACTCGATGTTTACGCATTGCAGCCGCCACCTGGTTTCTGATTAAATGAATTTCCCCATCTTCAGTCTGAACACTGAACCGATTCTAATGGAGCAGAATAGCATTAAAGATTAGTTTGGGGAAGATGCAATCGGCAATAAACTATGGATTTATGCCAACGAAAAATCGCTTAGCGGCATATCGAATACCTCTAGTCATCGTCCTCGAAGACCTCGTGGTTAAAATCGTTCCGGCAACGTCAGTTGAGAGCTGCGGTCATTTTAAGGCGGTTTAAAGCTAAAGCGCTCTACTGTTATTTGTATAGGATCAAATTATATGGTAATTACTTTGTGAATTTTTATTGCTTGCTTGAACCATAGGTAGAATGCTTTAAAGTTAAAATACAGAGATACCTGGAGTTATTTATGATTTAGGCAATATGCAAATTGTAAAATATTTGAAATCCAATATCACTTCATAAACTGTTTTCATGCTGCTAACGTCATATTCGTAAAAATCTGATATGGGCGGCATATGACGTTCTTTACACACTTTGATGAATTTCTTTGTTAATATTTAATTTCACTCACATATACAGAGTGCCCCAAAAATTTTGAAACGCGTTTTAATTCTTTACCTGTTGGAGATAAGTGGTCAATGTAAATTGCAAAAATGTTGAAAGTAAGGTAGGAAATAAGACTACGCTAATGAGATAGTCCTCCCATCAATTTTCAAAAAGTTACACTTTTTAAATTTTTATACGACCCCCCCCCCCCTTAGACAAATTTGGTCAATCAGAAAATTTAATGTAACAAATTCATTAAAAAACCCCATCATATCTGTATCTTGAAAATTGAGAGAGTTATATTTAATTGAAAAATTGAACATTGTGAATGGGGACCATATATCAAATTAGAAATGTAAATTTGTGACATATCACAAAAAAGATAAAACTGGATGATAATACATAGGAGATATTTTTACGAATTCCGCGTAGGCTCACGATGCAATCACGGATTCTTAAGTACTTTTCAATAACTAAATACTTTTAAGCACTTTTTTTATCTAAACAATTTCCATCGTCAATTTGTATATGATCCCTATTTTCGCTGAACAGCATTTCACATGGTACGGAAAAGTAGCATAAGTCAGATTTTTTCCTTTATTATAATTCAGTTGAATTTTAAAAATACAGATATGTGGGTTTTTAACACTTTACAACAAAGTTGAAAAGTGTTTATGACTTTGTTCATTCTGTCTGTCTGTCTGTCTGTCTGTCTGTCTGTCTGTCTGTCTGTCCGTTAGCACGATAACTGCCGTAAAAATGACTTTATCAAAATGAAATTTTAGTATGTTGTTCAGACGGTCTGTAGGACCTATGGGAATATAAATAAATAATATCACCCAATTAGTTTTTTATTGAACCCGGGTTGAAAAAATGAAATACATTGAACCCCATGGGACCTAATTTTTCAAACATTTTTTAAGTAAATTTAAAATTCACGAATTGCTTCGAAATTTTTAGAAAATATTCACATTATCCCATAGAATATATAAAAAAAAATTCAGTAAAATATGTTAAGTAGTTTTTTAATTAAAAATTATTTAATATAGGGAAAAAAACAAATTCAATTAAATTCTCACTTTAGGATATCTTCCAGAAAGAAAAGAGAGATATATTATACAATAAATATCTCTCCATTTGTATAAACGTTTTGCATATGGGAGTGGCTTCACATTTTAAAATAAATTTGGTAGATAACAATTTTTCATTTTTTAACACTTTACAACAAAGTTGAAAAGTGTTTATGACTTTGTTTAAATTTTATATAACTCTTCATGATAAATTTATTTGATGGCATTTTTAATGCACTTTCCTACGTCCTAGAGAGTTAAAATTTGGTACACAGCTTAAATTTGTTGAACATTTTATTCGACATAAATTTGATGGATCTTTAAATATAGATCATACATTTTTTTCGAAATGGCCTGAAAATAATCCCCGTTCACTTCTATAAATCATTGTTGTAATATTGTTAAAAATTCTGATGTGGACAGCACATGTCTTTCACTACAGACTCATATTCGTTCTTTTTATTTATTTTTTCTATGACGTCATTTGAATTAATTTCAGTTTTTTTCGATGAAGTTTTTAAATATAATAAATTATCGCAGTATTATGATAGTTTTAAAAATATTACCGTGGAATGTATCGCTTTTCAGATATATTTAAACCAGGCAATTTTTATTTCAATGCCGTCATTTGAATGAAGTTCATGTTTTTCAATGAAGGTTTAATTTTTCAAATATAATAAATTAATGTAGTATTATGATAAGTTTTAAAATATTACCGAGGAATGTATTGCATTTTCGACTGTCTTAAATAAAATTGCATTGAAGTTGGAAAGTGTTTCATAATCAATGCTTTAAGCATGATTGATCTTTCTTGTAATTCATATTGAGTGCTGTATTCGTCGTAAAACCTCTTTATTTTCGCTTAAATTTTGTGCATCTACATACTGAAACAACGCAATTACAATATATTTGAGTTTAAATGAGCATCCAACATTGATTATTTCTCCAACGAAGCCTATTTTTCACTTATGTGAAATGTAAACAGCAAAATATGTAGGATGAGTTGTATAGGAATTGCTGTATTTTTTTAACGCAAAGGGATTTAGCTCATGGAGTCTGCATAGCTGATATGAAAGAAATATTCATTGACTTTACCGAGAGAAGGACGATTTTTTGCGATGAAGTTTTAAGCATAGAGTACAATTACTTATAGCTCCATGGTCTTAATTTTTAAATAAAATAAATTATTATAGTATTGTGATGAATGACATGAATGGGAAATTATTTATGAATGAAATGCTGCTTTTTTAGAGAGAGCCAGGCGTGTTATTTTTTCTATGACGTCATTTGAATGAATTTCAGTTGTTTTCGATGAAGTTTTTAAATTTCGATGAAGTTTATCGTGGTATTATGATAATTCTAAAATTGTTACCGAGTAATATATCACATTTTAGAGATGTTTAAACCAGGTAATTTATATTTCAATGCCGTCATTTGAATGAAGTTCATTTTTTTCGATGATTGTTTAAGTTTTCAAATATAATAAATCAATGTAGTATTGTGAGAAGTTTTAAAATATTACCGAGGAATGTATTGCATTTTAGATATGTTTAAATAAAATTGCATTGAAGTTGGAAAGTGTTTCACAATCAATGCTTTAAGCATGATTGATCTTTCTTGTTTTAAATGATCTTGTTGCATTAAAAATAAAAATAAATATTATAATTCAGTTGAATTTTAAAAATACAGATATGTGGTTTTTTTTTTAATGATCTTGTTGCATTAAAAATAAAAATTTTCTGATTGACCAAATTTATCTAAGAGGGTCATATAAAAATACAAAAAGTGTGACTTTTTGAAAATGAATGGGAGGACTATTTCATTAACGTAGTCTTATTTCCTACCTTACTTTCAACATTTTTGCAATTTACATTGTCCACTTATCTCCAACAGGCATAGAATTAAAGCGCGTTTCAATCGTTTTGGGACACCCTGTATATCCATGTTAAAGAATTTTTACCACAAAATGGAAATTTATAACTCTTTTAGCTATCTACAATCTATGACAATTGTCAAGGGTGCAGCACACCCAAATGTTCTCCCGGTCGTCCATTTTGTTGCTCCAAGTCCTCTGGACGAGCCGGACGGCCTGGGGCTTTCACACCCAAATGTTCGATTTGTCGAAAAAATAAGATGTACCTTCTTTTAAGTGAGATAACGATTTGCAATTTAATATAGGGTCAATTGTTCCATGAAACACCCGATACAAATATAATTTTTTAAATGTTTATTAGAAGCGGTAGTGCCCACCCAAAGGTTCAATAGGTGAAAAGATAGAAAAACATACTTTGCGGTTTGATAGAGACTTTAAATTTGGTGTAAGGGCAGATAGTTTGAAAAGAAAAATATATACAATTTCAGTTTTTCATAGTTTGCTACTTTAGGGATGAGGCACACCAACATGTTCGATTTGTTAAATAAAAGAGAAACGCCTTCTTTCACGTGAAATAGAAACTTGCAATATGGCATACTAGTCAATCGTTTGAAAACACTTCTGCGAAAAATCAAATTTTTAGGTAAGTTTGTTTGAGAAGGTGCCCCACAAAACCATTCGAAATGAGAGATAGAGACTTGAAATTTGATGGACGGGTCAATCGTTCGATAAAACCTACAGGAAAAATCGATATTTTCAAAAGTGTTCATTTAAAGGTATGCTCCACGCCAAAATGTTCGAAATGTGAAATGATAGTACGCAAAACGTACTATAATAAAGACTTGAAAATTGGTGCAAGTGTAGATAATTAGATAGAAAGGAAATATAAAATTTTTTTTTTCGTTATTTGCTGTTTTAGATTTGCCGAATATATGAAAATACCCCTGTGACAGTTAGTTAAATAATAGAGATATGGAATCAGGTTCACGGGTCAATAATCATGAAAGTAATTATAATAGAAACTTGAAATTTAGTAAAAATGAGATAGTTTAATAAAGCTGACGAGAGATCCTATAATTCTAAACATTTAACAACAAAATAAAAAACATTATTATTCTCACAATTATGTGTATAACTGTTCTGGATTTGTTTATTGTGATAGCGTTAATGTTCAATGAGTACTCGGCTAGTCATTTATTTATTACCAGTGCAAAATTTATATCAAAATAATATTGGTATTTAATTAAAAATATTTTTGTATTAAAACAAAATCCTCCGATTTTTTTATAAAGCATTATGAACAGACGTTGAAACTTACAGTTCTGAAATTTTACATTGGCTAATACTTTTTTTTTTTTAATCCTATGTCGGGGCGGAGGCCATATCGGCCATGAGCCCTCTGGCAGCTTAATAAAAAACCAGCCTTGTTATAAAAGTTGTCAAGAAGAGAGCAATTCTGGGGAGTGATGTGTCTCGCCTCCTAGTGGTGCCGCCTAGAACGCTTTTTGGTAACTAAACGAGACATTTTTTCGTCACTGCAGCCCAGTTGTGATTATACATTGGCTAATAGAACCCGTAGATGTGCAAGATGAGTTTAGATACTATTTTAGGCTTTAGTTAATAAGTATTAATTAATAAAATTCTGCAATGCCAGCATAGAACGAACCCATTTTCAAACTTCTCTGTGATAGATTGCTGGCATGAACGCCACAAAGATGGCCGCGGAGATGCTATGCTTTATTGTTGATTCTTGTGTACAAAACATTTCGCAAATATTGCTATGGTGAACAGTTGCGATTAAAATATCCTTGCATTACAAATATATGCCATTTTGTTGATTCTTATAAGCATTAGCACAGAGTAATTACGAAAACTAAATTTTCACAATCCCGACTGTTAGAACTTTACGCATGAAGACCCAATCTTATCTAACTATGAATGAAAATCGAAAACGCTATATCCAAATTTTTGGTAGATCGCGTGTGCACTCGTGAAGTGGGGTAGCGAGTCGGATAGAAGAGCTCGTGAGGCGAGCTCCGGAGATTTGTGAGCGCCAGCGAACAAAAAGCAAATTCTCGACCTACTACGCATGCGTAACAGGCGACTCAAAAGAGCTTGCAAAGCGAGTTTTCAAATGTTATCAAGCAGAAGGTGTAGCCCCCCCCCCCCAGTAAATGAAAATGTAAACTTTTACAAATTAGTTTGCATTGAAATACAAAAGTGCGTAATGTATTTTTCTTTAATGGGACAAGCTAAATCCTCAAGAATAATATTACTGAACTAGATTTAAATAAATAGTGGATATATTACACTACCAAAGCAGATAAAAGCATCCATAGACCAGTTTCATGTTTATTATACGCTTGTCAGCATGAAACAGCTGGCATCTGCAATGGAAGTAAGAAACTTGTTATATGCCATAATTTTGTGAACCTCATTGGGAACTGGAACATTCAGTCTTTCCGCGTATTCGGCTTCAAATTTTCCCCAAATTTAACCCAGATCACACGAGGCTACAACAGGCAAGTTCATAGTATGTCAGGTGGATTCTGTTGATCTGGCCGTTATAGCCTCGTGTAGACATGAACTTTTTTTTTTTTTTTTTTGAAAAATTGGAAGCCTTCTGTGATAAGATTGAATGCGTCACAGCTGTTCGTAAAATTGCAACACGTTTCTTGCTGCAATTGCAGATATATATTATTTCATGCGTAATACGCGTAAAACTGGTTCATATCTGCAATGGGAGTGTATTTTGAATAAATTTTTATTTCGTCGGTTTGATTTCCCTTTTCAGTTGCACTCAAATGGTAAAGGATATATTTCATTTTCCACTTCAGATAATATTTTTATAGCTACACTATCCATCGCTTAAAGGCGACCCCAAAGTTTTAAATCACGCTCGCTCCCAGTGTAGTGACCACCTGTTTAGTGCTTGTTTAACACTCTTTATAACCGATTAGTCCAATTACTTAAATAACGACCCTGTACTTGTAGCGAAAAAACTTACTATGTTATGTGCCGCAATTTTAAGAACCCCCATAGTTTCCCACAAAATCCGTCCTAACACGTAGCCGACTTACATTTATAGAACATTGAGCTCAGACTGCAGAATACTGCAATAGTTAAGATGATAGCCACAGCTTTTGCTGTTAGGTAGACGCTCCTAAAGCTTTTAATTTCACTTTAATCTCACTTATCTTCACTTTTATAACTTTAAATTCACTTAGGTCGTTTCATTCATGAGAAAAGATACTTAGAATAATACTTTTGTATTTGAACTCCAATAGTCATTTATCTGCTATAAAAATAACTTATTTCTCCGTCCATAACGCTTGGCGAAATTTTGGCGACGAATTTCGCGGAATGTCGCCAACTTGCCCATTTTTTTAAATGCTGCCAAATTAACGAAAATCTCGCCAAATGGATAAAAATGATGCTAAATCAATGAAAATGACGAATACTACTGAATACGTTTTGACTATTTTTAGACGGATATTAGTTTTATCTACCATGCGAAATTTTAGTACCACGTTTTAGAACCACCTGAATACATTTCGACTATTTTTAAAAATGAAGCATTTACATAGAGTGATCGAGTGTTTTGGAGTGTGGAAAAATAGAAGACTCCATTTTTGTTCGACGATGTAGGTAAAATTAATATTTTACTTTAATAAAGCTTTTAAAAATTTGTCATCCATTATATGTAACTTGAAGGGTTAAATTGACTTGGACTCCATTGTAAAATATATTTTACCTTGGCGAGGGAGCAACCGATCACCCAGACAAGGCTCTATCGATTAAGTTATTGGGGCGATTAGCTTATTTTGATATTTGAAGTGGACACCGCAAAATTAATTGTGAAATTCATAAAAAGAATTTATAAAAATTAACAAACGTAGGAACCCCAGAAACATTGTTGAATTCTAAGTTGGTTATTAACGCCCATTATAAGCTACTGAACGATTTTGAATATTTGTTCTGAAACTTCAATGTATGATTTACAAATTTCTAATCTGTTTAATTGCCGATGTGTCACAGTACCAGACATTTCGCCAAATTATTGATTACACATAAATTAATTTCCCGAAAAGTGGGATGCCATTGGAGTTTGTCGAAAAAGGGATTCCTCACTCAATTCATAAAACTTCGACGAGGGGGCCGAAACACATTTCCACTTTCTTGAGGTTCCAACCATTCACAATGTTTCCTTTAGAACGTTTCTTTTCTAACAGTTTAAAAGATAAATGGACGATCAGACCTCCGACCCGAAATAACCAATTCCGGAAATTTCATCAGTAAAAAGCATTATGCCATTCAAAAGTATTCATTCCTCTTTGCGTATTTAGGCCATAAATATGAGAGAACCTATTAGCGAGTGAGCATGGTGAGGTTCATTTTTCTAAAGCACCACCGCCGCCTTCACTCAAAACTTTTACTCCGGGTCACTCTTTACTTATCTCTGGAAAATAATTATAAAGATTCATAAGAGAACGCTCAAACTGATTAGCAGACGCGGCAAAGAAAACTCCCGCGTAACCCTTAGAGGAACAGTCAGTGAGATTAATTTCTCTTGTTAGCCATTTGCGACATACGATTAAAAATGCAACAAGGATCGCTGCCACTTTTAAACTTAAAACTTTTCTGCCATCCCCCTGGAGGGTTTCACTTAAGACTCATTAGCATCGCTGGGAAAGAACAGGAAAATTAAATCTTATCATTAATTAGGGCCGGAAAGTCTCCCCAGAAATCACGATATTGCATTTCTTTCATTCTCCAACTCCACCCCACCCCCAACCCCTCTACATTCAAATATATATATATATATATACACCTTTAGCTTATGCGCATTTGAGTATAAATATATCTGCCCTTGAAGTAAAAATGTTCGCTTAATTTGTTTTCCAAATAACTTAACAATTACCGACCGTCCGTTCAAAAGTTATTCTCTTAAAAGGCTTCGACGGAATATGAAGACAGATTGAATTGAATGTGTCATATGCGCTGTTTTGCGCGTAACGCGTTATAAATAAAATTATCACGCCCTTTTTGATGCTTCCCCATTCCATTTCAGCCTATTTACGGAGAAATTTTTCGTGTTTGAATTCTGTGAATGATATTTGAATAACCATAAAGCATCAGTAATGCGATCTTTTCGTACTTGGAGCTTGGAAAAAAGGTCTAATCTAATTAAAAGCAGCAGAGAAGTAATTTTCCGATTAAATATTACGGCCTTTCGTTTTTATTTCGCTCTTTTTACCGCTGTTTCCGAGATTTAAATAATGTAATTTTGCTTCTAACGTAATTGTCGTAATCATTGAAATATTGTCTCAGCCTCAATTAAGCAATGGCCGATACATTAATTCCTTTTTTCATTCTCCCTGCATTCGAATATGAATTGTTCTCGCAATTAATTGATTCTTTCGCAATTCTGCGAGCGCCGTTTCGACTTTTTTGTCGCCATCTTTGACTTCCTTTCATCGGTTATGACTTTAGATTTAATGACGAATTCTCATTCTTAATTGCTCGTGTAACAATTGCAGTTAAAAATAGAAATTATGAATTTAATGCAGTTTTCAATCGCATCAGTGAGCAATTTTCTGCGGGAAAAAAATAAAGTTCTTTCATCTTTCTAATAATGAATTCATTTGATATTGACGGATTTTAAATGAAAAAAATTGATTTCAAATTAATGAATTTCAGATTCTTGATTCATATATATGTATTATTGCTTGCCTCTGGCGAAGATATTAATTTGCACAAAGTGTACGTTCTTATTTCCATCTGTTAATCGCCCTTGTTATCTTAACTATTTCATTTCATTTGCTCAGATTATACTGTGAGTTAATCTAATAATGTTTTATTAATGAATATGAAAAATGTACAGAATATTTCTATCCATCTATCAAACTCCAGATAACTTTTCGCGTATTCTGCATACAAGCTTACAGTATAATAAAATTTAAATATAATAGTTCGTTCAAAAAGTAAAATAATAACTTTTGTTAGAAAAATCGTTGATGTTTATAATTTCTCATGCTGATGTATATAGAAGGTGAAATATAAACATATTATATTTAATTTTTCTAGCTATATTTCTTACAATTATACTTCTTATTTTAGTTACAGTTTGACTCGTGAGGTACGTAATCTTGTAATCACAAACAGTAAAACAAATAGTGTATCTGAAGCTTTATGTATATATTATCATAAGTTACATAAAAAAATTGGTAATTATTTTACAAATGTATTATTTCTTTATTAAAAAATGATACTTACCTACATAGTTCTTAGAGCTATTTTATATTAACTAAAACGTAATTTTCTCATCATAATATAAACTGATAAATGTTTTCCAATCGAAAACGTCTCGATTACTTTTTAATATAATAATCAATACAATTATTAACGCAATTTTCCTTACATTTATTTATTCTTTACATGATAGATATCCTTACAATATTACATCAATAAACTTAAAGTTGCCCTAAGACATTACCTGCGTTAATAATATCCAAAATACTTGCTCGCCCCAACTACACAAATTTTATGGGGAAATTTAGATATTTTTCGCCATAACGCGCCATTATTCAGAGTTTAAGTAATGGCAAATATCACTCATTTCTACATTCCATTAATATCAAGCCCTGCAATATACGAAACGACTATTAATAATCGCGCCGTAGCTATGGTTGTATTCTGCGTTTATCATTTCCCAAACTCCATAAAATTAGAAAGCCAAGTCAAACACGCCGTTTGCTCTATCTTTCGTGTTTATTATGATCCAGAAAGTGCCTGCAAAATTGGCTTTTCACGTTCCGTTATAACACAAACGGCACTCTGCAGTACCCAGGCACAACCAAATTATGTTTTGATGCCATTCCTGGTCATTATAATCCGCTCAGTCTCGGCCGGAGATCTTTAATCATGCTCCGAACTGACCGGTACAGCTGCCGTTCCTAAATTTGAGCGCCCCCCACCCCCCTCTGCATCGCGCTCTTGTAAGCAAGGGGCTGCGTAATCAAGTCGCGACAACATGACAACACACAGTTTGCCGTATATATTAGGAAACTTCCAGGTACGGAGTATGTATATCATATAACCGGGGGAAAAGTTGCCCCAGTGCAATCTGTAAAACCTCTTTTGCCACCACAGCTGACACTGAAGGCTGCTATTGGGACTGGGGCTGTGGGGGGGCTACTGTTGGTCAACTCGAGGGCGTGAGAGTAGAGCAGGGGCGGAGACGTGACAGAGGATGATGAATGGGATCTTCATCGAACGGTCTGCATACAGCAGGTGGGAAGGGGCTGCCCTGTTATATAATCCATATTCGCTTCCGCAACCATCGACTAAATAGAAGCTGATAAACTGATGGTCGAATCAAAAGAGGAATTAGGAGGAAATGTAAGTGTCATAGATGGAATGAGATGTACTACAGACTCTGTTGCGATGGGTTCTCCGTGAAGCATCGGATAACATATATTTTGACATTTATGAATCTAAAATCAATTTTTATGATTTATACAGTTTGTCTATCCATCACGGCTGACTACCGTGATCTATCCAAAAAATTGATCTTCACTAACTCAAGTTGAATTGTTCCTGTACAAGGATATTAAGGTCTTTGCATTATTAAAGACTCCCTGTCGTAAAAAAAAAAAATTGAATTTGGCAAGAAAATGACACAAAAATTTACATTCACAATTATGCTTTCAAAACACAAAACGTTGTTGTATTGTTATATTTCTGGAATTAGTGGTTTTAGTTTAATAACATTATGAAGAATACAATACACTTGTTCTTAAGATATTCAGTTAAATTGCAGTCCGTTTTATCTTTTACCGTCTCTAATTAATACATTACAAAAATATGCTTTGAGATTAATTTATAACAAAAGCAAAGTTAGAAAAATTTTACTCTGTTATGAAACTCAAAGATTTATAAAGCTTTTAAAAAGAGGTTTGATAATGTCGCAAATACAGGCCTTCTACCCAAATTAGAATTTATGTGATCTGTAAAGCTCGCCTGGAGACAAACGGTTCTTTTTCTGGTATTTAGATCCATGGGAACCGATTTTGAGTTTCAAGTGCGTATGTGAAGCCTTGAGTATACATACATGTCCTTATTGATTCGTAATCCATTTAAAATATAACTCATAACAGAGTGACTTGAGTTTCTAAAAGGAACATTATATGGAGCCAAAATAATTTATTGCATTTCAATTCATCGATGAAAGAATTAGTTCTTCATCCTACAGTGGATCTTTTAATTCTACAGGACAGTTAAGTGTATATTTTTGTACAGCAGATATAGAGTCCGTTTTAATTATTTGGTGATTCACAAAATATTGAATTGGTGCAATAGTAGTTCAAATATTCTCTTTGCATTTCTAATTTAATGATTGTTCTTTGGCGCCTGTTTGGTGTATACTGATGTGATTCCAGAAAACAAACATTTTTGCACAATTTGGGGTTATTTGACCGAAATTGTAAACGGCGTTTATATCTAAATACAATTTGTACACATTTTTAAACTATTCTAACGAAATGTTCTACCGATGTTTATTTTAATTTTTAAAATCTGATCTGTGCAGCACATGACTTTCCCTACAAAGTTAAATTCATAACTATTAAGTTGAGTTTAATTGCTCAAATTGATAGATATACTTTATATTATATATATATATATATATATATATATATATATATATATATATATATATATATTGTTTCATTACGCAATTTAATGCATTTTAAAATGCCGCTAACTTCTCAAAACTGAAATATATCGAATAAGTTTCATTCTAGAGTAGTAAAGTTGGTTTTATATATTTCTCAATTAAAAAATTAAGTATAAAATATGCATTTAAAGAATACTTTAAAAAACACTTTGTCTTTTATTTCAGATTTTAACGGTTTTGCGGGCCATTTCGCAAAACAAAAGGCTATAGTTATACTTTTTCGTATCATACCAAAATCTAATCAAAACCAGGGTAATCTACTAGTGATCTACGTCCGTCCCTTGTAACTGCTATAAACCTTTTGGGCGAACTGAACGGTCTGAGTAATAAATGAAGTGACTTACCTACCAATTTATAAGAAATTCCATCGAATAGTTCCTAACTATGGTCAAAAATATTGCCAGCTTCTTAAAATTCTGAATGCCTTAACCTTTTGCTTACGGGTGAGGCAGCGTCCATCCCAAACGAAGAACCTCTCAAAAAGATAGGTATTTGATATTCCCTATCACAAACAGTTCGATCCTCCTTTGCAAGCATTGGCGGATGCCAATGACTACAAAGGGACGCTGTCCTACCCGTAAGCAAAATGTTAACATCTCTAGAATGGTCTATTTTGGAGTAATGAGATTGGTCTTATTCGTTTTGAAGAATGGGATAATGAGCCCATGACTCTTTTGGACTTTGGGTTTGTTGGGTTTCTTTCACTGAAGAAGGAGATTCAGCGTATCCTCGAACAACTGTATTCTCGAAACAGCTATGTTTACAGCCTCGAAACAGCTCACAGCTCGAAACTGCATTATCGAGTTATTCGTGCTTATTTACGTGGCTCTCGTTTCCCTTAGAACATAATGGTTCTAAGTTAAGAGGAAGAAGAATGTGGGGTTTTCTTATAAATCTTGGAAAGTAGAAAAATTGACTCAAGATCGAGTGGTCAAATGTTCATTTCCATCAAACCATTTGCAATGTATTGATGATGTTACTGTATATGCTCACAAAGCCTGCCTACACGGTCATTGTCGAAGTCAGAATCGGCCTCTCGTTGTAGATAATGAAATAAATTCTGGACCGGGTCTATGTTTTTTACATATTAGTCAATATGGAATAGGCTATATATCTAATGACAGCAAGAAAACATGTACAATTTTGCGAACCGCTAGAGGCCGAATAATTCAGCCCTACCATGCAGCCGACTCAGGCTGTGCAAAACTGTAACGGCCAAGCTCGTACTCACAATATTAATATTTCATGCATAGTGAGGTCATAAATGATTCCGTACTTTCATCAAACCAGATAATTAAAATTAAAACTACAAAAGAATAATTTTAACTTCCACTAAAAATAAGACTTTTTACAGTAATATAGTTATATTTTATATACATTTTTCATCATTTTGAAACATTTATTTAAATATATATATATATATATATATATATATATAATTTTGCTAACACGATTGTTTATATTTCGATCCCAATCGTATGATTCCAAACTGGAACACTGGAACTATTTCAAAATATACTTCTGAGACCATTAAGAAATGTCTTCATATTTTCAGTTGAACCTTCCATATATCATTCCCAGAACCAGCAAAAGAAATGATATGTCCTTAATTCCAAATGAATTACAAATTCTCAAATGCATTTAAAGTCACTAAAATTCACCGTCTCCACTAAGTCATCATTGCTTTGGTGCTTTTTTACCCATTAAAGAAGTAAAACTAATGACTTCCTTATTCTTTATGGATTTAGATTCTGTTTACCTTTTGGCGGGAAAGATCATTAAATGCGTTTCAGTGATATTAGACCGCAACCGACACCTCGAGAGCATTTCCAAAATTAACAAAAAATACTGTTTTCATTTCAATTAATTCTTTTTAATACACAGGGAATCGCTATTTGCATAGAAAACCCATTTCTTGATTATGTACGCGTCTTGAAAACAAGATATTCTTTTCGCCGGGTTCTTCATTTTAATTGGCTGGAGCATTGGGTGATTGCGTCATTTTTTCGAATAAACACAGAGAGACATTCGGAAATATTCTAAACGCGCGCTGAAAAAGAATGAATAAGCGAATAAATAGCCTTTTTAAAGAGTCGCCGTGCTTAATTAATATTTATCTCGCCATCTTAATGATCTGTGCAAAATAAACCCTCTAATTATATTCAAAAATTCAATGCAGAAAAAATATTAAATCCAGAGGCATTAAGATCGTTGGAATGCTTCAGAGCGCGCTGAATAGTAAAGAGAGGTTTTTTCGACAATTAAACTCGTATCAGTTGTCTTTTCATTTCAGTTCAAGAAAACATCTATTTGCGTCAGCAGGACATAAACCTAATCAGTGTTTGAGGGTATTTAATGATTATTAGGGAAGTTAGAGAACTCATTTTACGATTTTGAATGGATTGAAAAAAAAATTTATTGCTGCTATTGCTGGAAAGCTTGATTTTTTTTTTCAATTTTTCAAAAGGACACTTTTGTAACATTTAAGTGATTAATATCTGCATTACAGTTTATGTTTTATAACTATTTTTTTTAATTGTGTGGAAATATAAAATTTTAGTTTTTAGATTATTTTTATGGGTTCTTAAATGTTTCTATCCTGAATAGTTTTTAATGAAGTATGTATTTTTTCCTTTGATAATATGTGCTTTTTTTCTCGCACGGAATTAATGAATAAATGAAACCTGCAAAATGAAAATTAATACGAAAATTTATCAAAAATTGGAGAATATAGAGAAAGAATTACAAAATGCTACAATTAAAAATATGTACATAACAAATCTAATACTGTACATTTAATAAGCACTTTATTCAAGATCAATCGATTTTGCTTAATACCTTCTCTACAATATATAATATCAAAAGCTTTGTGGGTTGTCAAAATTTGACTCACAAAATTTAATTAAATTTGCATTTTCAACATCCTTGATTGCGAATCAATAATTTTTTCTAATGCTCTTTATGTATCTGTGTGCCTCTTCGACTATGAATTTGTGGTTAGGATATCGTTCAAATAATTTCAGCATGTCAAACGATATTTGGCACGATTATTTCGATCGTACCAAATATTGTTTTCAAGCATAAAAATATTACTTTCCTTTTGAATAATTGTGAATAGAGAAATAATCCATCGTGGGAAATTAGCTTCAAAGTTGTTAATATACTAGTATAAAAACCATAAAGATTTTCGAAATTAAAATTTTAGGAAAAAGGACTTAAAACGGCAGTTTAAATGACGAAAAAAGATGAAATCCATAATTTAATTGAGTATAATTAGATTAAAACTATTTTTTTTAAATTAATGAATTTTAAAACATGGAGTTTTGATAAGAACTTACGCAAACTAAAAATAAAGTTTTTACCAAAAAATCATTTTCTGAAATTCATTTATCAAAGCATACAGATTTTGTGTCGAAAATGTTTCTAAAATGTCAATTTTATAATTTAAAATTTTGGAAAAATAAATAATTTTTGGCATTTTTGCACTATTTTGTTAAATTTACAAACTCGCAAAAGTTATTTAGCATTAAATTTTAGAACAGTTTATGGTTACTGGCCCGGAAGTGCGTCTCAATATATTTAAAAATCATTCCCGGTACAAGTAAAACACAGAATAAATTAACATTATCAGTGCATGATTTTTAATTTCTCATACTAAGTAATATAGTATAGAGAAAGTATCGTTTTCATGAAATTTTTCGAATTCGAGATTTTGATACCAATGTATGTTTAAGGACCTCCTGAACACGTTTTGAATATTCAGTCTGTCTGTCTGATGTGTGTGGTCGATTTCTTGTATACCCGATAGCAGCCACAAATATTAACGGATTTTCACGAAACTTTATACCCGGCTTTGTTTTCAAGAAATCTAACTAGATAGAATTTTTTTAAATTCGAACGAAAACTTGAAATTGATTCAAAATTCTATATTTTTTAACATGGCAGCATAGGATAAAATTTGACAAAATCATGCATAAAAGGGTTTATTTATAGCTCAGTGATCACAAGACAATAGTTTCAATCATTGTTGTGAAAAATAGCCCCGATATAAATTTTATTTTGTTCGTGACGTCATTAGCCCCCTTGTGTGGTAAGTTACCCCCCCCCCCCCTCCTCCAGGGAGTACATTACAAAGTATTGTATCAATCGAAAGATTTTTTCAAGACATTTAAAGTGAAGGGCAACACGCTATATTTGTAATCATTTGGAACCACTATACCAATATTTCAAATGTTTTCTTGAAAATTATAAAGAAAAATGAATTCTGGTATGAGAAAGTTGAGTTGATCCCCCCTCCCCCCAATCCAGTTAATTACATTTTAAAATCGCCAACTTTTATTTTAAAATAGAATATAACTATCTCACAGGTGACATGGTTGCATAAAACTACGGTTTAGGATCATAAGGTGCATGTTGTCGACCTCTGCTCCATAGAATAGCATGAAACGAAATCGAAAAATTCAACCGTCTTTATTTGATCGTCGAGGCTATCGGTTCGAGATCCTGTCTGCACCTTTGTGAGGAACATACTATTATTGCCTGATTTTTAAATTATGATTAACATACACATTGGAAGATATATTTTATGAGTAAATAATGTTCCAGATGTATAAAAAAATCAATCTCAGTTTGACTAAGTTCAACTATATCGTAAACATTTTAGTGAACTTCAAACTTTTTTCCTTCAACCATATTTAGCAGTGGGAGACACCGCGTATACCCTGATTGCTCTTAATCACTTTCTTATTCTATACCGACTGCCATTTGGGCGGAAGAATCTTTTGCTTTTGCCAAACTGTTTTCCCGAACAGTTATTCCAGAAAATATGCCCCTAATGAAAATAGCCCCCAAATGAGCACCAATTTTCGCTAATTGTCGTCAACTAATGAGCGACAAAAGCCATTGGAAAAGTTTCTGCTGTCTTTTGTCTTAGTTCTTTAGTTCCACGGCCACCAGAGACTCAAGAATCCAGGGTGAGTTTTAAAAGTGACGAAAAGTTCGAATAGCAGTTTAGTGTTTGGCAGTTACCATGCAGATAAATATGGAATTGTATATTTTAGAGGGTAAAAAATGAATCTCACGTTTGAGAATCTATGAATAAAGTGCTCTTTTCTCAGAGAAAGTTTGCATTCAGCGAAGTCTTCAGGTCAGAAACTAAGAATGGAAAAACTTTTCAAAGTGGTGATGTAAATTGTTCTCTCAAACTATCGTCTGAAAATAAACGGTTTAATAACTTCATTTAGTTAGTTCAAATAGAGATAAAACTATCATATAGTGGAAATTCTAAAAGGAGTAAGAGCTTTACTAACTCTAGAAATTATTGATCATTAGGAAGTATCTTTTAAAACTATGACTAACGACTTATTTCAAAGAAACTCAAAATTAACTTGCACTTCAGCAATTCTACTTTTCAGCATATAACATACACTTAACCTCTTCTCATACTTATTATAAGGTGTTCATAGTAAAAACTTTGTAAGAAAAGGTCCATGAGTGTACACGTTAAGTTTATTCATAGTAAAACGACCTTGCCAGGTCGAATAAAATGGATTACAGCGCGCTTAGAGAAGGATTGAAGAAGTTAAGAATAACTTTGGCAAGAAAGCGAGATAGAAACTATCAATTTCAAAATTGTAAAGCAGCGTTTACTTAACAATTATGAACATCCGGAATACACAAAACATATATACGTAGCCAATCATTACCTGTCCTATTTTGTCGGTTGAAAGATGTGTAACCACTAAGTAATTATAGTGTAATACTCTTTCTTTAATGTGTAGCCACAAAACCTATAAGTAACTATACTGTAATATTTGTTCTTTAATATGTAACCACTAAAATTTTAAGTAATTATAGTTTAATATTCTTTCTTTAATGTGTAGCCACTAAAATTATAAGTAATTATAGTGTAATATTATTTCTTTAATGTGTAACCACAAAAATTATAACTATAGTGTAATATTATTTCTTTATGTAACCACTAAACTTTTACGTAATTATAATTTAATACTTTTCTTTAATGTGTAGCCACTAAAATTATAAGTAATTATAGTGTAGTATTATTTCTTTAACATGCAGCCACTAAAATTATAAGTAATTATAGTGCAATACTCTCTCTTTAATGCATAGCCACTAAAATTATAAGTAATAATAGTGTAATATTCTTTTTTAATGTGTAGCCACTAAAATTATAAGTAATTATAGCGTAATATTCTTTCTTTAATTCAAATCTGAATTATCGATAACGGAGGGCATTTTGATTTGGCTCTATACTAGACTGCTGTGCTTGTAAGTGTTATTTATTGCACCATTCCTGAATATAACAAAAATTCGCTAATAACCATATTGTATTAAATAAAGTTTGGTTCACCTTCTGTAACAGTTTTATTGTCAATTATTACTCATTGGACAACACTCTGTCTACGACTTCATAATTGGCCTTTCTCTATAACGCTTTGTGGTTATCCCAACTTTTTAAATTATTTTTTTAGGGACGTTTCAATCCCTTTTATTCGATCGGACATGGTCACTTTACTATAGATAGATTATAGATAGAAGTATACACTCACATACCTTTCTTTACAAAGTTATTGGGATACTTAGGGATTTTCCTGAGAACCCTGTATAGGAAAATATCATTTTCCTGGAAATGAAGAATATTATGTTTTGACCGATAAGCACATTTTAAATCCCAAAACACATTTTGAACACTTTTAAACAACTGTCGTGTGTATATGCGTATGTATGTCTGTGACTCATAGAAATGATGATTGAAGAATGGATGTACAAATCACCCCGAAATTTTTTTTGTAGATGCATTATACTATAACTAGACTAGAATGAGAATATCTGTAGATATGTGTCTGTAGATGCACAAACTATAACTAGAATTTTTTTAACCGGAAGTTGAAATCCAGAGTGAATCCCCCAATTCTCCGAAATTCGATGCTGAATCCATATCAGTCATCACATAAGTTGTTGCTATATAGACAATCTTGAAAAATAGATGTGGCAATAAAAATGTAAATTTTGAAATCGAAAGTGACATCTTCAGAATCAGAAGTGAAAATCCTTAGTGAGTCATCCTATTGCTTCAGCAGGTTAAACTATCTGTATCAAACTACTCAGTATCTAAACTCAATGCGAATCCACATCAATTATTGGCTGAGCTCTATCTATAGCCGATTCTGAGAAATAGATGTTTCAATGAAAGCGAAAATTTTCAAACCGGAATGGGAAAATGTTTTATGTCACGTGACTACATTTTGCGAAAATCTGCATGCTGAGTTGGCAAAATCCAAATATTCGTTTGATTTGGAAAATTAATATTATGCTACAGAGAGAACAAATTTATTTTCAATGTAAACGTAAGATTGCTTGTAAAAGTTAAAAAGAGGTTTAAAAGAATTCATATTCTTTTTTTACACTCTATCCCAAAAATCATGCAGCTTAAAAAGACGTAGCTTATGTAGAAGTTTGCTTTATTTGGCATCGAGTTTGTTGAATCATTTCTCATTGCATTTCACACCCTCTGTCGGAAAATCTTAGAACTTTTAAATTCTCTCTCTCTCTCTCGAAAAGGATTCATCATAATAAGTTTGCTCTTTTAACAAAATGAATAATTTTCGAAATCGATTATTTTTTCTAGGGGCATCAAAATTCTCAAAGCAACCCGTAAAGCATCAAATGTCTTCTGCCGGTCAATCACATTTTTTAAAACTTTATCTATATCCAATCTTGAGAAATAGATGTTCTAAGATCTTTTTAAACCAGAAGTGAAAACTTCTTAGTAAACCCACCTCCCAAACCTCATCCTGAATTTTATGTTGAACTCTTATCAGTTATCACCTAGCCAATCTTAAGAAATATATGTTTCAAGTAAAATGACATTTTTTGAACCGAAATTGGAAACCATTTATAATCCCACCTACCCCCTCTGGAATTTGATGCTGAATCCATATTAGTTATTATCTAAGCTCGTTAGTAGATCCTGAGAAATAAATGCTTCAAAAAATTTTTGATAAAAACATAGATAGAAAATTTGATTGCCACCAAAATTATATATGTATTACTTAATCCTTCTTGTTGCTTCCTTTTCACACCATTCAAATTATTAAATTTTCTTGCATAAATAATTATTTAACTATATCTCAAACAACACTTTTATTCTAAAATATAACTCTTCATAAAGCAATCTCCAACATATGTGGTCTAAAATATCAATTTTTCATTGCATTGGCCCTGTCGCGAAAAAATTCCCAAAATCTTTTTATAAATAAAATAAGATTTGGGAGAAGGTTTAAGAGTGAAAAAAGGGGTGCACGCAAAAGAGATATTATAATGTAGGGGCGCACGCGTGGCGTTACATTGATTGGCTGCCGGGGCTTGAAACGGAAGGGGCGTAATGACCATGACAGGGCTCAGCCGCGGCCTAATGACGCCCGCGGAGCTCTTCCATTGTCGTGAGGCGCAGATCAAAAACGGTTTAAGTCGTAGATCTGGAGACTTTTTTGCTTTCCTAACAGTGAAAGGGAAACCGAGGGAGTGAGCGAGATTTCGACTATTTCTCAGCAGAGGCAGAAAATTAGATTTGAATAAAATGATCTGAAATGGCATCAATACACGATCCCATTATAACATTTCGTGCAAAATATGCAGTTCATAAAGGTACTTTTTATAGCTTTAAAATTTCCAATAATATATGAGATAATATGTGAATATTTTATATATAATTTTAGCGAAAACAATTAATAATAACAGGAGAAAAATCTGATGTGGCAGCATATGACATTCTCTGCAGACTTAAACTATATTTATCTTTTTTTTTTCGCAAGATTTTTGAGTATAATTGCATAAAATAACAAGAGTACATATTTTAAATTACATCAAATTTGCAGTTTTGATTAAAGTTTCGTTTTCATTTAGCAAACTCGCGTATTTTAAAATGGTAAACCTAAGGCTCTTATACTCTCGTTCTGGCCATTTCGCCATTCTAGATCAAAACCAGCAGTAATAAGAAGTATTCGTATCTCTCCTCTAAGATCAAAACCAAGAGAGCCGAGCTTACTTGGCAAAAAACGGGGCTACATTTTATGGAGACGTTATCGCTATTATGGCGCTTTTATATAATAGCTTAACATCCGCAAGATCATTTTACAATTTTAATTTTCGGTATTGAATAATCATTGTCACTGTTTGTTAGTGTCATTGTCAAGTCACTGAATTTTAAAGTATAAATTAACATTTTGTAGTATCTACGGATATTAGGTTGAAAAAGAAAGAATGATCTGAAAACTTTATATTTAGAGAAAATAATAATAGGAAAACAAGTTTGTTTTCTCTTTTACAAAATTGCAAAACGCAACTAATTTTTATTTACATAAAATGTTTTGCATAACATACTTGTATACTTTTTCCACTATTATAAATCAGAATTAGTTTTTAACACTTTACAACAAAGTTGAAAAGTGTTTATGACTTTGTTAACACTTTACAACAAAGTTGAAAAGTGTTTATGACTTTGTTCATTCTGTCTGTCTGTCTGTCTGTCTGTCTGTCTGTCCGTTAGCACGATAACTGCCGTAAAAATGACTTAATCAAAATGAAATTTTAGTATGTTGTTCAGACGGTCTGTAGGACCTATGGGAATATAAATGAATAATATCACACAATTAGTTTTGGATTGAACCCGGGTTGAAAAAATGAAATACATTGAGCCCTATGGGACCTAATTTTTCTAACATTTTTTAAGCGGATTTAAAATTCACAAATTGCTTCGAAAATTTTAGGTAATAGTCAAATTGTTCCATAAAATATATAAAAAAAAATTCAGCTAAATATATTCAGTAGTTTTTTAAATAAAAATTAAAATAATAATTACACATCTTATATGAAACGATCACGTGACCATGATATGAAACGATCACATGACCCACTTCAAAATGAGATATGGCATCCATCTTGTTTCAAATTCGTGATTTTTTAAAGTTCTTTTTAATTCATATTGAGTGTTGTATCCATCCTAAAACTACTTTATTTCTGCTTAAATTCTGTGCATCTACATACTAAAACAACACAATGACAATATATTTGAGTTTAAATTCTCATTCAAATTTGATTATTTCTACAATTAAGCCTATTTTTCACCTATGTAAAATGTAAACAGCAAAATATGTAGAATGAGTTGTATTAGAATTACTGTATTTCTTTAACACAAAATAATTCAGTCCATGGAGTCTGCATGGCTGATATGAATGAAATATTAATTGATTTTATAAACAGAAGGACGATATTTTTCGATGAAGTTTTAAGCATAAAGTTTATGAATTGTAGCTCCATGGTCTTAATTTTTAAATAAAATAAATTATTATAGTATTGTGATGAATGAAATGGAGAAAGTTATGAATGAAATCCTGCTTTTATAGAGAGATCCAGGTGTGTTATTTTTTCTATGACGTCATTTGAATTAATTTCAGTTGTTTTCGATGAAGTTTTCAAATATAATAAATTATCGTAGTATTATGATAGATTTAAAAATATTACCGTGGAATGTATTGCATTTTAGAGATATTTAAACCACGCAATTTATATTTCAATGCCGTCTTTTGAATGAAGTTCATTTTTTTCAATGAAGGTTTAAGTTTTCAAATATAATAAATCAATGTAGTATCGTGATAAGTTTTAAAATATTACCGAGGAATGTATTGCATTTTCGACTTTTTTAAATAAAATTGCATTGAAGTTGGAAAGTGTTTCATAATCAATGCCTTAAGCATGATTGATCTTTCTTGTTTCTTTCGTGCTTTCATGACTCTTTAGGTGGATAGTCTATGTCATATTTTAGTTATTTTCTCTTGAAAATTTGACTGCATTTAATTTACTTTCTTAAACGCTCTCATATTGATACTGTTGCCTCCAGAAGAAATTGCTCTTCCACCCCCCCCCCCCCCGAGGGGTCTAATGACGTCACATGAACAATAATTGTATCGCGCCTATTTTTCACTACAATGATTGAAACGATTAAGTTCTGTGGTCATCGAGCCATAAATAACCCCTTTTACGCATAATTATGCCAAATTTTGTCCTATGCTGCCATGTTAAAAAATATAAAATTTCCAATAATTGTATCGCGCCTATAAAATAATTGTATCGCGCCTATTTTTCACTACAATGATTGAAACGATTAAGTTCCGTGGTCATCGAGCCATAAATAACCCCTTTTACGCATAATTATGCCAAATTTTGTCCTATGCTGCCATGTTAAAAAATATAAAATTTCCAATAATTGTATCGCGCCTATAAAATAATTGTATCGCGCCTATTTTTCACTACAATGATTGAAACGATTAAGTTCCGTGGTCATCGAGCCATAAATAACCCCTTTTACGCGTAATTATGCCAAATTGTGTCCTATGCTGCCATGTTAAAAAATATAAAATTTCCAAGTTTTCGCTCGAATTTCAAAAAATTCTATTTAATTCTATATTTTCATTATCACAGCTGAATATAAAGTTTCGTGAAAATCCATTTATATTTATAGCAGCTATTGTGTTCACAACAAATCGACCACAGACGGACAAACTGACATCACGTTGAAATTCGTCAAAACGTGTTCAGAAGGTCATAAACTATATACTGTCATCAAGATCTTGAAATTAAAAAATTTTCGCGAAAACAATACTTTCCCTATACTATGTTCTATAGTATTTAGAAAGTAATAAACAAATAAATTACTCATAAAATAACAAATGGTACAAATCGCAAAATCAAACAGTATTGAGAAATTCATAATTTTGAAAATTTTATAAAAGAGAGTTAAAGAGTAAAATAGCGGTGCATTTCTCACAAGTTCAAATTTACTATAATAAAAAAACATCAGATTTATAATCGGAATAAAAGTACAAAGTTACTTAAAAATAAGTAAAACAAATATTCTATGCATGAATCGAGAATAAGTGAAAATGTATACTATAAACAAACCGAGAAATCCGCCTTGGCGACAAATGTCTGATTGACATTCAAGCCAATTCCTAAAGCAACCCTACGAAAATGTAAACAATTTTTGATGTACTATATCTAATATAAACTAAACTTTTTGATGCAGAAGACATTCAAAATAAACTTCTTCAACATATTTTACAACTGATCCAATAAAAATTAAAAGAAAAACAACGAATATAACATGGAAAATATCACTTTGAAAAGTTAATACTTGCCATGTAAAAGCAATGGGGGATATCAGGTCACAAGATTTTTTATGAGCCAAAATATCTGACGAATCTTTATATATTCCAAATTCTCTCTTGACTGAATCACTGTGACATTAAAGGCCTGAATCAATATTTAGATCAGCTTTAATAACTTTCATATGCGATTACATATGTCAGATTGATAAGCATTTTTCCTTTCATCAAATGTAGAAGGAGATATACACATCTTATGCGAAATTTTAATTAAATCATCCAGACTACGGTAAAATAGGTACCGCTGTGGGATGGGAAATGAACTACCCCTCATTATTCGTGCACCGTTCATAACAGAACAATTTCAAATACGACATTCGATAGGGAATAGCACTTTCTACAAATTCATGTCCTTAAAAGTTACATAAGTAGACATCTTCATATCTGAATGAGCAGCAGCTTCCATAATTTCCAAGAGCATCACCACATTTTGAATCCAGATTTCGAATCTATATCAATCATACCAAGTTATACTTCACATACCAAATTTCAAGTCATTTTGTCCAGCTGTTTCTGGATTATGAGAATGCGTAGTTTTAAGCTCATATTGTTAGCTTAGTTTTTCAGACTTTTATTCACATCTTTCAAAATAATTTTCTTATCACGCTGATTTTTTTACTTTAGTATTAACCGATCCAAACAAAATCTATGCAATTTTTCTTTGTTTAAATAGTTTTTCTTTGCAATATAAATTATGAAATTAATAATAGAAGAAATTATGAATCGATATATTTTAATGGAAATCGATTTAAAAGGACTTCTTACATGAGTATTCAAAATTTCAGCTCTTTCCTACTGATAATTTTCTCGCTATATCTAAATTTTCATCATTACGATGAGTTTAGGGGGGGGGGGGGGTATCCTTCAGTTATAATAAGAAATGATTAATTTGAAAAATTGCATTTAAAGAAAACTTTGGTAACTTACCCTTTATTTTCATGTAATGGATATTGCTTGTTACTCAGTTAACATGAAAATTTGTTTAAAATGTGGAATATAAATACACCATAATAATCAGTGTAATTCTGCAACTTTTTAAATATTATTTTTGGATCAAGGAAATTAGATGCAAAAAGAGCTGAAAATTTTTATAGTAAAATATCCTTTTAAAACTATATGCATTAAAATATTTCAAAGTTCACATTTTTTTTTCATATTTTTTTAATATTAATTTCATAATTCATATTGAATATAAGAAATAGTATTGGAAATGAAAAAAACTGAAGAAAACAATTCTCCTAACACATTAAACGACTTAGTAATCAACGTGATGAAGCAATTATCTTTAATGATATAAGTAAAACGTCTGGAAAATTAATTTAACATTAAGAGCTCAAAATTGGGCATACTCACAAGCAAAGAATTGAACCGCATTTGCCCAAAGTGTCACCGTATTCACGCGGAGTACGGACACATTAAATATGTGGGTCCGTAAGTCCTTACAAGAGGTTGGTAGTAGGGGAAAGAGGTTACGGTCCCTGTGGATGCCGCCCTCACTGGACTCCAGTCTAAATTGAATAGCACTTCCCGGTCGTCCTGATAGACACCTTACACCTTCGGGTAGGTCAAACGATCTGAGTCAAAGAAGAAGAAAAGAGCAGGATTTTGAACAGACTCGCGTATAGGAAGTATGCTAGTTTTGAAAGATTTCAAATTAAAATTGAACAGAGTCTTTAGAATTTGAATATTAAATTAAACAAATTAGAATACAAGAAAACAATGAAATCAAAGTAACACATTTAAATCGCAAAAACGTATTTAACATACAGGAGCACGTTTAAATCACTATGCATGCAAGCGCGCACGCTTTAGCTGTTTAAAAGTAGTTGTTTACTTGTTATTTGTAAGAAGCTTTGAGTATACACAGTTTTACAAAAGAGCGTTTTGCCCTATTACAGTTCGTTTTAATAATTAAAATTTTGATTCTGCAAATTTGAGTGCATCTTCACGTATGTATGTAAATTTTCCCTCTTCTTACCTATTGTAGTTTTCGAGTAAAAGAGATAACAACATTCAGGCAAATGTTGATTTCGCTTCATTAAAAATGTAGAATGAATGGACTTCAATTCGCTTGTACATAATAATTAATAAACAACTGCACCGAAACACCCCGAACTTTATATCACTGGGGAATAAGGGGATACATTTTTTGACTCACTTTAAATCACTTCTGTTTTTTTAAACCAGTTCTGTTCAAGCAACTTTACAAAAATTTACACGTAGACTAATTTTGAGATGTAAAATTAGCTTATGACATCAAAATTGAATGTCGCCTTTAGAAATTTTGAAGTTAGTACTCAATTTGATATGAAGACAGGTTTTATGCAATATTTTTGCATACGCATTTAGAAGATTTTATTTCTCATTGAAGAATATCTTTAAATTTGCTCTGCGATGAACGATATCAGAACAATAAGGAGGGGTGTATATTTTCCCCCACAGCTTTACAGTAAAACCTTCATCAATCAATCTCGGAGACAGAAACACCTCTATTCAGAATAAAATGGCAGAGAATCCGCACAAAGACTAAACAGCATCTGCCAGACGATTTCTTGCTCGTCTTTAACGAGAGAAAAGTATCAATCGCAGTAACTTATATATCCAAAAGCATTTAAACAAACCGCAAAACCTGCAGGATACAAAAATGTGAAATTTGGTACATTTATAGAGAAATAATAGGGTAACACGATGAAATAAACCATTTATCGATTTAAACTGTAGTTTGGCTTGAAAAGCTCGCGAAGCGAGCTCTGCAAGCACAGCGAGTATAAGGCGAAGCTTCCCGCTCTTGAAGCGAGTTACGAGGGTCACCGAAGCATAGCGAGCAGGGAGCAGGTCCCCCTGGTATAACAAAAACCATGATGCATAAACTATGCTTGAAAAGCTGAAGGAACTGTATCATGAACTAAGTACAAAAACCATCTATATATACTAATTTCCAAGTGTCCGTCTATCTGTCTGTCCGTGAGTCTATCTGTCAGTCAGTCTGTCTGTTCGTCAGTCTGCCTGTCTGTCAGTCTGGTTTTCCGTCAGTCTGTCTATTCGTCAGTCTGTCTGTCTTTTTAGGCATTTTAAGCCCGTATAGATATAGAAACTTTCAATTTGGCACACGAGGCATTAGTTTGATAAAACCCTCTGGAAAAATCGAATTTTAAAAAAAGGTTCAATAGAGAAAGTGCTCCACATCAAAACGTTGGAAGTGCAAAGCAATTGAAAAACACGATTAGCCATGAGATAGAAGCGTTAAATTTTGTAATAGTAAATATATGGAAAAAAAGAAAGTGTGAAATTTCAGTTTTCTTATATTTTCTAATTTAGGCGTGCACTTACTCCAAAATGTTCGATTCTCCGAATATGTGAGAAACGCTTTCTTTTAAGAGAGATAGAGATATGCAATTTGGTATACGAGTCAACTGTTTGATAAAAATCCCGAAAAAGAAAAAGAAATTTTTTTTAACCGTTCATCAGAAAGGGTATTCCACACCAAAATGTTCGAATTGCAAAATTATAGAAAAACATACTTCACAATAAGATAGAGACTTTATATTTGGTAAGGGTAGACAGTTTGAGAGAAAGAAAATGTACAATTTCAGTTTCTCCCTATTCGTTACTTTAAGGGTGCGGCAAAACAAAATGTATAAATTTACGACACTCTTTCGTTTAAGTGAAACAAAGAGTTGTAATTTAGTACATGAATCAATCGTTCAATAAAACCGCCATGAAAATTAAATGCTTCAAAAATGTTCTTAAAGGAGGGAGAATGCTCCACACCAAAACGTTTGAAATGCCAAGTGATAGAAACATGCTTATTTTTAAAATAGAGACTCTAAATTTGGTGTAATGTTAGATATATCGAAAGAAGAAAAGTATGCAATTACAGTTTTCCCATATGTTCTAACTTACGGGATTCTAACACAAAAATATTCAATTTTCCAAATATGTGATAAACGCCTTTTTTTTAAGTGAGATATGGACTTACAATTTGCTACACGGATCAACTGTTTGATAAAAACACCGAGAAAAATCGAAACAAAAATTGTTTATTAGAAAGAGTGCTCCACATCAAAACATTCGATTTGATAAATTATGGAAAAACATACTTAACGATGAGATGGAGCCTTTAAGTTTGGTGTAAAGTTAGACAATTTGAAAGGTAGAAAGTGTTCAATTTTAGTTTTCCCATATTTGCTACTTTAGGGATACTGCATACCAAAATGTTTGAATTTCCGAATAAGGGAAAAAAAACTTCGTTTAAGTAAGATAGGAATTTTCAATTTGGTATATGAGTCAATCGTTTGATAAAACTGTCTTGAAAAATTAAATTTTTCAAAAATATTTTCAGAGGTGGGAAGATAGATGATCCACTGCACAACGTTCGAAATGCCAAATGATAGAAAAATATATTTAACTGCGAGATAGGAACTTTAAATTGGGTGTAAAGGCAAATTTATCGAGAGTATATCGATATGTATATATCTAAGTGTGCAATTTCAATTTTTCTATATTTGATAATTTAAGGATGCTCCCACACCAACATGTTCGATTTTCAGATTTCGTGAGAATCGCCTTCTTTTTAGTGAGATAAAGACTTGTAATTTTGAATACGGTTCATTTGTAGGGTAACTCCCCCCCCCCCTCCCCCGAGAAATATCGATTTTTTTTAATATTCATTTGAAGAGGTGCTTCACACTAAAATATTCGAATTGCGAAATTATAGAAAACTTACTTAAGATAGAGATCTTACATTTGGTGTTAGGATAGACATTTCAAAAGGAAGAAGTGTACACTTTCCTTTTCCCCATATTTACTACTTTTGGGGGTGCCGTACATCCAAATATTCGAATTTCTGAATAAAGGAGAAGCCTTTTCGTTTAAGGGAGATAAATACTTTCAATTTGGTACATGGGTCAATAATTCGATAAAACCGCTTACAAAAATCAAGCGTTTCCAAAATGTTCTGTGAAAGACGCTGTACGTCGCCAAAACGTTGGAAAGGTTAAATGATAGAGAAACATACTTCGCAATGAGATAGAGACTTTAAATTTAGTGTAATGGTAGATTGTTAGAAAAAAAAGTATACAAGTTCCATTTTCCAATATTTGTTACTTTAGGGGTACTGCACACAAAAATGTACAATTTACAGAATAAATGAGAAGTACCTACCTTTTAGATAGTCGTAAAAGTTGGAGCACTGATTAACAGTTTAATACGACAGCTGGGAAAAAAAAAATTTCTATAATATAATTTTGACGAGAAGAGGATGATCCACACCAAAACGTTCGAAATATAGACTGTTTGAAAAGTACACTTATAAGTGAAACAGAAACTTGAATTTTGGCAACAGTATAAGTAGTGTGATGGAAAATATGAAAAATAGGAAGAAAATGATTTTATTGCAATATTTTGTATTTTAAGAGTTGCGCACTCTGAAATATTCGATTGGCTGAATTAATGAGAAATACCCTGTCTCAGGGGAGATAGAGATTGGAAATTGGGTCATGGGTGAACTGATTACAAAATCGTTCTTTAAAAAGCGATTTTTTTTTTAAATTCACAATCTACAAGGTGTGCTTATTATGAGGCCGTTGATTTTCAACGGCTATTTGGCTAGTATATTCAAATTAAAAATAATAATTAAATTGTAAAAATATAAGTTAATAACAGACAGCGAAAAATAAGCATAATAATGAAAAGCTGTATGAGCTCTTCATCATCTATAGTAAAAGAACATACGATCAAACTGTTGTAAAAATACTATTGAATAAAAGACTACAAAATTAGAAGACTATATCAAACAATAAAGAACAATTGGTTTTTATCCTAAGAAGTGCAGCTGTTTTGGTCTCTGAAACAGGTTGGTACAATTACTTAATTGATACATTTAATTGTCTTATGCTGCATTATTAGCAACATTTTTGTTTTGCTGTTATTTTTATAGCAATTTCAAGCATTTTAATAAAATAAAATAACACATCCTTTACATTTACAAGATTAACAATCATAAATTGAATTTTTTCAGCATTGTCATAAGACTCATATTCACTACCTTCCAGTTTTGATATTAAGCAATTACTATAAAACTATATGTGAAACTACTACTTATATTTGGGTTGTAAGCTCCAAGCAAATTAAATCTTTATACAACACCTATGTCAACCAGGAAACCACCAAAAATGGCTATACACACCAACATTAACTTTTTATGAACTGGCAATTAAACTAACAACCAAGCTTCAAAATACATTAAAAAATAGCAAACCAATGTAAGCAACATTTATTAAAAACCCTCTCAATTTAGCATCGACTTCCATAAACCCCTTGGAATGTTCTCATTTCACCGTTAAAACGCAGTTACTTTTTTTAACCGCGTGTGAGCTTCATTTGCCGTTGAAATCAGTGCCAGCAACACGCCGATCCAAGTGGTCAGTAAAAACCTGCTGCTGCGCTCCCGAATTTACATAATTGCCGTTGCAAAACAGGCAATAATTAGGAAAACCTCGCCTCTAGTGAACACGTTAAAGAACTGGATCTGGCTCGAGTAACGAAGTGCAACGGAGACATTAGGTTTTCTTTGGGGGATTTTTTTCGGGCATTTTAAGCCCCTTTCTTAACTTACATTAAGCTAATGTCGTTGAAACTTGAATTTTTTGCAGCCCTTTGATAATATTTTTTCTTTAGTGGCTTCGTCTTGGAACGAAATCTTAAGTTTCTTCTGGGATGCGACAGCTGCGCCAGTCATGAGGTTCGTTCTGAGACAAAATGGCGCAAGTCCGACCATGAGGCAGGATTCTTTAAAGATTTGAGCCAATGAGCCGATTGCGCCAATAAAAGGAAATTAGATAAACTATATGTTGAAAATTTTAAATTAGAGTACTTTGCTTCAATGTTTCAATTTCAGAGCAGATAGAATTCACATAAAAATATGCCTTTCTTGATGATGGACCATTTATGCTTTTATTACGGGCCAGATTTTTTTTTTTTTTTTTTTTTTTTTTTTTCATTTTAGAGTAATTTCCAGTCATAAAAGAAAAGTTTTGATATACTATTCTGCGCTTTTCAGTAAAACATAAATTATCATACGTCTTCATTTACTCAATTTACATCTAACAACAATATTTGATTTGATATATTCAAGTGAATTCATTATACAGCATGACTTTGAGCACAAACTAAAACATAACGTAAAATGAATAAAGTAAAAAGATCAAAGAAAATGTCTTAAGCAAACAATCATTTTGCGTTTGTTTGTGTGTGTGTGTGTGTGTGTGTGTTTCAATTCCTTCTCCTTCCCCTCTTCTAGCACTATTTCTTATTTATGCTCATTTAAGTAGTTTGCTACCTGTGGCCATTTAGTGGATAGCTCTTGACCTCATAAAAGAAAACCCTATTACGTTTTTCGTTACGATCGTATACTCATTATATCTTATTTGCGCAACGATTTATGTTATGATCTAGTTATTTGCATATAAATACAGTCATACAATATTTTGTAACGTTCTTATCAATTTGGCGACATTTTCATCAATTTGGAAAAGTTTAAAAACAGTCGTAAAGTTGGCGATATTTCTCCAAATTCATATCCAAAATTTCGCCAAGTGTTACGGACAGAGAAACAGGTTATTCTTATAGTAGATACATGACTGTTGACAAATTATTAGACGTTAAAATATAAAACTATTGCCCAAAATATCTTCTCTTGTGAATGAAATAAACTAGATGAACGAGAATGATGTTAACAAATTTATCGCATAATATTACATATGAAAAGTGAACATATTTCACAATAGTTAATACTTTTTTTTAAATTTTATATAAATTTTTGATATATTTATTTGTAAAATGTGCTATATCGAGAGCGTTTCATGCTAGCGTTCTAAAGTTTATGCCAATCGTTTTCTAATGAAAAAAATACATAAATGTTTATTTACGTAACTTTGTTGAATTTTCTGATTTTTTGATAATTTATTCGAAATTTCATTCAACATTTTGGGTTTTTCAAACATTCGATTGCATTTAAAATAAATAAGCTTCCAGTAGTCACTAATTGTAATATTTTGTACCAAATTTCGTTCGAATCGCTCCATTCATTCGTGAGATATCATCTCCACAGACTCGCGGTTACTACATACACACACACACTCACACACGCACACACACACGCACACTCGCACTTACTTTCATTTCACATACACACGCACATTTTCACACACACACATATTTTCACACACACACATACTTTCACACACACACATACTTTCACATACATACACTCCCACACACGCACACTCTCCCACACACACTCTCACATACACCCCCCCCCACACACACACACACACACGCACTCGCACTTACTTTCATTTCACATACTCACGCACACTTTCACACACACACACACATACTTTCACACACACACATACTTTCACACACACATAAACACACACATACACGCACACACACACACACACACACACACACACACATAGGCATCACCTCATAAACGTTTGAATTTAGTTCAGGGATGCTTGAAAGGGGCTCTTTCCTTGAAAACTCGAATTTGAATTTTCGACTCCTTCACAATACTTTCCTTACACAATATACTATGTATATAAGGAAAGTAAAAACGATTTTTGAGGAAAACTTTATTTTTATTACCTACTTACATATTTACAAAAAGTTTCTTTAATCATTCTTCATCACTGTCATCATCCAGAAGACGAATTATCTTTCTTCGAATGGGTAGAAGGTTTTTATCACAGGATAAACATTGATTGTTAAGATCATTGATGCCAGAAAATGGTGTTCCTTTATTTTCAAACGTCTTGAATTTTAGGTACGATAATCATTTTGTTAAATAGGTTATTCTGCATGAGAATAAAGGATCGTTTTGCAAAAAATAACTTCAACTTCTTTGTCAAATTTAAACCTTTTTACTTTCGCTACAATACGTGATAATGTATAAAGAAAATATTGGAATCATGTCGAAAACCGCAACTCGAGTTTTTGACGGATCTATGCGTTTTGTAGCCTCTTGAATACGAAAACACTATTTATTTTTAGCGTGACATCTGTGTGTGTATCTGTGTGTGTGTCTGTCTGTGCAAAGAATGTATCCACTTTAATTCAAAAACTAATAGACCAAATTTATTTTATGAATTTTGCTTTATGAATTAATTTTTTTGTTCGTGATGTTGTTAGCCCCTTCGGGAAGAAAAATTACCTCCTCCCGGGGGTACCATAGGGGAAGTATATTGTAAAGTATGGTATCAATCAAAATATTTTTTCAATCCCTTTGAAGTGAAAGGTAACACACTATCTATATATACTAATTGCCAAGTGTCCGTCTGTCTGTCTGTCTGTCACGCTTTTTTAGGCACTTCCCGAATAGATAGAGACATGCAATTTGGTACACGGCTCGATGGTTCGATAAAACTCCATGGAAAATCGAATTTTTCGAAACCGTTCTCTAGAGGGGGTGCTCCACACCAAAACGTTCGAAAAGTGAAATGATAGGAAAGCATGCTTTGCCATAAGATAGAGACTTCGAATTTGGTGTATGGGTAAATCGTTCGAATGGAAGAAAGTGTGCAATTTCAGATTTGCAATATTTTCTATCTATGGGCGTGCCTCACACCAAAATGTTTGATTTAACGAATAAATGAGAAACAACTTCCTTAAAATTTGATGTAGGCTTGAAATTAGGTCTATGGACTAATCATTTGATGAAAACATCCAAGGCAAATATAGTTCTTCAAAAAAGTTCGTTCAAGGGGGTGCTCCAAAAAAAAACATTCGAAAGGTGAATTGTTCAGAAACATACTTCGGGATGAGATAGGGATTTGAAATTTGGTGTATGGGTAGAAAGTTTAGAACGAAGAAAGTGTACAATTTCAGTTTTCCAATATTTTCTACTTTAGGGGGTGTCGCACACAAAAATGTTCGATTTTCGGAATGAAGTATAAACACCCCTTTTAGAACGTGATAGAGACTTTATATTTGGTATATGGGCGAATCATTTGATAGAAAACCCAAAAAGAATAAAGTTTTTCAAAAATGCATATTTAAAGGGGGTGCTCCAGAGAGAAACGTTCGAAAGGTGAAATGACAAAAAACTATGCTTCGGGATAGGATAGAGACTTCAAATTTAGTGTACGGGTAGATGTTCAAAAAGAAAAGTGCATGCGATTTCAGTTTTTCAATATTTTATAATTTAGGGGGTACCCCAAACCCAAATTTTCGATTTCGAAAGAAATCCGTCCTTTTATTTTTGACAGAGGCTTGAAATATGGTATATGGGCTAATCATTTAATGAAAACATCCAAGACGAATAGAGTTTCTCAGAAATGTTCGATTAAGGGGATGCTCCAGATAAAAACTTTCGAAATATGAAATGACAAAAAACATGCTTCGAGATGAGATAGAAGTTTCAAATTCGGTATACGGGTAGATAATTTGAAAGAAAGAAAGTGTACAATTTCAGTTTTCCAATATTCTCTACTTTTGGGGGTGTTACACACCAAAATGTGCGATTTTTCGAATAAGTTATACACGCTCCCTTTTACCGGCCACACATTATGCTACCATAAGCCTTAGGGTTGGTCGTGTGGTCTGGGTCTTCGCTGCTCCCTTTTAAATGTGATAGAGGCTTGATATTTGGTATATGGGCCAATCATCTGATAAAAAACCCAAAGCGAATAGAGGTTTTCCTAAATGTCCATTTATGGCTGTGCTCCACAGAAAGACGGTCGAATGGGGAAATGATAAAATAGCATGCTTGAGGATGAGATAGAGACTTTAGTTTTGTGTATGGGTAGAAAGTTCGAAAGGAAGAAGTGTGCAATTTAAGTTTTCCAATATTTTTTTCTTTAAAAGTTTCTGCACACCAAAATATTCGATTAACCGATTAAATGTGAAACTCGAATTATTCAAAAATTTACATTATTCGGGGGGTGGGGGGGGGGGCTTATTATGAAACCATTGATTTCCAACGGGTATTCGGCTAGTAGTTGTAATAATTTGGACTCACGATACCAATTTATATTTTAAATTTTTTCTTGTAAAATTTGAAAAAATGAAGTCTTGTGTGAGAAAGTCGAGTTGACCCACATTTCAGTTAATTAATTAAGCGTTTAATTAATGGAGTATATTTCTTATCAGAGACTCAATTTCCCTTATGTCTGTTGATTGTCAAGTTAGCTTTGCATGAAGATATTCTGTCTTCTTCAAACTCTTGAATTTTTTTACAGCGCAGTAGTAAACTGCTTCTAAGGAATGACGTTGGATTACCTTTTGAGGGCCGAGGTTTACAATTGGATACTTTTAAAAATTTGCATTGTTTTTAAAGATTGCAAATAATGATATTACGGCTGGTACAACAGTTGTCGCTGGTACAACGGCCTTTTCCTTACGGCTGGTATAACAGTTGTACCACTGAAATTCTCTTGAAACTCTCAATCTTCTTCTGAAAACTTGAAGAATGCCTGCAGCCCTTTCTTCAAGTTTCTCCTGACTGAAGGGGGAACGAGTTACGAACAAAAGACAAGGTCATTGAAGGTGTTTATTTAGAGGGGTGGAATTTTCAGTTATTTTGCCGTTATGGAGTTGAAAAAATGGATTCTTGGAGCCGCAATGTAAAGGTTAAGTCGATTTAATTTTTATTATTGAAAAATTATGCAAGAATAGTAAGACTGAAGTAAGACAAGAATAGTAAGACCATATGCCGTTTAATTTGCCAAAAAGCCAAACATGTGAATAACTTGCTAAAGAAGAATATAAAGTGATAAAAATTATTTTATAAAGAGTTAATGTCTTTGGTACTTGCAAAAGGGTAAATTTCACTGTTACAGTTTAATGAATGGACATATGTACTGCAAAAAATTTCAGTTTTAATTATTTACTTTAATGTGATTCTTTATTTTATTGAATATATCTTAGGTTGTCTAATATATTGTGACAGTGGTGGTTTTTTATTTAGATCATTTGAGATCTGATCCACTAACATTTTTAGCATTTAGCATCATACTCAAAATTAAGATATATGAGGAGTTGTGCTGATAGTGAAGAAACCTTCATTCATAAACAAATTTCAAGCTTATTATCACTCTTCAACACAGAATAGCTGATAAATACAGGAGCAAAAGAGAAACGTGCTGTGTTCAGTAACTTTATAAGTTAGAAACCTAGGAAGCAATTTTTGCTGACTGTTTTATCATAATTTCACAATTTAATTTTATGTATACATATTTTAAGTTCCTAAGGAAATAATTTTCTAAATCTCATGAATTTCTTTATACAATTTACATTCTAGATATCACTTAATAAATATTCTGACTATATTTTTTAAATTTCAAAATACTAACAGCGTAATCAGCAGGGAATAAAATGACTTTAAGTTGAAAAATACATTATTGCACTAAATAAAATTTATAAATACGCAATTACTCCTAATTGAGAAATTCATCAAAATATTCATCAAGTTTATCGCTGTCGTAAAAATATTCTGTGACAGCAAGTTTGGAAAGTGAAAATATATACTCGTATATAATCGAATTTTTATGAAAAATAGAATGTCTTTAAATTTTCTGAGAGGGAGTATATTCGGGTGGAATTCTAAAGTAGTTCTATTCGTTAGAACTAAAAATGTCTTAAAATATTGATTCAAACTGAACTACGCTTCCATAACATTCATCTTGGAACCCCTACTCAGATCTGAAGTATACTCATCGCTTACGTAGAACATCAGAGAAGCAGGGACACCAAATGCATAAGCAACATTAGAAAATTTACGAATTTTACTAGAAAATTTAAAATCAATCAGTTTAAATATTTTAAACATTTGAATGAATCATGTTAAGATTCATTGTTTTTTTTATCGTTTAAATATCGAATTTAATGAACTCTAATGTAAAATAGTTTCGAAATTGTTTTCTCTTGCTTACAATGGCTTAATTTAGTCCTGCTGAGATGATCTGCTGAATTTCACAAGAATGCATTTTGATTTCGTTTCTTGCGGTGCAAAGACTTGAAAAGACTCAAGACTTGCAAAGACTTCAAGAGACTCAAAACCTGCAAAGACTTGAAAAGACTCAAGACTTGTAAAGACTTCAAGAGACTCAAAACCTGCAAAGACTTGAAAAGACTCAAGACTTGCAAAGACTTCAAGAGACTCAAAACCTGCAAAGACTTGAAAAGACTCAAAACTTGCAAAGACTTCAAGAGACTCAAAACCTGCAAAGACTTGAAAAGACTCAAGACTTGCAAAGACTTCAAGAGACTCAAAACCTGCAAGGACTTGAAAAGACTCAAGACTTGCAAAGACTTCAAGAGACTCAAAACCTGCAAAGACTTGAAAAGACTCAAGACTTGCAAAGACTTCAAGAGACTCAAAACCTGCAAAGACTTGAAAAGACTCAAGACTTGCAAAGACTTCAAGAGACTCAAAACCTGCAAGGACTTGAAAAGACTCAAGACTTGCAAGGACTTCAAGAGACTCAAAACCTGCAAAGACTTGAAAAGACTCAAGACTTGCAAAGACTTCAAGAGACTCAAAACCTGCAAAGACTTGAAAAGACTCAAGACTTGCAAAGACTTCAAGAGACTCAAAACCTGCAAAGACTTGAAAAGACTCAAGACTTGCAAAGACTTCAAGAGACTCAAAACCTGCAAAGACTTGAAAAGACTCAAGACTTGCAAAGACTTCAAGAGACTCAAAACCTGCAAAGACTTGAAAAGACTCAAGACTTGCAAAGACTTCAAGAGACTCAAAACCTGCAAAGCCTTGAAAAGACTCAAGACTTGCAAAGACTTCAAGAGACTCAAAACCTGCAAAGACTTGAAAAGACTCAAACTTGCAAAGACTTCAAGAGACGTTGTGAAGACTCATTATATTCCCAGAAAAGAAACTAGATATTTTTTTTTTAGAATAATTAAATAAAATAATCTAAAAAATATTTTTAAGTTGCACAGTTTTGGTAAAATGCTCTAAATATTAAAAAATAATTTTTAGCTACCGCAATATTCTGTGTCATATAAAAATAAAATCAAATTCTAAAAATTCTAAAAATTCTAAAAATAAAATCAAGGAGCGCACATAAGTAATTATATTTGGACATTAACAGAATTTTAAGAAACAATAGAAGTGATAAAATAGAAATGACATATATAAGAATGATTGCAATCATTTCATTATTTTCCTTATATACATAATGTATAAGGAAAGTATTGTGACGGGGGTCGAAAATTCAAATTCGAGTTTTCGATGGGAGAGCACGTTTCAAGCATCCCTATATCACGAATCAAACATTTTTGAAGTGATGTCTGTGTATGGAGGGGGGGGGGGGGGTGAAAGTATGTGTGTGTGTGTGTCAGTGAGTCTGTGGAGACGATAACTGACGAACGCATGGACCTATTCGAACGAAATTTGGTACAAAAATCACAATCCATAAACACTGGAAGCCTATTGTTTTTATACGCAATCGAATGTTCAGAAACCCCCTAAATTTTCGAGTGAAATTTTGAAAAACCAATAATAAATTTACGTAAATACCCATTTCTTATGTCATTTTTCATACATTTGACATACATTTTAGAGCGCTAACGTGAACCGTTCTCGAGATATTGCACATTTTCCAAAACAATTATCAAAAAGTTATATAAAATAAAATAAAAAATTCCTATTGAGAAACATGTTTACTTTTCATATGTAATACCATGCGATAAATTTGTTGACATCATTCTCGTGGATCTAGCTCATTCCATTCATGAAATAGATACTTTGAGTAATACTTTTGTATTTGAACGCCAATAGTCATTTATCTGCTATAGAAATAATTTATTTCTCCGTCCAAAACGCTTGGTGAGATTTTGGTGACGAATTTGGCGGAATGTCGCCAACTTGGCGACACTTTTAGAAAATTACCAAATTAACAAAAATCCCGCCAAATTGATAAAAATGACGCTAAATCAATGAAAAGGACGACTAATTGAAGAAAATTCAATATCTTGGAATGAATATAAGTATCTACTCTATAAGAAAAATATTTTTTTTAACTGTAAAAGTAGTAAATTCATTGCATTATATAAGAAAAGTCATGTATTGCCCACACCAGATTTTTTAAATTTTTCTTTGGTAAATTTGATTTAACAATCCGTCATTCTTGTATATGTCATTTCTATGTTATCATTTCTATTGCTACTTAAAGTTCTGTTTAATGTCCTAATACAATTCCTTAATGGGCACCCCACGGTTTTATGTTGAATCTCATATGACCATAAACGTTGTGATAGCTACAAATTATTTTTTTTTTACTTTTAAGTGCATTTTAGTAAAACGCTATAACTTAAAAAAAAAATTTTATAATATTTTTCTATACTTCTTAATCTTTTGCGATTTTGTAATCAATTTTTAATCAGATATCCAATCAAACCTTTTTAAAATATTTTATTGAATTCGTCAGGATCAATGGTTGTCTGTCTGGACATCTATCTCAACTTCTTTGAGGGCATTTTTAACATACTTCCCTAGATTCTAAAAGTCTGAAATTTGGTATACAACTTAATCCAGTAGAATATTGTAATCCACTGGAATTTGGAGAATTCTCGAAAAAACAAATCGGCCTCTTTTTTTGAGAAATGGACCGCAAAAAATGTCCTTCTCCTTACATAATTCATTATTGTAAAATTGTTAAAAGGAGCTCAATATGCGGCCTCACTTCTATATATATATCAAAACATTATATGCACCCATAAGAAACTGAGCTTTAGCCGTGAAATTCAGCATGTATGTATCGTTTAAGGAGGTATGCAAATGATTAGAATTTGGAAGCAAAAAAAAAATTATTAAGAAATGGTGGCAACAAGAAGATGATATTCTAAAGTGGTAAATCCTCCCCTGCAGCTAAGCAAGCCGATATTCGGAGCGGCAAAGAGTGAATTAAGTTGATTATGTCCCTCTGTGGAAGATTCTGCCACAAATGTTGCAACTGGTCAGCTAATTCAGTGGTATTCTAAGAAGGCTGCAATAGTCTTTCAAACATGTCAGGGAGGTCAAAATCCGAGGTAGGGATCAAATCAAATTAGATTAAATGTTATATTGTCAATGTATACACGTACGTGTAAAATTTTAAGAAAATCGGCTCTGTAAAAATGGTCAAAAATTGATTTCAAGATTTGACCCAAACAAACAAACTGAAAAACCACTCTAACTAAAACAGTTTAAAACTGGGAATCTTTAAAGTTCCCTAAAAGTGAGAGATGTCAACATTGTTACTCGAAAGTCCGCTGAGTTTTGCATTGTATATGATTCTGGAATGAATTTAACTTTTATATAAACGAAAATAGTAAATTATTTTGTATTCAAAATTGTAAATAGTAGAAACGTGTGAAACATAGGAAAATTTGTCAGACCAAAAACAGCCTATTTACATTATAATATTTTCTTTACAGGGAATGTAAAATAATTCTACAAAACAAAATATATTTGTAAATATTTTATAAATAGAAAGTACTAATCTATAAAATACTTTTCTAAGACTATTAACTTATTCATATTTATTTAATTTTAAACAACTAGGGGCTACTTTGTCTCCTGCTCGCTTCGCTAGCGCAACCCCCTTCGGGAAGCTTTGCTTCCTACTCGCTACGCTCGCAGAGCTCGCTTCATATCTATCTTTCCTAAAAATTCTACCTTCAAAAATATCTCTTCTATCCTTGCCTATTTTTCGCAGGAGGGAAAAGCAGGGATATTTCTTAGCCTAGGGAATCCCAGAACTGAATTCCTCGATCACTATTTCATGCCAAACTAAAGCTTAAATCGATAAATGGTTTGTTTTATCGTGTTACCCTATTATTTCTCTATAAATGTACCAAATTTCATATTTTTGTAGACTATAATTTTTGAGGTACGAGACCGAGATATCGTCAAAAAAAAAAAAGAAGAGAAAAGTTCACTTTAGAAGTGTGAAAAAGTAAAATATCTCAAAAACTACATTAAAATTAAAAGAGGGGCTCCGTCCGGCAAAAATCCTTGGTCATGCTATTGTTAGTCTATCCAGGACCCGAACTCGCAGCTCAAATATTTTGTTTTTGATTTTGACATTAAATATTTCTTAAACTACAATATATATATTAAAAACAGTTTATTTCAGCATAATTCCCAAATCTTTTTCTTAAGTGTACCGAATTTCATATTTTTATATGCAATTGTTTTTGCGGTACGAAGCAAAGAATCTCGAGGAATGAGAAATTTATCAAACAGCGGCGGCTACTTTTTTTTAATATAGAGAGATTCATAATTTAAGGTACATAAATTTTAAATCAAATGCACTTAACTGCGATGTAATTTGCATAAATCGTGTAATAAAGAAAAATAGTTTAAGGAACTGAAACATTTCTGAAGAACTAAATACGTTCTAATTTCTACTTGTCCTCACAATTATTTTTCGCCTGAGATAAAGAATTTAAAAATATTTTTCTTTTATAGAAAAATAAATAAAACTGTTATACATTATTATAGTAGCTCTTTACATAAAATAAACTGTTATATGTGCGCATTACACCAAACCCCAAAATATTTCGAACATGTTTCAACTCCTAATATCATTTACTAATAGCTCCGCTATCAAATTCACCCATCACGGCGTGCCTAATCCCAATGACATCAGAATCAGGGAACCGTCTATTATTCGTTTATGCTCTTATTAAAACACCCCACACTATTTGGTTAGCTGTGTAACTCCCCCCCCCCCCCCCTCCTCCTCTTTCAGAATGAAATAGGGTGCATAATAACACAAAGCGTGTCTTCGACAAGCATTATTACGACACATTTACAGAGATTTCACAATTTTCTTAGGGTGTACATTTATATATATATACAAATATACAAATATATATATATATATATATATATATATATATATATATATATGCACACAAAACTATTTGTCCATATGGACTCAATCAATTATTTAGCCATCATAATATTGTTAAAAAATCCTTTAATTATCCTCATGATGAACTTAATGTATATGATTTTTTAACATATCTAACAATAAATCAAAGAGAACTAAAAGTAAATATAATAAAAAATTGCCCTCATTACCTGATCTAAAAAATACCATCCTACAGCAGCATGTAAATTTCAAAATTACTTTTGATTGGAAACCATGAAGAACAGGATTTTCGGAATTAAAAAACAGCAATTAAATTTGGTTTATAACATTTTTATTACTACTGCATTTGATAACATTCATTTTAAACATTTATTCTATGATTTGCTTATTACCAAAAGTAAAATTCTTAATGTTCATTTATACTTCACTGACTTAAATTTAAATGACGAATCAAAACAATATACTAAAATAAACGAATATTGTGCCCTGAATTTCACTAATTCTGTCATAAATAATCTGAAGATAAATAATTTTTTAAAACCGATTTTCAATTTCTTTCCAGTCAAACATCTAAATCCTAAAATTGCATTTAAATATGATAAACCACTAGGACGTTATATTTTCAATAATAATCAAATAGCCAAATCAATAGATATTAATAAAAATTATGAATTGGATAAAGAATCTTACTGCCACTGTCTATTAGATAAATACAAAGATTACTTAGATACCATGGACATGTAATAACAGGAAACCTAAATATTATTAATTGTAATGCACTGAGATCATTGATGTTTCTAGGTACTAAGTATCGCTTATCTACTAAATTTAAACATAAGTCAATTGGTAAACATTTAAATCTTGACTTAAATAAGTTTATCTATAAAATCAGCTATAAATATCAAATTCCTGTAGAAGCCTGCAAACCCTGGAGCGTCTTAATAGAGCAATACTTAAGTCACTATATTTATATTCAGAAAAAAAAATCTGATATGGCAGCACATGACTTTACTTATATAATGCAATGAATTTACTACTTTTACAGTAGAAAAAATAGGTTATTCTTATAGTAAATACTTAAATTCTTTCCAAGATATTGAATTTTCGTCAATTAGTCGTCATTTTCATTGATTTAGTGTCATTTTTATCCATTTGGTGAGATTTTCGTTAATTTAGCAACATTTAAAAAAAATCGCCAAGTTGGCGAAAATCCGCCAAATTCATCGCCAAAATCTCGCCAAACCTTATGGACGGAGAAATAAGTTATTCTTATAGCAGATAAATGCTATTGGTGTTCAAATACAAAAATATTACTCAAACTATCTTTTCCCATGAATGGAACGAGCTAGATCCACGAGAATGATGTCACCAAATTTATCGCATATTATTACATACGGAAAGTGAACATGTTTCTTAACAGTTAATATATTTTTTTTAATTTATGGGACTTTTTCATAAATTTATTTGAAAAATGTTCAATACCTCGAGAACGATTTATGCTAGCGTTCTAAAGTTTGTGTCAATCGTTCGTTTTCTAAGGAACAATTACATAAGAAATATCTATTTGCATAACTTTATTAAAGGTTTTGATTTTTTGATGATTTTTTTTTAAATTTCACTCTAAAATTTACGGGGGTTCTGGACATTCGATTGTATTTAAATACAATAGGCATCCAGTATTCATGGATTATAATTTTTGTACCAAATTTCATTCGAATTGCTCCATTCGTTCGTGAATTATAGTCTCTACAGACTCACTGACACACACACACACACACACACACACACACACATACGTTTGCACACACATACTTTCACACACACACACACACGCACACAGACATCACCTCAAAAATGTTCGATTCGTGATCAGGGATGCTTGAAACGTGCTTTCCCGTCGAAAACTCGAATTCGAATGTTCGACTCCGTCACAATACTTTCATTATGCATTATACTATGTATAAAAAGAAAGTAATTTTAATATATCATATAAACTTAATTCAATTAAAAAGGATATTAAAGAAATTCAAAATGATTTTGTTATTACTTATGTCGAGAAATCTAGTAGTAACTACTCAATCATTTGCAAATATTACTATATAAGTACCCTCCAGTCACAATTACTTAATAATTCAATCTATAATTTACTTAATACTAAATTTAAAATCTTATCCAATAGAATATCAGCTAAATATAAGCAAATTCATCTAAAAAATGGTTGTAATAACATTCCATATCTTATTTTAGTATCCAAGTTTCATAAATCCCCTGCTACTATTCGAACTATTACTAGTGGGCATAATTTTTATATTACTAATGATGGTAAATTATTATTAAAAATTTTAAATGAAGTTACTTTGTCAGCTGATATCTCAAATAATAATCATATTGTGAAGAACAGTTTTGAATTAGTTAAGAAATTAAAAACTGTTACTAATATCCATAGTATTTATACTTTTGATTTCAAAGATTTGTTCCATATAGATATCTGTATAGAATTGTTTTAGAAATTTTTGAAAAATAAAATATCACCCTAAAATAAACTTTCCTTTTTAAAAAATTACTCAATTTCACTCTCAATGAGGATTATATTCAACATGGTGATTCTTTTTTTAAGCAACAGTTTGGTATCCCACAAGGGGAGTGTGCCTCATCATTATTGGCTAATCTGTATTTATTCTTTTATGAAAAGAACATTAATCTAGAGTTGCATAATATGCACATGTTTAGATATTTAGATGACATATTATGTGTATCCCATAATAAAATCCTATAGTATTTAACTTTTAACCTAATAATTTACAATTAACCTCAAGTAATAATGACTCTAATGGTGCAAATTTTTTAGATTTATATTTAGATTTACAAAATTGTAATCTGGCTATAAACTTATATGGTAAAAGACAAGATTTTAATTTTATTACATCAAAAATTCAACACTTTGACTCTTGTTTGCATATATCAGTGTTTAGAAATATTATATCAAACCAGGTTCAATTAATAAAATTTGTGATAAAAATTATAAATTAGCACATTGTATTGAATTATTAAATACAGCGACTAATAGTGCATATCCTCCCAATTTCGTAATTAAAATTATCAACTCAATGTATCAACTACTACTCGATAACATTAAAGACAACTTTCCCAATTATGGCGGCTAATAATAGGGTATTTAAAGAAAAAAAATTATAATTATTTATTAATTATATAATTAAATAAAAATGAAAATTAATAAAATAAACTAAAATTTAAAAAATAATAAAATTGGAAAATAAGGTACATTAACATTTAATGTTTTGAATTTTATTTTCGCTAAAAATATTTAGCCAGTTTGATACTACAACTTGAGCCCACTTATAATGGTGTTAGTGGCATTATCGTTTATTCATTTCTTCTATGAATCACTTGCTTAGTAAGAATTTTCATCCATGCTTCATGTTCACATTCTGTTCTCCTTATATGGGTAATTGTCCTGTCTCGTACTCACTGGACGGGTCTGGGAAAGTCACTGTAATCGTTTGTTCCTGGGAGGGTCAGAGATCAAAAGACCAGAATGCCGCCGTTGACAGTATTCTAGAAAGCGAGCGTTATCGCCGTTCGTGACGTCACTGGGTTAGAAGGAGAAGTGCCAGTTTCTCCGACTAGCATTCATTTCTATGGGAAAACATAGACTGTGTCAGTCGTTGTTTTAATATAATTTGTAATTCTATCGTAAAAGTGAAGTTTAAGTGTAAATTTGTGTATTATAGATGTATATATATTAGTATTTTTACGTATATAAAATATAATTTTGGTAAGCACAAAAATGCCTGGCTGATGCTCGGTTGCTTTGTGTTCAAATTATTATAAGAAGTCAATGGGATCTATCAGTTTTCATAGATTTCCAAAAGATCCTACACTCCAAAAATTATGGATCGCGATGTGCAAAAGAGAGGATAAAATAAACATTGCTAATGCAACTCTCTGTTCGAGTTACTTTTCTGATGAAGATTTAGAAGAAGATTTTCGGGTTAATTTTGAATTTGAAGCCGGTTAAACGATAAAAACAAGAAGCCAACGGCATAAAAATCTCACATACCATTAATACCGCAGTTAAAAATAATGTTTTTAATATAACAGTATAAAAAATACTTATGATTGACATGTTTCATTGATATGTAAAATAGGTGATCCTCTAAGTAATCCAAAAAAACAAAATTAATAAAATAAAAACGACTTCATATGCAGTATCTAAAATATATAAAAATAATTTATATTTCTGATACTAGCAATTATGGAGTTTTCTTTCTTTTTTTGGAGGGGAGGGGGGGGAGATATTAGCATTTTGTAAGCTAATTTGCACAGTTTAGTTTATTGCAAAATGTATGTAAAGTTAATTTTAAATACCTTAAGCATTTTACTTTGTTATTAATATACATCATCATAAAACGCAATTCTTTAGTAATCATAATATTGACATTATATTCGCATCATCTGAAGTTATGGAACATTTCGTTTTGATATGTAAAAAGCTTAGAAAACAAAACTAAAATCATCAAAGTTGAAATATACTCTACTAGTTCACAAAATGCATCGTCTTTTTGCTGGGTAAATAAAATAAATCTACTGCCATTGACCATCCATTCGACCGTCAACTCCCTTTTCCCAAGATCCAAACTACGCTTCTTAATATAATATATGGTCATGTAACTACTAGATTGATGATATTTCAAATGATGAAGATTGATGATATATATCAAAAGAGAAATGCGTTATTAAGAACTTGCAGTCAAAGTTAGCAAGCATTTCACCTTCTATATCTCTAAAAGCCATAACTTTGTTCTCACGAACCAGAACATTCATTCGGATTAAACACTTAAATAAAACTTTCATGCAACAATTAGTAGAGAGAAAAAAGCAAAGAAAAGCCTCTAAATGGTGCAAAAGCAGTATCATGTCATAAAAATGGTATGTATTGATTTATTATTTATGATCCGTGTGAACATTGCTTTAAAATTTTAGAACTGTATATAGTTTATATTTAAAACTGTATAAAGTTTAATAACATCAATTTTGCATTCTTAACATATCTTTGTGAAAACTGACTTATCCAGTGGCTTAGCCAAGAGTCATAATATTCCACTAGCCCACAAAATGCATCGTCTCTTTGTTGGGAAAATAAAATAAATCTACTGCCATTGACCATCCATTCGACCGTCAACTCCCCCCTTTTCTCAAGATCCGATCTACGCTTTTTAATATAATATATAGTTATGTAACTACTAGATTGGTGATATTTCATAGTCATCAATATATGTTATATGTATGTGGGATATTTTACGCAATTAGATATTTTTGAAATGCATATTTATATTACATGTAGAAAGTATTATCAATATTTAAGATAATGGATACTATATTTTTAAAAATCCGATGATTAGATATTTATTCATATCTATATTAAAACACTTGAAATATAATTTTTATATTTACTACACTTTTCACAATATATTTCAGCTTTTATTATAAATAATATATGTATTATAATATTTTAATGATAGCCCTATGCATTTATGAGAAGAATCATTTAATTTCATTCTTCTAAAATTTTATTACGAATGATCTTATCTCCTTTTCGAATGATAAGCGCGAACTTTCTAAACTTTATACACGTATCTCTATGTCCCCTCTTGACTTGTAATCTCAGTGACGTCACGCTTCAGGTTTCTCTCCCGGTCGAAAAGCAACCCCCCTTCTCTGACCGGGGCCGGCGGGATTTCTTCTTCTTATCGGGCCTAGATGCAGGTTTTGTGACGTCACAACTTACATCCCATCTACGGCGTTTACACTTTGCTCCAGTTCTTAATCAGCGTCGATATTTTAGAATGATAGAAGTTGGTTGAAGTAAAAATGATTTAATTAAATAAATATAACGAAAACAAATTATATATGTAAAGAAGGAATATAAATAAGATTGTAAAGTAAAAAAATACTGAATATTTCCGTCCGTAGTTACGAGTTTTTTTTCCCCTTTTCTTCTAAAAGATTCAATGGCAAGTTTTAACCTTTTGAATTTTATTTTTTCATAAAATTCATTTACTTGAAAAATCTGGCTTTTGTTCTTAAGTAACCTAATGCACAGAAACACATTATGACCTCTTATACATATATAATAATGCTTTTGGGCAGAGTTAATTCAATTTCTAATTACATAGTTCTCCTAAAACATTTTTATAATAAGGTCTTTCAAAAGTTTTAACTGTCAGATTTACATAACATATATCCTAATATACATACATACTTAATAATAATATTTAATATCTATTAATAATTATTTAATACTATTAATTAATATAATATTAATACTTATTTAATACTACTATACAATAATTAATATACATACATATTTAATAGTAATATACATACATACTTAATAATATATATATACTTAATAATACACACTTAATAGTAATATACATACTTAATAATATATATACTTAATAATAATACATACTTAATAGTAATATACATACATACTTAATAATATATATATATACTTAAAAATAATATGCATCCATACTTAATAATAATACAGGCATTAGATTTATATTTTAAGCATCAATAAGTGATCACGCCCATTATGAACGACTATTTTGGAAGTTACATTTGTAATTGACAGCAGGGTTGTGATATAAAAATATTTATTTTTCGTTATTGTGCACTTTCAGATTAAATTGAAATCCCTACTTTGGTAAAATAAAATGCAGAGATTAGCGTGAATGACAGGAAAAGACAGTAGTCTCAAATAGTAATAATTTTAAAAAGAATAAAAAATCGCTTTCGGGTGATACGCTTTTTTACAACAGAAATAGTTTAATAAATTTGAATAAATCGGTTAAATATTAAATATAATACTGTATTACAATGACAAACAATTTTATCAAACTTATTTTAATAGCTTAAATCTTACCTGTTTTTTTTTTTTCAACGAAAATAATTTTAGACGTTACTTATTGACGGACGATTTTCACCTGTGATGTGAAGTTTTGAAAATTCTACTTTTAACACTAAGGTTGCTGAGTGTTGTCATCTGCAAGTTTTCGGTGCCAATATGAATTTGTGTATTTCACATTTTTATATTTAATACACATGTGCATAAAATAAATAAAACCATTGGTTTCCAGTCTCTTTGGAGGTCAGATGATTGAAAGAATAAAGTTACATTATTCATTAATTGATAGTACTGTAGCAATAACATTCTCAATTTTAATCTTACCTTTTGCTACGACAATATGACAATTGCCCATAGACAATTTACAAATGACTCACTAATAAAAAATAATTTTTGACTCACTAATAAAAAATCAAAACACGTACACAAAAAGAACAAGATTAAAGAAAAAATTTTATTTACATGAAATTTTCTGCACATTGACTTTTTAATTACTTACACCAAAACATTTGGGTGTGTATAATCCATAAATTTGGGGGGGAGAGGGGGGGGTGTACCAAAAATTGAAATTGTTTGCTGAAATTGTTTCTCTGAATTTACATTCATTTGTACTACCCTTTTTTGGATATCACCTTGCACTATAAAAGTCGCCATACTAAGCTTTTATAATTAGTTAGAAAATTTATTTTACAATTTTATTTTTGTGGTTCATATAACTAGAAAGGGTTATCTTATCCTTAAAGGGCATTTTAATTATTTGGTAAAGTCATTTAACATTGTAAGACCCTAATAATAAAATTGCAATTAACAGGCTGAATTTTAATTTTTATGAAAATTGTCCCTCTTGACTTTAGTTTTAAAAAATGTCAAGCTACATGATGTGACACTTTTGTTGCGACCTTTACCAAACACCCTATATATATATATATACTGAAGAGCCATTACATTACATGCATGTTATTTCAATGGAAGAGGTACATATTTTGACATATTTAACTTTATAACTTTCGATATATTTTACTTATAAAAAACATTTTCCAGGAAATAAAAGAGCTTCAGAGACTTGACATGATAACTAATAATTAAAAATTATCAAGCATTTTATCAATTAAAGATTTGCTGTTAAAAAAGAGCGTAAAAATTGAAGGTTGAAAGAAAAGTTTCGCAGAAACTTATTTAGAATAACAAATTTTCTCTTATATGAATGGAGAATTATTAAGAAATATCTATTAATACCCATAGGAGCAAATTCATTATACTCTAAATCAGATTTTAAGACATTTTTCCTCCAACCTTATACTTTTATGCCATTATTCGATATTGAATGTTTAAGTGATGTCGTGTTCGAAAATATTCAGTTATTTGTAATTATATTAAGCATTCGAAACTTTTTTCCCATGAATGATTTTTTATGAGTAAAATACGTTGAAAGTTACAGAGCAAAATATGTACCTCTTCGATTTAATTTACATGCAAGTGGTCATAATGTAATGGCCGTTCGGTGTATATAAATATATGAAAAATCATTAAGAAATACCTATCCATTGGGTAGAGGAGATTTCACAAAGAGAGGAGATTTCACATTAAAAATTGTTATAAGTTGAAAGTTTTCGTTTATAGTTTTTTGATGTTCTTTTATCATTTCGGACCTTCGTATAATTATTTAAAAAAATATTTGCAATTACGGAGAGACATCTTTTACCCAAAATACTATGCTCTGTTCCACAACTACATGTTACATTTGGAATCAAATTTAATAAATCAAGTTTCTCTACAACAAGTTGAATTATGAGATTTTTTTGTCTTCCATTTCTTAAAAATTCTTCCTCATACTTTATGCTTATTAGTTTTTGAAAAATTTGATAAGTATGTATAACGATATTTACTGTAAATTCTTGGGGCCATTTAAGTGCACCTCTGTCCATGAGTCTCAAATATTGTAAAACTTCTTCCCTCTCAGGATTTTCATGTTCCAGTGTTTTGTTTTTAGTTAAAATGGAATAACACAATTTACAATTAAGTTTTTTACTCACACTGTGTGCTACATATCCAGCAATAAAAATTAAAACTGACATAGTAGAATCAGTTATTTCCATGTCATCAAAAGTATTGAAAATCTCATAGAATGTTTCGGGAACCTCATAGTCTTGGATTTCGGCGTCCAAATTGAGACGGTCAAGGTATTTTATCTTGAACTCTCCCATATTGTGGGAGTATAAGTCAATGAGATTTAAAACTTTAAATTTTTTTTCCGATTCCAGTACTTGTCTGTGGGAAACATTATAATTTCCCCCACTCATCTGACGATATTGCCCAAACCGAGCCTCAAGACTATCGGTCTGAAACTTTCCCAGTAATATATATTTACACCCAAAAGTGGTAAAAATATATTCAATCAATTGAAGTAGTGATTCAACAGTAAAACTGAGAGCAAAATGAGTTTCCTTAGTTAACATCCCACCTTTTTTTTCTTTAATTCCTAATGCATTTTTTTCATTCGCTTTTGATTTGTGAATATAATCCCATGCATTTAGCCATGAAACAAACTGTTTTAAAAAAAAAACTTTTTCATCTGAAACACCATTAATGGGATTACAAAATTCATCATGACTGTATTTACCCTTTTGTGGATGTTTCACGTTCACAATTTTCCACCATTTCCAAATATAATCAATGAACACTTTTGTACCCTTCGTTTCAATATCACCAGTGTCAGTGATTTCTAAAGCCACACTATTTGTTCCATGAAACAAGCACAATGCATGAGTAACATTTTGTCGTTCTGTAGAAGTAGGAAAGAGTACCTTTTGGGACAATTTAGGGGCTACTTTGACAATTTTACTTTTGTCACTTTCATAAATTTGTTTTAAAGGAGTTATACTTGCAGTATAGACTTCAATGTTATCATTAGGATTTGGGTAATAAAATGTTTGATTAGGTTGATTTAACCAATTATTTCTAACCGATTTGATTAAATGAACAGTATCAAATAAGAAAAAAAGTTTTCGTGTAGGATCTTGAGGATTGTTTATACTATGCTTCAATTCACCATTACACATTAGAGTAAACATGTTGCGGTTTACTCTATTGTTGTCTGATATCAAACATAAAACAGAATAGCCACATTCTGACAAAATCTGTAAAACTCTTAACGTGTAACTATGGAGGGTTTGTGCTGTGAGATTTTTGACAGGAATTAAGGAGACAATGTCCTTGTTTTTAGAAAAAACAGATACAAGCATAAAAGCTTGTATTGTGGTGGCTTCTGAATTGGAATTGGCTGATATGCCAGCAAGATAACCAGCTTTATAGCTTACTGATGGAGTGACATAGATCTCATCTAAAAGAACATTAATAATTTTTTCAGAGTCATCTATTAAGCTCGCTTTTTGTTTTAAATATCTCACATGGGCATTTACAGTGTTGGTACTGGTACAACTAACTAAGTTTGATAATTTCTTAAGGTAGCATGGATTAGGCAAAATTAGGACACCACTATTTCTTAATTCAGAATAAGATGACGGATAGCAAAAATACAATTTGGAAGCCCAAATAAGAACATCTGAACTATAGCGCAATTGTTTTACAGATATTAAAGTTATCTGTTCTTTCAAGAATTTCAGTTTTAATCGTAAATGTTTCTCATCATCATTTTCTTCAATTTCATCATAGCACTTCTGCAGAAGATAAGCGGCAGTTAACAATTTCTGATCAAAAGATATATCATTTATTTCATAGGATACTAAGAGGTTCATTAAACAATCAAATTTCGTCCATTTATCGCATTTGTAATCTGGGCCTAAAATCCACTCCAATGACTTAATCTCTATTGGGTTTCCTAAATGCCACACTTTGACAGTTAAATCTTTAAATACTTTTATGGACACTGTAATTTTAGGACAGTCACAGTCATCGATCCGATAATACAACACATAATCATCACGAATAATATTAATCCAATTAGGATGTTGCGCAGCGCCACATTTTTTTGTAAATTGTTCAAAAGATGAAATAACATCATTGGCACACCATTGCAAAAACTTCTCTTCATCTTTTGCTATCATTTCCTGACGACGTTGAGATGGTGATTTTCGTTCTGAAGCCAGTTGCACAGTTAAGTATGATGGTTGGTCTGGAAATATAGTTGGGTATGCATCCTTTGTTAGCGTAAAGTTTTTTCTTGGAAACACAATCACTGTGCCATCGTCTCGGGTAAATTTGTCTTCACGTATTACAAACTTCTCATCAAAGTGATGAACACAAACAACAGCTGTTGCACTGGGTTCAAAATCAGAGCGATTTATACTTTTTATCCATAAAGTACGCCTAGCTTCCTCTTTAGGAAAAAGGAATGATGGGATATAAGACGTGCCTCTATAGTTAGATCTACACATGGGAACACTGCATTTCCGACCCATCCTAAAAATAAAATGAATAAAATACTTAAGATGTTGAAACAAACAAAACATGAGTGTTAGAAAGAAAATAGTGGTAACACTATCACCATGTACAGGTTTTGATTACCCACTAGACAGATTTCAGGGGGGGTGCGATCGATCGACGAGCTTGACACACTAAATCTACTTTTCTTTCAAGCAAGTAATTTTATAATTAAAAAAAAAGTTTCTTTGTTTTTCCCAAGAAATAATAAATACTTTTTGCTTTGTTTCCAAAGTATGAAAACTAGAAATAATAGACTTTTCACTTCTTTATAAAAATATGTGTATCTATAACTATCACTGAGAACCGCACTGAGAATACAAACAAACTATCAATTAATGAAGTAGGTAGCACTAATCAAGGGCAGGAGCAGGCGTACATGAGCCCCATACAGAACCAATTTTTCTCAAGACATGTCGGAGATGGGCTGTTATTCATTATGTGAAAACTCCCATTCTCAATAGTGAAGAAACAGATTAATGCCTCCCACAGCGTTTAAATAATTTTAAAAACTTTACCATCTGATAAAACAACTCTTTCAGAAGTCATTTAGTATGGTTAACTCCAAAAAATGTTTTTTGGTGGTTGGGCTTTTGTACCGCTCACCGTCTCATATACCGTCTATACAGTGCTGTAGTAGTAAAAAAAACAGAGGTATACCATGGGTGCATGCAGAATTTTTTCCAGGGGGAGGCGAAACATGTACTTACTACTTACACTTTCCAGGGGGAGGGGGGGCCAAAAAAACATGTACACACGCACATACATGTATATATATAGGAAATTCATAACCCAGGGGTTGATCGTCCGCTTGCGCTCCCCCCTCCGGGTGCCTATGGGGTATATTCAAAGGACCGGGGGAAATGTTCGAATCAATCGAAATTCAAATTATCGAGAAAAAAAAGCCTAATAATTTTATATTACAGGAAAGGAATTGTGGAACTTTGAAGAAACCTCGACTTAAGCAGAAATTCGTGTTCACAAGGTTCAAGTTATTGGGAGTTTGGTAAATCCGGAGATCAGGCATATCTCTATCATTTTCATTGAAATATTTTACAAACTGCTTGACGATAAATTGGGTGGCACTGCCCGGCCGTCCATACAGTTATCTTACACCTTTCTGGTAGGTCGGACGGTCTGGGTCTCAACAACAACAAACTGCTTGACGAGAGAAATCCGTTTCTGTGTCTTTTTTTGTAGTGCATACTCTTGATCTATTGTCAACTGAAGAGCGATGGTTGGCCAACCAAGAATTTACAAATTTTTCTGGTTGTAAGTGTTCTATAGGTGGTCCATTTGCATTAATAAACATTAGATTGGAGACGTTTGAAATCAATAAAGATGATCTCAAATTTGTTACTATGTTGTTCATTAAACAAAGCGTTTTGCAAAGCGTGTGCATAGTTTTTAAGAAAAAGCAGAGGGTATACGGAATTTGCTTGAAAAATCAGAGGGTATACGGCATACACCGCTGTATACCCTCCACTACAACCCTGTATATATATATATATATATATTACAACATATTTTTTAAGTTGAGAAGAAAAGTAGAAAGTACATTTTTGTTATAAGAGAGTTTATTTGGATGCAATAGGTGTAAATTTATAATCACTATAAATTAGTAAACAATAAATGTATATTAAAATTTTAATCATAATTTTTTTTAAATCATTGATATATATATTTTTTTCTCTCTCTTATTGGCTTTAAACAATGCAATGTAGATTCTGTTAATTTGATTCTACTAACTGTAGGTCTATATTATATTATCTAGACTTATATTAATCAGATAATGATTTCAGGAACAACACTGAATATTTTAAATATATACTTATTTAAATACTATTACAATGTAGGCCCCCCTATGACTTTTATATTTTATGAATATATTGAAGGAATATAAAGTTATGATGCCTCTAAAATAATTGGTTTGTTATATTTGGGATATATATGCCACACTATCTTCTTTCCAACCCATCTACATTACGTCTACATCTAAATAACGTTTATTTCACAAAAGCCAATAAAAACGCTAAATTCACAAGTATTTACTATTGGACGATATTTGACTCAGCAAATTTTCATCGCCCCAAACTTTTTTATATATTTCGGCACATATTAACTGATTATGTATTTTCATTTGAAGCAGACATTTTACACATTTAACATCTAAGCGATTTCCATCAACTTCTTACGTAGCAAAAATACTCGTTCAACGGACGAATTTGAAGTTGGATTTGAAAAAATTACGCTACCTAAACTCTTGACATCCATGAATCTAGTTATAAATCACTTCTAATCATGTTCTAGATATTAAAAATACACTTAAAAGAAAACCAAACCCCTTTCGGTGATACGTTTGTTAGACCTATACTGCATGTGCCTCACTCTAAGTATCTTGAAAAAAGTGGACAAATTGATTACATTTTCCCTTAAATTTTAGAAATTAACAACACCATGCATTATTATTATTACCTAGATAATAAAAATAATAACGATATAGCTTACCTTATTAGGATATATCCGTTTCTTCGTCAATATTAACAGTATCTCACTTTCAACCACATACTGAAGTTGCAAATTATGGGATGTACTTTATGACGTCACGAGCAACAGCAGCGCCGCAGGCATAGGCCCGATAAGAAACAGAACTAATCCCGCCGGCCCCGCTCTGACCTACCTTATGTTTAAAGTACCTTGCGTTTGTTCTACCTCCCAGATATATTTCGTCATCTTTTTCCCGGAGCTTTTCCACTTTTTTCATTCTGTTGCGGCTTATCGTACTTACACGTGGACGATGGTTCCTGCCTCAAGGTAATACTTGATTTCCTAATTTTTCTTTTTTTCAATTCTTCTTCTTTTAGTGCCTATAGTCTGAGTTTTGGCATTTATAGTAAGTTACTATTGCCAAATATAAAACAGGCATTTGTTTAGGTTAATTCGAATTAGATGCTCAGACCTGAAGAGGAATTTAATTCTGGTTTATCTTTGAAATTGGGCCGGTGCTGTTCATTTCAATTATTGGCATTGTGGCCGTGGTTTGACTGTTTTGGTGATTTCAATATTTGATGATTACTTGGAATTGGTTCTTATTATTATTATATTTTCTCTAATATATATATATATATATATATATATATATATATATATATATATATATAATATTAGTAGTTTGAAAATCCAATGAACGAAAAGTAAGAAGCTGCAACACGATAAACCTAACTTTCTAAAACACCCACAGAATGAAATATAACAGCAAATCATCAATCAAATGGGAAAAAATACAAAACACGATTTATCAAGTTATAGAAAAACAACAAAATTCAATAGTATGGAAACGAATAAAGAAAAACTTAAAAAATCAAGCTATATCGCTATACACGTGGAAAAAGGGCTAAGCCTAAAAAAATGGAAATGTTCACTTCGTAAAATACGTTTTCAAGTCCAAGTATTTTGACGAAGCAAACACAAAATATGTATCTTTCTGAAGAAATAGATAGATTATATCTATAAACTATTTCTACTTGAACGACATACATAAAGAAGGAATAAAAAAGAAAACATGAATACCTGGAAAATGCACAGCATATGTACAAACGAGTCGAAACCGGGAACTCTGAATTAAGAGACCAGTGTTGCCATTCGCAAAAAAAAAATAAAAAATAATCTACTGTTGCCATTCGTAAGAATTGAAAAACAGTAAAGCGAAAAGGTAAGAAAAAGTAATAATATACAAAAAGAGCTACTAAAAGGTGGGGCTAATAATAGTAATGCTTATATATATATATATATATATATACACACACATATATATATATATATATATATATATATATATATATATATATATATATATACACATATATATATATATATATATATATATATATATATATATACACACACACAATTTTTGTAGTACTATTGTTTGTAGTATAAGTCAATTTCTGACGAGAAATCTGATATATGTTCAAATTATCGCCGAGAATCCAGTATTAAAAAAAATAGCAACAATACTTATTCCTAACTCTATTACTATGGTTCCCAGTATTTTTTGGTTAACGCAAAATTTTCGAACACATTTATTTGCTTTCCGTTCTAAAGTATATATGTCAAAGAAACTTCTGTGAAAATTCGGTGATTATTGTAAATCTTAAGTAGTTATGTGATAGCTTAAATAAAGTTGACACACAAAGACAATTACTGAGATGAAAGCAATTTTATGCATGCATGCTTTAGTATTCTTACTGCCGCGCACAAAATATGTGAATGATACTAAATTCAATTTTGTTTAAGCTATCTCAAAATTTTCCATGTTGAGAACTGACCTGATCATTTGCAGTCATTTGATATGGCCATTTGCGATTATTTGACGTAGCCTTATTTAGCACTGACACGTCCATATTTGGATCAGGAGTTTGGAGTCCAGAACCAATGCTCAAATTGATTGCAATATGGAATACATACTAACAATAATTCATATCTTCAGTAGCAAACCAATATTATCTTACAACATTGCTTTAGTTTTGCCAAACAATGTTGTATTAATATTAACATATGAATCCTTAGCTAACGTTATTAATATTGGCATAATATTGTACAAATACGTACAATATTTCCCAACTTTGAGTTTTCATTTAAATTCCTTTCTATCTTTTCTGCATATTATAGCTCAGCCCAATATTGCAGTTTTCCTTAGATTCAGACCTGCGATCATCCGACGGGACATATGCAAGCTATTATAAAAAGTATAAAATTCTGTTAGTCAAAAATGCAAACAGGAATCTCATGCATGGGGGAAATTTTAGTTTATAAAACTCTCAATTTCTAATTAAATATCAAAGAGAAATTTACTTGTCATATTAATTTTGGTCAATTAATATTATTTTTGCCAGTCGAATAAAAGTTTTGAAATGCATAAAAAAAAGTCTAGAAATATTTTGCAAATAATCATAATATGTATAGTAATCAAAGAATAAATAATCAATTTATGCATAAAAATTCTAACAAGTGTAATTTTCTCTGCAAAAATAGGTCATGTCAAAATTGTATTTAAAAACCAATGTAGTATTGGATAAGTATAAAAAATATTTCCATTACAAAGGCAGGGTTGGGACGAATGCTGTAAAATAAACGTCTACATCGACAGCAGCTTAGTCAGGGTGCTTGTTTTGGTCCCCATATCCCCCCTTCTATTGGCTAAAATTGCACTGTTTTTCCATTGGGTCCATATTTTTTAAACCAGTAGTGTGCAAGTTTACTTACATCAGGAGGGCCAAATAAAAAATAATTTTTTTTAGTGGGTAAGACTTTTACTCATTTTCTTCCTTCAAAATACATTTACATTTCTTTTAAATATCCATAATGCAAAACAATGATAAATACTTACTATATTGTTTTAAATCCATTCAGAAGGCTTAAAAAGATGGGGTGTGAAATGGATGAAACTGTGGCTGAGCTTCCAGCATTTTTTCATGATCTTGGTTAAACTCTGAAGAAATAGGTGAGTAGGTGAACATCATTTTTATCATGAGAGAAAAATTATTTTCATCTCCAGTAAGTCGGTTTCTAAGATCACTTTCCTATGCTTCATGGTTGAAAACACTACTTGTTCGCCGCATGACTATGAAGATACAAACATTGCCGTATAATTTTTGACATGATTTATCAAGTTCGAAAATGTTGATTTCGACATGGTTTTATAGAAATCCACTTTTGTTGCGTGGGTCGTGTTAAACACATCGGCGGGTCGTATATGGCTCACGGGTCGTAATTTGTCCATTCCTGGTCAAAATAATATCGTAATCCCCCCCCCCTCCCGCCATTTCGAGATACTCCGTGTCTACGGGATTAATATCTAGAACAATATGAGTAACTTGACATGATCACTCTCTAATAGTGTCATGCTCTACTGAAAATTACAACACCAAAACATTTCGAATAATATTTCAACTCATATCATTTACTAAAAGCCCCGTTCGCAATCGCCTATCAGAACGCGTTAAATGCCAATAAGATCAGAATCAGTAGCCATCCTTTAATCATTTATACTCTTATTAAAACACCCTCAACCATTTGGTTTAATGCGTATCCCCCCCCCTCCCCGCTTTCAACAAAAAAATAGGATGCATGGAATAACACAATAGGAGGGGGCTCCTCTAGGCGTCATTACGGCACATCAACGGGGAACGGAAAAACTCGGGCAAGTGCTTTTCCATCGAATTAAGTTAGCAGCCGTAAAGGCGACAAGTCAGGTGATTTTTCATGAACACTAATGCAGTTAAAAAGCGCGGGCTTGTCAAAAAAGCAAGCACGCTTTAGGGATTATTAAGTTTCCTGCAATCTAGGAAGAGAGGGGGGGTGTAAAGGCTATCAGATGAGGCTTTTTCTTTGTTATTATTATTTGTTTTCATTTCGCTGACACTTTCGGTTCGATTGTCATCGTTCCGACCACCCCAGTGCTCTATACTTTTTCACCTACCCATCCTCCTCCTGTTTCTCTAAAGTGCTCTATGAAGACAGATGAATGAACACCACGTTATCTGTCGTATTCGGAAAGAAAACGAAAATAAAGATTATATTTATTTGTTTATTTATTTATTAAATTGAAGAAAATGTAGTCGTCGTTTTAAAGCGGCGTTATTGCGTCGTTTTCGCTTGATACCAGTTTCGTTTATTTATTTATTTATTTCGGAGCTATTTCGTCGAGTTTCTATGTTTTTTAACAGTTATTAAAATGGAATTGTCTCCTCGTAGAAATGCGAATTGAAAAGTTTTTCGCCATTTTTTTTTCTCTTTCTTCCTCTCTGCTTTTTGCGTCCCTTGCTCTCTCCACTGATTATCTTAAAAGTCGCTCGTCTCGGAAAAAAGAGGAAATGACGGGTAATGGCGGATTGTAGAGTATTTTTTATCGCTCTTGTCGCGTTGATACTTTTTTTGTGTGTGTTGTTGTTCTTTAAAACTTAAATTCTCTCCCCATTTCATGCGATGCTTAATGTAAGTGCCTGCTCTTAGAAATGAAAACTGCTCCGAGATGAAAAAGATACATTTGAAAGCGAGAAAATCAAATAGCGATAAGATGAATGAAATCATGTGATTCGCAACTGCTCTCAATTTGTTTTAAATGATTAAATGCGAATTTGAAGTGCAGTTATCTCCTTGTTCTCCTAATGGTTCACTCATAATTATTATATTTACGAGCACATACTGAGGCTTCCTAGCAAGACATTAGAGTCAAAATGACACTAAATTTATCGTTATCTATATGACGCTATTCCATTTGATTTATCATAATCAGCACAGATAAAATATATTTTTTCCAATTGGTTTATTAATTACCTATTACTTAAATTGTAAACTTTTATTGTCTTTTTTAAACTCAAAACATATGAGCTGGTGCACTTTCAAACTTGATACCGATTAAATGAGTACTTTTGCCGCCTAGTCATTCTACATATAAACTAAAAACGAAATGAAAAAAAAATCTGATGTGGGCAGCACATGACTTCTCCTACATAATTTAAGTACTTTGTGTACAACATCCACGACACAATGTTTTAAACCTTGAAACGTATACTGACATTTGGTGCCTTTCTGAATTGCAACATTTAAATTTTTTGAAGTACCAAATTAACTTATACGTTGTCCAAATATAACTTGACGATTGAAAATATTGCTAATATTAGCTAAGCAATATACTCCATTATATTATATTAAAAGACGTTAATTATTATTAATTCATCAATTTGGCATTATTTTCGTAATTTTAGCATCATTTTGACAATTTAACGGCATTTCCATCAATTTGGCATCCCCATTAAAAAAGTCGCCAAATGGGCGATATTTCGCAAATTAGTCGCCAAATTTGTCACCAAGTGTTACATATTTGATAATACTTACTACTTTTTATTTTTATGTAATATTTTAGATACATTTATTTGGAAAACGTGCAATATTTCAAGAGTGGATCAAGCTCAGCTAGCGTTCTATAGCTTGTGTTATTCGTTTTAGAATAAAATGATTATTTATTTAACATTATTGAAAATCCTGTTTATGATTTTTTCAAAAATTCATTCGAATATCAGGGGATCTTCTGAAAGTTCTATCGTGCTTAAAATCAGTAGGGTTCTAGTATACACGAAATTAAAAATATCAGACATTCATTGAAAATATCATTGAAATTATCAGACTATTCTGTGCTGAAGAACGCTATGAAGTGCGAAGCCAATCCGCGAATGCTGGTACAATGTGCAACGGTAGCGTGATCCTAATATAGAATATATTCCTACATAAATATAATAAATCAGTTTTAGTTCATTTCGGTAGTGCATAAAATTTCAGGAATATTCCATTTGAGTGGTTACACCATCATTGTATACTTTTTAGGTATTAACTTAAATACAATTAAAACAGTCACTTTTAAGTCCCTTTGAAAAACTTTCTTTCCCAGCACTCCATAGGGTAATCACATTAAATAAGAAATATCATATAAAGTCGCCACTATAAGTTTTGATTATAAGCCCCAAAGTATATAAGCCACTGCGTCAAACTCTTTTTCGAGATCCAGACTAAGCCTATGGTTCGAATTCTATAGTATCAAAAACTGAACAAGTAATTCCACCTTTAAATTTAACATTAAGCACTCCACTTAGGTTTAATAGGAAATCAAACCTATCATTTTAATCTTATATCGATCATTTGTCACACGCATTCTTATGCCGTTTAAGCATAGTAAGATAGTCAGACGTGTCACTTTGGATTTAATCATGGATCACGATGAATTTCCTCTGGTAAATACATATTATAACAATTCGCTGGTAAGCCAATACCATTAGGAAACCACATTATTCTTTGGCAAATCCAGTCAAAGGCTTTGTCTTATGTATGCAGATCAGTTAAATTCCATTGCGATTGGGGTAGTTCCGATCAAAATCCGACCTGTTACTGTTGACATTTTTGAGGAGGAAACAGAATACCATCAGTGACGCTAATCGAAACTGAAATAATCATCATGCTAGAAAGGAGGATATTGCTAGCATTAATCGAACTGAAATTTAAATCAAAATCCTGCTCTGCTTCCGAGCCCTAAGCTCGCCTTTACGTGGAGGCATTTTTTCGCTCTCAAAAACCATTATCTCTGCAGGCGCCTTTTAAAAATAGAGTCCTCCTTTCCCTCTTAAAAGATGCCGGGGCGCAGATGGCAGCCCTTGCACAAAGCCCCAGCTGGAATTTGCGAGGGCACTCATAAAGTTAAGATTGCCTAATTATATCGGCATCATTTGCATAATAATGGCTCCATCTCTCGAAAATATAGCGCCTTATTCCCCGTAGCTGCATTTATCTCCGCGCATAAGAAAAGAGGCATTTTGCGAAGCGTCTATTTAAAAAAAATGGCCTTTCCAATAATGGACTGTAACGTCGTCCAGATTGAGTTTGGAAAAGGGGGATATCAGCTTTTTAAAAATTACAAGTTTTGTATAAGTATTATGCCAGCGTCGCATTTTTCTTTTCCACACTCTTTTCTCTTAATGATTCGGAGAGTTATAATTGTTGCTTGATAGGGAGATTAACGGCAAGAGGTCTCCCTTATTTTTCCATTAGAAACTTTTGGAAGTCTGTTCGTCTGTAAATAACTTTCAATTACTGTCAAGGAGGATAATTAGGCGAAGGTCCAGTCTTCTAATGGAACAAGAAAAAAAATCTCCAAATTCGAAAAGATATCTTCTGGACCGCTGGGCTGGGTTGTTTTACCCAAACTTAATTTACCGTGAGCCTTCAAAAGTCAATAAACAAACTTGGATAAGCGTTAATGAGGGAAGCTATAAGTGTAGTTAAGAGACAATGAATTTCTGTTTGCTCCAGAAATTATGAAAAAGAAGAACAGGTTCGGAGAGAGATTGTCATTAAAAAAAAGAAACGTGTCCGTATAATAAGGAAACTCAAACAATTTGAATTAGAAAATTAGCAGATGTATCAACTCATTCAGGAAGTTTATTCTTTTTGTGATGATTAATGAAAGGGTTGTTATTTTGGCAGAGAATCCTTTTAAAAATGTGCAGTTAAAGTTCTAATATGCTTCTTATGTTCATATAAATGGGAATTATTAATTTTACCTCATTTAGCATCCATGCGCTGGATTGGATTTTTACAAAGAAAAATCATGGAATTTGATTGGAAAAGCATATTTTTGTGATTACCGGGGTTTTAAGACTTTTAATAGCATAAAAGGAAGCATTTTATTTGTTTAAGTAAATAATAAAATATATGAAATGTTTAACTATAAAAGTGTCATTCTGACGTTTCTTCGAGGCGATGTTTTGATTGAAACAAGGTAAACCATATTAATTTGATACAATAAAATTATTTTCTGCAGATAGAGTGTGTATAATTTGTTTGTAATTACAAACGTATAGTCGTTTTTATTTTCCATTATATGCCAAAAATTATTGATATCTGTATGAATTAGTATAGTTTTAACTTTTTATTTTTCCTGCAATAATGTAATATAAAAAAATGATTGGAATGACATCAAAAATTGGACTTTTAAGTTTTCCATGAATTTACATGTTTCGTGCACTAATGCAACACGAATCAACTATTTTAACATGATGTGTATGTGTATGTGTGCGATTCTGTGCAATGTATGTATCCACTCTAGCTCTATGATTCGACCAAGCATCGTGAAATTTGATCGGATATATGGGTCACTTATATGCATTCCCCTGATTTCAATTAGATTCCAGTGTAATTGAAAAAATTCTACTATTCAACTGGCCTTTTATTATTATTATTATTATTATTATTATTATTTGTTTATAGTATTTAAGGAACCGCAAAAATCGACAAATTTTAAAAAGTGATAAATGTATTTATATGTATTGATAAAATACTTGTTTTATATAAGTAACTAGGGGGCTTTGCTCCCTGCTCGTTCCGCTCGCTCAACCCCCTTCCGGAGGCTTCGTCTCATACTCGCTGCGCTCGCTTCATATCTATCTTTCCTAAAACTTCTACTTTCAAAAAGGGAAACCAAAAACTGAATTTCTTGATCATGAGATCGCTTCGGGGGCTATTTCATGCCAAACTAAAGTTTAAATCGATAAACGGTTTATTTCATCGTATTACTCTATTATTTCTCTATAAATATACCAAATTTCATACTTTTGTATGCTATAGTTTTTACGGTACGAGACAGAGAAATCGCTAGACGTGCCGATACAAAAAAAAAGTTCAATTCAGAAGTGTATAAAAAGTCAAATATCTCAAAAACTACATCGAAATTAAAACAAGGGACATCGTCCTGCAGCAAAAATTCACCCATGTAGGTCACCTGCCGGCAAAAATTCGTGGTCTTGCTATTGTTAGTCTATCCAGAACGAGAACTTTCAGCTCAAATATTTTGTCTCTGACTTTGACATTAAATATTTCTTAAACTACAGTATATATCAAAAAACGATTTATTTTAGCGCATTTTTCAAAGTTTTTTCTACATGTGTACCAAATTTCATATTTTTATATGCAATAGTTTTTGCGGTATGAAGCAAAGATCTCGAGAAACGAGAAATTTGTCAAACAGCGGCGACGACAGTTACTTTTATTTAATATAGAGATTTGTATGCTACTAGGGAGCTTTCCTTGCTTGATATCACTCGCCAACCCCCAGGGCTTTCTTCACGAGCCAACTATTCGCTCAGACTTACCGGATTGGGATGCGTGCATTCGGATATTAACTTGCATTTCAACATTTTAAGTCATGTGATAAGGAATGCTCGGCTTATAAATTTCTAAATAGATCCCAAACCAAGCAACTTCACCCTCTGTTACAATCGTTATGACAATAAATTTTATTTTCCCCCTAACTGGATGAGTTTGTAGTGGATTGAACGGTGCCTTGTAGATGGTATAGATTATTACTTCTTCTCCATGTATTCTGGACAACATGTTTTCGTTCATTCGATTCACATCTTCGTTCTGAGTTGATAATATGATTCTTATGAGAAATTCACTGGCTACATCCGTAACATGTTCAAAAAATCAATCTGTACAGTCAAATGTAGAAGATTTTTTAACGATTCTTTAATGTAGAAGATTTTTTTGGAAGTTTCTCACAGTCCAAACTGTAACAGTCAGTCTATAAAATCCTCTTCTACGTCTGTCGCTTGCATGTTGATCTTCAGATTATGAATCTCGAAAACTGTCTACACAAGAGACGAATTATGCAATATGCACTACTATTTGCCTTCAGATGACTTTCTTCACAATTGTGGCTTACCGAAAATCCTCACCCATTATAAATATCTTGACTCCAAAAGGTAGGTTGTTGTTAATGACGTCGCGGTAAGTACGATCGATGATCTCCAAGAGTTTTTCTCGGTATCATTTTCGCTTCATCCCTAATTGCGACATCGACTTCATGCAAACGAAACTTGTAGCCAGCCAAAATGCCATCCTTGTTGAGCTAGAATAAACGATGAGGCGTCATTCCACACCGTATACCGTGTGGAATGACTGGATTCCAGGGACACCACTGGAACCGCTTCGGTCCTCCTATAGGAGGATCGAAATGATTCCGGTTCAAACAACGCAAGACGTTTTCGTCTTCATGGTGAAGGTTTTGTAATTCATGCCGTTGTATAGAAAGATTCTACCAACCCCATACCAAATCCGTTAATGAAGAAATACTGAGTAAGGTTTTCAAAATTTCCTGAAATACTCTAGATGATTCTTTCATAAAATGCAAACTGAGCAGCATTGAAATTTTCTCCAATGTTCTTGCATATCTCTAAATGATATGCAACACCAAAATTGTGAACTAGGGTGTTGAAACAACCTAGTCCAAAATCTTTACGTGTTAGGCTGTGCTCATCTCAGTGTAAAATTGTTCTTCAGTCTCGTAAGGAGTATCATAAAGGGTAGGATAGCCCAGTGATTAAGGCGCGGTAATTTCAGCAAGAGGACCCGAGTTCGATTCCTGACTCTGCCCAAGCAATTCCTATGTACGAGCATGTTAAATCTGTGAGTCTGAAAGTCCTCCCTAGAAGTTGGTAGGAGAGGCTTGAGGGCACGGTCTCCATGGATGTCGCCTCATTGGATTCCATTCTGAATTGGATGGCAATACCCCGGTCGTCCAAAACAGATACCTAACACTTTCGGGTAGGTCGGACGGTCTGGGACGAAAGAAAGAAGGTGTATCATAAATCATGCCGTTCCGCTCAGTCATCTGATAATGAGAGTTGTCCCGCAGGTTTGAAGCGTTTGATGATTCACCCGTAATAAGGTATAGACAAAGGATTGCCTAAACTACCTGGGCATTAATTTGGATGCAGCTTCCTGTAGCATAGCATTTAATTCATCACTGCTTTCTGTTATTCCCATAGCAGTCGCCGCTTCCTTTTCATTTACTTGCCACGTTAGATTTATACGAAATATAAATTAATTTGTTCTTTCAAATAGTTCTACATGTTATCATCTAGAAAAGTGCTCAATGTTAATGAACAATTCAACGACAAAACCATGGTGCAGTGGATCAAGTACATCATCATTTCTCTGTGAAGGAAATAAACTCATGTTATATAATGAAAGTCATATGTTGCCCACACCAGATTTTTTTTTTTTACAAGTTAAAATTTTAAGTTATGATTCACTAATTTATTTTCAATATTTATGCTTTTGCTGATATAATTAGGAGATGAAAACTCGACTCCTCACAGAAGGACAGTGATAGAAATGACCAATGTCCATTTTTATAAAACCACATTTAGCATTATTAGAAAGTACTTTTTTGTTGAATGCTTTTTTTTGTTTTGCCTCTGTGCAGAATCCACTTTGCAGCTCTCGGTAAACATATGCATTGTGCACATAAAAAGAACAAAATAGCATCAAAATCAATAAACAAAACAAACTTTGAGTAAAGGATAAGTAAAACTTGAGCAACGTATTTAAGCACAAATAAAACATAATGAAATATGCAGCTGTTTCGAGGATACGCTGGACAAAAGACAAAAATACAAACCTAAAGACAAAAAACCTTAAAGACAAAAATACAAAATGGCCACAAATAGAAGAAACGGGAGGGTTTGTGTACCCAATTCCTGGATTAAGAGTCCACTTGAGAGAGCCAATCAGAAAATAAAATGAAGAACAGTCAAGCCAATCCGAAACTATAAGTAACGCAGATAGTTGTAACGTAGATGATTGTAACACAGATGAAAGTAACACAGATGATATCATAGTCTTACTATCAATGGCATCTATATGCATTATTTTGAAGATAAGTTTTTGAAATTATCCAATTTGTTTTATATATTCATTACGTTGATGACATTTTTGCTCCTCAGTGTCACTGTCTTATTCGTGTTGATGGTATTTTAAATATTTTTAATTCTATCGATCCTTCAATTTACCTATGAAATAGAAAACAACAATTCTCTTGCTGTTTTAGATGTCTTGGCCATGCTCAACAATGATGAATATCTCACTACGGTCTTTCTTAAAATTCCTTACCTCTTTCCTGAACATAATTAACTTAAGAGTGACTCCACTTGACTTTCTCATACCAGAATCCACTTTTAAGTAGCTTGTAATTTATTTTATTGATTGATAACAAGAGAAACAATGTACCCCACAGCCCCGCTGGGGAGGATGCGTCACGAACACTAAAACACGGAGGATAATAAACCCTAAACAAAAATTGTCCCTAAAACAAAAATTGTTTCAAAGCTATTTTTACTGCAATGGTTGAAACTATTAATTTTCGTGATATTTGAGCCAAAAATCATCCTTTTTATACATGATTGTGTAAAACTTTGCCCTGTAAAATTTCAAAGTTTTCGCTCTGATTTCAAAAACTGCTATGTAGTTCTACAGTTTTTGTCAACAAAGTCGCGTATAAAATTTCGTGAAAATCCGTTAATATTTGTGTTGTTGTTGTGTTGTTATAGTGTTGTTATAGTGTTGTTATTGTTTGTGTTGTTATAGTGTTGTTGTTGAGACCCAGACCGTCCGACCTACCAGAAAGGGGCAGTTATAGTGTTGTTGTTGATTGTTGTTGAGACCCAGACCGTCCGACCTACCAGAAAGGTGTAAGGAAACTGTATGGACGGCCGGGAAGTGCCACCCAATTTAGATCGGAACCCAGTGGGGGAGGCATCCACAGGGACCGTACCCTCCTTCCCCTACCACCAACCTCTCGGAAGGACTTACGGACCCACATGTTTAACGTGATCGTACTCCGCATGAACACGGCGCATTTGAGGCAGCGTGCAAATCTAGCGCGCAAACCACGGGGATACCGCACCCGAGATGGCCAACAGCACGCGGCGTTCCGAGGTGGTCACCCACCAAGTACTAACCGCGCCCGATGCTGCTTGACTTCGGTGATCTAACGAGAACCGGTGTTTTCAGCACGGTACGGCCGTTGGCTTGGGCAGTTATAGTGTGTAAAAGAAATCAATCACAGTCAGACAGACAGACAAACATCATGCTGAAATAGACGAAACGGGATCAGAAGGTCCACAAATATATATATTGGCATTAAAATCTCAAACTCAAAAATTTTCAGGAAAACTATATTCGGATTCTCTCAACTATATTCCATAATATGAGAAAGTAAAAATACCTGGAATCAGTCTAACCAGAATATTGTTGCATTGTGGTTTCCCTCCTATAGCATTGTTAATCGTGCTATTAAAAATTTCCTAAACCTTCCTCTAAACTCGCTTCTGAACAGTATTTCAACAGCACTCATTTCATCATTTTTTCATAAATCAGTCAACAGATTGCTAAAATCCTTGAAAAATTCAATTTTATTGTGTTTACACCTTCTAATAAGCTCAGATTTTCTAATCTTAAAGACCCTTTAGAAATTTGTAATAGTTTGGGCATTTACAGCATTTCTTGGCACTGTGGTTTCCTCACATTCGTCAAACTAAACGCTGTTCTTTAAAATTTCGCTTAAGGACCATGTAAACTATATAAAAAAAACAGGACCTTAATAAATCTTCAATTGCTCAACATTTCTATAATTTTGTACACCGTTTTGAGTTTTCTCCAGCAGGGATCATACAAAAATGAACGTGATCTTGAGTTTTTGAAATCTTCCATATATATACAGAAAAATTCTAGTAATTTAGTTAGTGACTTGTCCAGTACTCCTTCTGTCCTGTGTTCAGCGGAATGCCGTGTAATTTTTATTTTTCTTTATAATTGTTTCATTTCTTTGATTTTGGGGCTCTTATGTATTGCTTTAACTTATTTTTCGTCTTGATGGATCTCATTTATTCTTGGTCGAACTTCACTTATCTTGCTGGGATATTTCTGTTATGTTTTGGCTTATGTCAATCTTGTGTGTTATTATTCGTTTTGGATTATTCTTCATGCTGCTTTCTGATTGGCTCTCTAAAATGAACTCTGAATCTAGAACTTGGTAATATAAACCTCTCTGTTTCTTCTATTTGAACCAAGTTCGTCTTTTTGACTTCGAGTTTGTTGTTTCTTATGCATTAACGAAAGGGATCTAAATTTTCATCTAAACAGCTGTATGCTGAATTAGTTCTTTGTTTGTGCTTAAATACATTGCTCAAGTTTTACTTAGAGTCAAAATATTTCAATCTACACCAATTTGACTTCGAGTTTGTTGTTTCTTATGCATTAACGAAAGGGATCTAGATTTTCATCTAAACAGCTGTATGCTGAATTAGTTCTTTATTTGTGCTTAAATACTCAAGTTTTACTTAGAGTCAAAATATTTCAATCTACACCAATTTCTAAAGCTAAATTTATCAAGCGAGTTTGTTGTTTCTTATGCATTAACGGAAGGGATCTAGATTTTCTTCTAAACAGCTGTATGCTGAATTAGTTCTCTATTTGTGCTTAAATACATTGCTCAAGTTTTCCTTAGAGTCAAAATATTTCAATCTACACCAATTTCTAAAGCTAAATTTATCAAGCAAAGAAAAGTTTCTATTACTTTCTTTACAGCAAGAAAACCTTCTGTGTCCTACAAGACAGCTGTCTGCATATTTGTTACAGTATACCTAATCTAATTTGCAGTATAAAATAGCAATAACCAACTTCAAAGAAAGTGCACTTCTATCAATTAATTTGCTACTGTCAAGTAAGCAATTAAGAGATGTTCCAGTCTCTTTAATGAAGCGAAAATAAACAAATAAATTTTTGAAGATGTCTTCCGAAGTCCAAAGTCGGCATATTTTAGCTAAATTTAATTTGGGACGAAGTTTAAATGAGTGAAAAACGCTGGAAAGAGTGAATGAGTAGATTTTAAGGGTGGTTAAGAACGATCAATTTCTGTCTGCCCGGGAAAAAATGGCAGGTACACCCGGGAAAAAAGAGGGATGAAAAGCGTTTTAAAAAAGAACGCTTTTGATAAAAATAGGTTTATAATGAGGAAATTCTATTTTATTTTGTGGAAAATTTCTAGTAGAAGCAAATTAAAACAATTTAATATCTTAGTTAAGATTAATGGAAGGATTCAACGCAGTTTGTAAGTAATTAATGTCACGCCATTTTAATGAAATGCATTTAAAAAGAAATTGTATCATTAGGAGATAATTTTTAAAAAGAGAGGAAAAGTAATCAAAATTAACTATTTTGGTTTTACATTTAACCTGACATGGGAATGGGAAGATCTCTGCTGGAAAATTTAAATAAAAACATTTATGAGATAAATAGTGGTGGCTTTGGAGTTTTAAATCCTTCAGGTTTTCATTTCATCTGAAATAGCAAAAGTTGGGGTAAAGTTTTGAAGAAAATTTACTTGGAAAGTATTAAATTGCAGTCGAAAATTGAAATTTGAATTTTCGAGGGATTTATGTATTTTGGATACTCTGGAACACGAATCAATTGATTTTAGTGTAACTTCTGTGTATATATGTATCAGCATGTCTGTCTGTAAGTCTGTCTGTGTGGCTGTTTGTGCAATGTATGTATATATGCACACTAGTTAAAAAATTATAAGACCAAATGTCATCCAATTCGGCAGTGAAATTACTTATATGTCACGTTAATGTCAGAACAATTAAAAATTTAAACTTTTAGAACAATTAAAATAGAACTGACATTTTTTCAGAAAAATTCGCAAATTTTGACAAATGCTGCAGCAAAAAAACAAATATGCTTCTCCATAATGATTAAGTACCTGCTTTATACATAATTTCTGAGGACAAAATAAATCAAATCACTCGTAATATGCGAAGATAAACAATTTTCAAAGATATTTTTAGGAATATAGTATGAGTAGAGGGATTAGTAATATAAGCATTATATAGAGCTAAATATATATATATATGTTTATGTATATATATATATATATATATATATATATATATATATAAATTAAAATAACAAATACTAAAGTGCAGGAGTGTGAATCAGTAACCACAGTATCAAACCGCGAGCAATATAAAAGCGCGTAGTGAATAGCAAAAAGCAACGAGGAAGGGCCGGAAAAGTAGAGCACGGAGAGGCCAGGGCAAGGAAAATATATTAAAGAATTGTATATCTGCCAGAAACGTCTTCAGGGGCACATTCTAGACAGACATACTAAAATTCGTTGTTTCTATGATTGCATAAAAACACGTGGTTAAAATATTATGCAATCTGTGCCCAACAACGGAATAACGAGAATAACAGAAAAAAGCCAAATAGGATAAAATTCAATTATAAAACATAAAATACCACATAAACATGAAATATAAAATACCACATAGACATGAACATGAAAAATATAGCGCACAAATATACGAACTTGCAAAAAAGAGCAACTCACATGTCGAAAGGTCGCCACCGTGAATAATCTTCAAATGAGTCCACCACATGCTACAGTCTGAACGCTCACCTCGCTTAATACCACGGGGAATAATCCAGACCAGAGGAAGTGGAAGTAGCAGTACATACTTTCGGAGAGATAAACCCAAGAGTTTAGAAACTGACCGAGATGTGACCACGATTATCGAAAACTTTGAAAGAATGGATAACACTGTTTTTTGGAGCCGTAGCCTGTTTTTTGTTTTATTTGCTTTTTAGATATCCGCCTTAACGGTTTTATGAGTGTTTTAAACTTTTTTCTTTACCCGCCGAGGCGGTGTTTTTCAAAAAAATTTTTACGTTTTTAGTGTAATCGAAATTACTGTTTTTTAATATTTTTACATTTTTATTTTTGCCCGCCGGGGCGTTGTTTATTTTATGGTGTTTCCACGACTTTAGAATACTGTACTTATACTGCGATCTACAAATAAGGTGGGAAAATTGTACATATAGCAAAGATTTTTGAGACGATTAATGTGTGATAGTGTACACTTATTACTATCCAGGCGTTTAATGCGGAGCAAATAGCTAGTGATTGGATTTCTAAAAACTTGGTTGCTAAGGCAAGAAGAAAAATGGGGGAAGAATTTTACATTAAATTTAAATTGATGTCTCTTATCATAAATAGTAGTATTGAAAGAGTTACAATGTATATCAATGGTGATGTCAAGATAATTTACAGATTTGGAAGGGTGGGATTCATTCGGTATTAATTCAAGATTGGATGGATATATATTAAGTGTGGATAAAGAATCGTGTGCAGTATGAAAACAAAGAAAAACATCATCAATGTATCGAAAAATAGAAATGTTACGAGTGAACAGAGTGGATTTTCTTTCGTAGAAGATAAATATTGGCGAGCATGGAGCTACTAGTGGATCCTTGCGGTACTCCAAACGTTTGGAGGTATACAGCATTACCATGTACAAGATAGTTGTTGTTGAAACCCAGACAGTCCGACCTACCAGAAAGGTGTAAGGTAACTGTTTGGACGGTCGGGAAGTGCCACCCAATTTAGACCGGAACCCAGTGGGGGAGGCATTCACAGGGACCGTACCCTCCTTCCCCTACCACCAACCTCTCGGAAGGACTTTCGGACCCACATGTTTAACGTGATCGTGTACAAGATAGTTGTGAAAAAGCACAAAATGCAATAAATTATTAAAGGTAGACGAGTCATATTTAGTAAGAGTATTTAATTTGAATTGATCGAAGAGTTGTTTAATGACAGAAAATAAATCTTTGATGTCGATGTTATTAAAAAGATCTTTAAAATCTAATGTTTGGAATGAGTCAATGGCAGAAAAGGATTTCAGTTTTTGAATAAGTTCATAGCTATTTCGGATAATGCAATGTGGCTCTTGGGAAATAGCATGAAATAGAATGTTTAAGACTTTGAGAAGTTTTTTATTAGCTTTTGATGCATAAGAGTTGTGTCCACTGGTAACTGTTCTAAATTTTACTGGGTCCTTGTGAAATTTTGGTATGATTACTAAATATGGAATGTTTAAATTTTGATGAGTATCAAAAAATTGTTTGTACTTGGAAATAAGTTTGCGTTTTAAATCATGTATGGTTGTTTTTTGCAATTTGAAGGTATTAATTTGATTTAAATTGGATAATAATGTTTTAATGTAGAAAAATTTGCAGAAAATAGCATAGTTTGATGAAGCTTTGTCTACATACGTAAAAACTAGGAATTTCTGCATATGTGTAATACTTTGCTTTAAATTTGATAATTGAAAATTAGACTGTGGAATATGCGAATGTGATAGCTTAAGTTGAACATGGGATAAAATTTTAGATTTCCAGACACAAAAGGCTTCCATTGGCATTGAATGTGTAATGGACATTTTATATATGAATTTATCAATATCAAGAGAGAGAGTGTTAAAGATAGAATTAGGATGATTTTTAGAAGGTAGTCTATATTTAGTTCCATATGACATAATGAGTTTTAAGGAAGGGTCGGTGATTATATCTAAGTTACCCGTTAGTACATGACCAAAATGGGTATGTATAAAAGGTTTCAATGCAGGTGAATGACAATTACAAAGATTATTTTTATCTATCGGACCTTACATCATGTGTATGCAGCAATAAAAATCTTGCCCCTTATGTCAACTCCTCTCATGGACACATTATTACTGGGGATCTCAGTATAGTTCAGGATGATATACTTAGGGATATTATGAATAAAGGGTCTAAATTTCGCATTCCATTCTGCCATCACCCTAAACATCTTCTTCAGTCTATATCATTTGATTTTGATAAATTCATATATCAACTTGCTTGTTCACATTCCATTCCTATTGAAGCATTCCATCTATGGAAGTATACTACCTTACATCTACTTAAAAACGTTATATTATAAAAACATTAAATTAACGAAGCCTAGGTATCCTTATAAACAACTCCTATCTGCTATTAAAGAACTACAACAACATTTTGTCATAACTTATGTAGATAAAGCTTCTAATAATTATGCCATCATTTGTAAAAAATATTATGTTTCTCTGTTACAGAATTACTTAAAAAATAATCAAATTTTTAAACCCATTAATAATCAGTCTATCAAAATCAAAAATGAAATGCTAAAATTATATACACAATTCAATATTAATTGTAAGTTTTTTAAATTTCCTTATGTTACTTTGGTTCCTAAATTCCATAAATCACCTCTCAGTTTTAGAACAGTCACTTGTGGACATAATACCTTTACCACTACAGCTAGTAAGTACTTGCTTAACTGTTTAAATAGAATTAATGAATCTCTTAAATTTAGGAAGTATTTGTAAATAATATTATTAATAATTTCAAATACACCACGTAATAATTTTACACATGCATTATTTATCTTTGATTGGATAACTCAATTTTGAGAATTCACCCATTTTTATCACCTAACTTACCACTTGGCCTGAGTCTAATACTGTTTACTAATTTCGAATGACTATTTTCCACTTGTCCTGAGTCCTATACTGATTACTATTTTTGAAAGTCTCCATACATATTATGTATCGTTCAAATGTATTCATTCCGGTGCCCACTCGCATTGACGAAGTGAGGTGAAATGCTCAGTCACTTATTCAACTTACACGTGGTAACAATACTTATGAGTTCATATTTCTGTTCGAGGAGGTATTATTTTTCTGATTTGTAATTCAATTGATTTATTTTTCTTCTTCCACTAGCCAGTAGACAGTTCCAATGGTGTCTATAGTTAAATACTATCGCCATTGTCAGAAACTGGCTATTCTATCGGTTTTAATTCGAATTGTATGGCTGTCCTGATGAGAATGCAATTTCGAACTAACCGCCATTTTTTTGTGTAGTTTCAATTGATTGTTCTCTATGTCTTAATCTTTTATTTTGAGCTAATTATTACTGCCTTTTCTCATTTTTGCGGTGTTTTCTTTTTATTTTTATTTATATTTATATACTTTTAATTGTGAATTTTGTATCCTAATATTCTTCTCATCCCCCTTTCCATTGTAATGATATGTTACCTTCTATTTTTATCCTTAGTCTTGGTCTATAGTTACTCATTTGTAACATATATGCTAGAGATGGGGTTTTTTTGTACATACAGTAGTTTATGCATAATTTTCGATTAAAATCTTTCGATTTATATTGTGAATTATATATATATATATATTTTATTATTATTATTTTATATATATATATATATATATATATATATATATATATATATATATATATATATATATATATATATATATATATTTGAAATGTAATAATAAGAATTATGTAAAAATAAAAAAAATAAAAATACAATTCAAGTAATATTAACATCACCATAGAAGCAAATTCACGGCCATAATGCCGATAAGAGAAAAGAACAGACCCTTCCCAAATTCGATGATTAATCAGAATTAAATTCCTCTTCAGGTCTGAGTATTTAACTCTAATTAACCCAAACAAATGCCTGTTTCAGATTAAGCAATAGTACATTACTATAAATGCTTAAACTCAGACTACAGGCATCAAAAAATGAAAAAATGAAAAAGGATACATTAAGAAAATTGTATTACCATGCGGCATGAATCATTCTTCTTCTACCACGTGTATACACGATCAACCTCAACAACTTAATCTAGAAGCATCGGAATGAACAAGTCGAAATTCTACCAGGGAGGTAGTACGAACGTTCACAGAAATACTCCCAAACCCGTCCAGTGAGTCTAAGCTGGAGACTGGACAAGCAATTCAGAATACAACTTCCCAAACATGCAGAACTGAATATGAATATGAATCATAGATGAAAATTACTACTAAACAAGAATTAATAGGAAAACTGGATAATCGAGAATGCCACTATACACCATTATAAGGGCGCACAAAACGTAGTTTCAAAACTGACAAAATAGTTTCAATACTGACATTTTTTTGCGAAAATAAAATTCAAAACATTAATGCATCTTATTTTCCGATTTTTTGATTTTTCTAATGTTTTTGACTTAGTTTATTATTTTTCATTTTTATTTATTTATATAATTAATAAATAATTATATATAACATACAAACATATATATATATATACATATATATATATACATATATATATACATATATATATATATATATATATATATATATATATATATTTTTTTTTTTTTTTTTTTTTTTCCCCCCTCTCCTGTATGTTAGTCACTATAATTGGGAATGTTTTCTAGGATGTTATCGAGTGAAATTTGATACACTGAGTTGATAATTTTAATAACAAAAATGGGAGGATATGCATTATTAGTCGCTGTACTCAATAATTCCATAAAGTGCGCTAATTTATAATATTCATCACAAATTTTATTGATTCTAAGAGCCTGGTTTATTATAATATTTCTAAATACCGATATATGCAGACAAGAGTCAAAATGTTGAATTTTTGATGTATTAAATTTAAAATCCTGTCTTTTATCATACAAGTTTATAACCATATTACAATTTTGTAAATTTAAATTTAAATCTAAAAAGTTTGCAACATTTGTGTCATTATTACTTGCATTTAATTGTAAATTTCTTGGATAAAAGTTTAATACTATAGGGATATTATTATTTGGGGATACACATAAAATGTCATCTATATATCTAAACATGTGCATATTATGCAAGCTTGGATTAATGTTTTTTTCATAGAAGAATAAATACAGATTAGCTAACAATGATGAGGCACACACCCCTTGTGGGATACCAACCTGTTGTTTAAAAATAGTACCACCATGTTGAATATAATTCTCATAAAGAGTGAAGTTAAGTAATTTTTTAAAAAGAAAATTTGAATATTTTAGGTTGATATTATATTTTTCAAAAATTCCTAAAATAATTCTATACAGATCATCTATATTAATATTATTAAACAAATCTTTGAAATCAAAGGTATAAATACTACGAATATTAGTAAGAGTTTTCAATTTCTTAACTACTTCAAAACTGTTTTTTACAATATGACAATTTTTTGAGATTTCATCTGACGAGGATACTTCATGTAATATCTTTAATAATAATTTTACAGCATTAGTAATGTAAGAATTATGCCCACTGGTAATGGTTCGAAAAGCAACAGGGGATTTATGAAACTTGGGTACTAAAACAATATATATATATATATATATATATATATATATATATATGTTGGCTTGGGCCAGGGCTGGCGACCAGGAGTGAAAATGCCGCGGCGATTTTGACGAGCTCGTTGAACTGGGGAGTAAGGTCACAACCCCTTACCGCCATAATGTAAGCTTTTTGCCGAGCCTTCCTTCCTTTTTACATGTTTTTTTCACTTTGTATATTTCTATTTTTCTATATATATAGTGTTTGGTACCCTCTGCTGCCTTGCGCAAAAGTTACTAAAACATCTTTATTTCCGATTTTTCAATTTCTATATATTTATATTTTATATATATATATATATATATATATATATCATATAAAATCCAGTAAACAAATTCAAAAAGAATTCCTATGCATATCCACAAAAATCAAAGGCACTACTCAGGAAAAGGCGCCAAGCCGCTCTATACTCCGAAGCAGAATGTAATCCAAGAAAAAGAAGATTTAAAGGAACTTGGGATAACCAAATGCTTTGCATTTAATGGTTGGGGAGGATTGCGACTCCCCCTCCCGTTTAAAGCTGCTTTTCCAGCCTAGGCAAACGCTCACGGTACCAATGCAAAGCAAAGGTTGGTCCCCAATGCGTGCTAATACGAAGGCACTCGGATACGGAAGAACAAGACCAACCAAACAGAAGGAAACTGGACCAAAAGTGAATCCTGCCCAACTCGCTATCATATATATGTTCATTTTACGCATGCGTGCAATCTTAGCAGGTACGCATAAACTTTATTTACTTGCAAATTGAAGTAAACTGTCAAAATCTACATGATCCTTGAAAATCGATCTATAGCAATCCTTTAAGAAATATATAGGATAATGTTTATATAAAGCCTCTGTTATGATTTTAATATTGCTATTATTGCAATCTTTTTTAAACGTGTTGTAAATTTGATTTCTCTTGAAGTGTCCGAGTATGATATTTCTGAAAGTATTTTTGGTAAGATTTGTTTTCCAATCGATGAGATGATTTATCTTCATTTTATATAATTCTCTTTTGTCGTATAACGTTGTATAATGACCATATAATCCATGTTTTTTTATTGAGATGTCCAGAAAATTTACCGCTTCATTTTCTTCTTTACAATTTTCTATTAATTCCAATTCCAATTTTCTATTAATTCTATTAATTCCAATTCGGAATTGGAATTAATAGAAAATTGTAAAGAAGAAAATGAAGCGGTAAATTTTCTGGACATCTCAATAAAAAAACATGGATTATATGGTCATTATACAACGTTATACGACAAAAGAGAATTATATAAAATGAAGATAAATCATCTCATCGATTGGAAAACAAATCTTACCAAAAATACTTTCAGAAATATCATACTCGGACACTTCAAGAGAAATCAAATTTACAACACGTTTAAAAAAGATTGCAATAATAGCAATATTAAAATCATAACAGAGGCTTTATATAAACATTATCCTATATATTTCTTAAAGGATTGCTATAGATCGATTTTCAAGGATTATGTAGATTTTGACAGTTTACTTCAATTTGCAAGTAAATAAAGTTTATGCGTACCTGCTAAGATTGCACGCATGCGTAAAATGAACATATATATGATAGCGAGTTGGGCAGGATTCACTTTTGGTCCAGTTTCCTTCTGTTTGGTTGGTCTTGTTCTTCCGTATCCGGGTGCCTTCGTATTAGCACGCATTGGGGACCAACCTTTGCTTTGCATTGGTACCGTGAGCGTTTGCCTAGGCTGGAAAAGCAGCTTTAAACGGGAGGGGGAGTCGCAATCCTCCCCAACCATTAAATGCAAAGCATTTGGTTATCCCAAGTTCCTTTAAATCTTCTTTTTCTTGGATTATATATATATATATATATATATATATAATTTTTATGTTCAATATTAATATAATATTACCATTTAATTCCTGCAACTCGATTCAATTGTTACAAATATTATACTTAATCAACTTTTTAGAATTTTTAGATTATCAGATAAAAAATTTCATGCTTTGCACATTAATAACCTAAAAATTACCAGTAAATTATATGAATATCCAGCATATTTAATAAATGGTATAGTTAATAAGTTTCGATTAGCCTAAAATTCTTAAAATTCTCTCCTTAGTATCTTATTTTAGCCATGCATCTACATTCACTTGAATATACATTACAATGTATTTTCATCCTTTGATTTTGCAGCTTTTACTGTAGAATATCACATTTTACAGCCTTTACGCAGTACTGTTATTTATTACTCACAATTGGCAACAGTAGACCTCTACTTTAAACTTTTGCGAATGGCAACATTGGTCTTATCATTTATTGTCGTCATGGTTGTACATTTGAGGTATATTTTCAGGTATTTATGTTTCCTATCTATTTCAATCCTATCTATATTCAATCTTTATGCTTGTCGTCCAAATAACACGAGTTTATAGATAAAATCTATCTCGTGTTTCCGAAACAAGCATTTTAGTGTTCATTTCAATTAAATATTTGGACTTAAAAAAGAATTTTTTCGAAATGAACAATTCTTAAGCCTAGAGCTTTTCCACGTGCAAGCTTTAATGCTTGGTATTTTTTGTATTCCTATTTTCGATTCCACACCATTGATATTTTTTGATTGCTTGATGACCCGTATTATGCATTTTAATTTCCTCATTATGGTTGAATTTTATTTTTATTTCTTTGTATTTTGTAGGCAAATTTTAAGTTAGTTTATTATGAGTTACTACGTCTATTCTATCATTGTATTTTCAATTTTAATATATATATATATATATATATATATATATATATTAGAAAAATGTAATAATAAAAATTCAAGTAATATTAATATCACCATAGAAGCAAAACCATAATGCCGATAAGAGAGAAGAACAGCACTGGACCAAATTCGTTGATTAATCAGAATTAAATTCATCTTCAAGTCTGAGTATTTGTCTGAGATAAGAAATATTAAGGAAATTTGTATTACCATGTAGCATGAACCCTTCTTCTTTCACCACGTGTATGCGCAATCAACCTCAGCAGAATGAATTATCTAGAAGCACCGGAATGAGCATGTCGAAATACAACCAGGGAGGCAGTATGAACGTTCACAGTAACACTCCTAGTCCCGTCCAGTGAGTCAGAGCAGGAGACAGGACAATTACCCATATAAGCAATTCAGAATATGAACATGAAGCAAAGATGAAAATTCTTACTAAACAAGTGATTCATAGAAGAAATGGATAAACTAGAATGCCACTATACACCATCATAAGGACTCTCAAATCGTACAATTTTTTAGCGAAAATAAAATTCAAAACATTAATTTTAATGTTTACATACATATTAATCTTATTTTCCGATATTTTGATTTTTCTAATTTTTTTATTTTTTTTAGCTTATTTTACTATTTTTCATTTTTATTTATTTATATAATTAATAAATAATTATATATATATATATTTTTTTTTTTTTTTTTTTTTTTTTTTTTTTTTTTTTTTTTAAGCCACTATAATTGGTCTTGGATGTTATCGAGTGGAAATTGATACACTGAGTTGATAATTTTAATAACAAATTTGGGAGGATATATATTGTTAGTCGCTATACTCAATAATTCCATAGAATGTGCTAATTTATAATTTCATCACACATTTTATTGATTCTAAGAACCAGGTTTATTATAATATTTCTAAAAACTGATATATGCAAACAAGAGTCAAAATGTTGAATTTTAGATGTATTAAATTTAAAATCCTGTCTTTTATCATACAAGTTTATAACAATATTACACTTTTATAAATTTAAATTTAAATCCAAAAGTTTGTAACATTAGAGTCATTACCACTTGCATTTAATTGTAAATTATTAGGATAAAAGTTAAATACTATAGGAATATTATTAAGGGATACACATAATATATGTCATCTAAATATCTAAACATATGCATATTATGCAAGCTTGGATTAATGTTCTTTTCATAGAAGAATAAATACAGATAACCTAACAATGATGAGGCACCCCCCACCTCCTTGTGGGATACCAAACTGTTGCTTAAAAAAAGTACCACCATGTTGAATATAATTCTCATAAAGAGTGAAATTGCGTAATTTTTAAAGAGAAAATTTGAATATTTTAGGTTGATATTATATTTTTCAAAAATTCCTAAAATAATTCTATACAGATCATCTATATCAATATTATTAAACAAATCTTTGAAATCATAAGTATAAATACTATGAATATTAGTAAGAGTTTTTAATTTCTTAAGTAATTCCAAACTGATTTTCACAATATGACAATTATTAGAGATCTCATCTGACAAGGATACTTCACTTAATATTTTTAATAATAATTTACCAGCATTAGTATATATTTAAAATGATTAAATTATTTATTATGATATAATATAGTATTAATCGGATTTATTTAAATACACTTTCCAGAATTTTAAAGTCTGACGTATAGGTGAGCAATTACTATGGACTATCAGAATTTAATTATGGACTATCTGCATTTACAGCTAATGTTTTAAACTTAGCTTTTCCTGAAATGACCTGCAAGAAACGGAAACATTTTCAAAATGAAAAATTCTTCTGGTCTCCTGTATTCCGTTTAAGACAGGTTCGACTGTAATAATAATAATGTATTAATATCGTTTAATATTTTAATACGATAAGCATTTCTGTAGTATAAAAAGAAGCCAATAGTGAAAGAAATATTAGAGAATTTCTAATTTAATCAGTCTAAGTAGAAATTGAAAATAAATCTTTGGATGATTCGAATAAAATACAATGATTTTCGCTCAACTTCGTGAGGGAAATTTAGATGCAACCCCAAGGGTGCTAAATTTTGTGACTTCAGAAACCTCAGTTAATATTAACATATTGATAGTTAAATATGTCGTTCCCCCTAAAAGTAACGAACTCGAGGCCCCACAAACATATTGATTTATAGATATTTTTGTAAAGAACGTGCAATATATATATATATATATATATATATATATATATATATATATATATATATATATATATATATATATATATATATATATATATATATATATATATCAACGAAAAAAAAATGTTTTGTTGGCAAAGTATGGTTGAAATTCATTTTACTACCTTAAATATGGAGACGGACTCCGAATGTTTTTTTTTCCATATATGTCCCTTATTTATGGTCGGAGTATTGCACAATAAATTTATGCACATTTGCATGTTGCATATTGATGACATATGAAATTTAATGTTGACAAAAACAATGGATGTTGCTATTCGAATTTTCGAATATAAAATGGAACCTTATAAAGACGACTCCTGATACAAATTAGATGCACCTTTATTTATAATAGACATTATTCCGAATCTAATGATACTATTGATTTTACTGAACGTCCCCAGGAGTCGGAATAATGAGTCGTGTTCTGCTTTTTTTTTTCCTACCGACTGTATAGGCTTTGAATTACCAAAATATTCATCAGAACAGAAAAACAAGCTGAAAGCTCAGAAAATGCTGACTCCCCAGACTTCGAATTAATATATTCTGAATTTCTACCAACTGACTGAGTCTATATTCTACAAATGTGTAGCAAATTTGCTGAAAAAAAATCACTAAAAATATATAGATGTTATTTTATACAATCTAGTGTATTCTAAGAGATGAAGGAGACTCGCTTTAGCACTTGCCTATTTAAAATCAATAAGCTTTATTAAATTTCCAACTTACAGGGCGCTATCCGGTTTTTATTCAATTAAACTTTGACGGCGGTAAAAAATATTATTTTTTACTGTTTTTTTTTATTGGACGTTCTATTTCGGTCATACTCCTCATTCTATACTCCCTTCCCCACCAAAAAAAAAATGGTCGCCGTATGCAATATGCACCTAAAAATATGCACCTAGCTAGCTACCTTGTAGGATGAAGAAAACAAACTGTCCTGTAGCAAGCAGAAATTAATTTTTCATGTTAAATAAAGAGTTTAACAATTAACTTTCCATGATCAATGCTTGCAGATATCGGATTGAACTGGATTAGTTAAGATATTTAATCCAGTTCAGTTCAGTCGGTTTCAACTGGATTAGATCTGATATCTTATCTAGTTCAATTCTATCGAATTGAGCTGGATTAAATTAATGCTCACAGTCAAGAGCTACTTCAACCGAGAGCAGCAATTTAAAGTGGGTTTGAACCTCCATGAGCATACACTGGAGCGTTGGAGTTACAGTGCTGTATTTTGTTTACAATATGAACCCTATGGAGAATTAAAATATATGTTCCTCCAACGTGAAGAGGGGGTGTAATAGCAATCCCTGATACACCTATGCTACAGAAAGCTTTACTGTTAAATAAATAATTTAACAAGAGGATTTTTTTCGATCAACTCTGATAGTCCTCGGATTGGACTTCCAGATTATTTGATTATTGTATTACTTTAGCACTCTACTGCTACTTTCATAGGCACAAGATGTAATTGATCCAGAGGTTGATGTATAAAATCGATTAAGAAACACAGGGCTTGCATGCATATGTACATTTTTCTCAGTCCGTTCCCAGAATTAAAACTCTGTGCTTACGGAACTGAGGGCCAGTGATAGAACTGCTCAACCTCAAGAGGACTTTACAGCTCGCAAAAAATTCCCTGTAGGTAAAATATGTGTGTTTTATACTTTGGGAAATTAACAAGATGTTTTTTGACTGGAAAATATATGGACACCATATAAAGAGCCGTGCTGCTCCAACCGAAAATTGAACCCTAGATCTCAGAACTAGCCAATCGACGCTCTACCGTTGGGACGAAATTGCAAGCTATTAAAGTCGAAGTGGACTCTGCATTCTCCTCCCTCTAATGTCAGATTGGCGAACAACTGACTGACCACCTCCTGCTATTTTTACCTTAGGTTAGCCTCCTGATACTACTATTTTTACCCAGGTTGGTATCCTGCTTGGTCGTTATCCACTCAATTTTGAAATCGGTGCTCAATCTTCCAGAGTCCACTGAATCTGTACTAGTCGTACTAGGGTCACTTTCAGATCTCCGACATCTTTTCACTAACCTACAGGGTTGATTTGTTCAGGCGCCATTATAAAGGTGGCGGAATGAACACGCAGGCATCTTTGGATAAAAACAACAAATTTATTCTTAAAACTTTATAAAAACATAAAAAACACCCATTATATAATTTACAAATAATAAATCAGAATGTACATATGGTCCATCCTTTCTACCGTCGGCTGGACAATTTGGAGATCCATGGTTCAATTCATGGTTGAAGCAGCAAGGTTCTTTACAGCCATACTTAATATTGTATCTTCAAGGGGTAATTCCCCTCGATGAGCTAATGACGTCACGAGCAAAAAAAATTATATCGCAGCTATTTATCACAACAATGATTGAAACTATTAAGTTTCTTAATCATTAAGCCATAAATAAAATTTTTTATGCATGATTATATCAAATTTTATCCTATTCTGCTATGTTAAAAAAATATAAATTCCGAAGTTTTCGCTCGAATCTAAAAAAATGATATCTACTTCTACATTTTTTGAAAAAAACCCGGATGTAATTCATATTTATATACACAAATATTATCTATCGTGTACATATAATATCTATCGTGTACACAAAAAATCTACCACAGACATACATTCAGATAGACAGACAGACGGATGGACATCACTCTAAAAATAGTCAAAACGTGTTCAGGAAATATATATTGGCATCAAAATCTCGAATTCAAAAATTTTCGTGAAAACAATGATTTCTCTATACCATTTTACATACTATGAGAAAGTAAAAATATTCGTAGTAATATGGACTGTACACACATATTACAATACATATTCTAATTTTCTTAATTCCAATACATATTTTACTTTCCTAGACTTGAATACATATTCCATACAAAGCATTGAAATCATAATTTCAGCTCTAACATTTAACGACCAAATTCTTTAATAAGATTCATTCATAAAACAGTGGAGACAACTAATATACTATGATTACATTTTTATTGAAGCCTAAAGACGTGAAATACAATACCTAAAAGCATTCTAATAAAGGAATAAAAACCTAATAAGAATTTCTTACTTTTCTTTGTTGATACGATTTTCTCCCTTCATTTATATTCCACAAGCTGACAAAACATTTCCCGTATGTTCTTAGTGTATAAACATTTCCTTAATATTCTCCTCTCTGCTCAAAACCAAGTTTCAGCAATTTCGGAACCCCTTTATGAAAGAAGACAAACGAAAAAAATTCCAGGCAAAAAAAGCACCTTATAAAATCAATTTTCGCCATTTTCTCTGAAAACTTACAAGAGACGAAAAGAAAAACTTATTCAAGGAATGGACCAAAGGGAAAAAAGTACAACTATTGTTTCTCAATAAAGTTTTCTCCTCGCCCATGGAGCTCACACATTCTATAAGAAGTTGGACATAACGATAACACATATTGCAATTCATCATTTGTGATTTTCTTCTGCAAATCAATTCTCCGATTTGGCCATTGCATTTATTATTCTTTTTCGTCTGCCTTTTTTATTCCGTTTATTATATCGTTTGCTCATTATACTTTTTAATGAATTCCTATTCTTTCCGATAAAATTGAAAAAATCAACTAAACTCCACATAATTTGGGTTATTGTTGATTTGATAATATAAGTAATTCAAAATTTCTCTTTTTGTTAGACTTATACTTTCTAACAATGCTCGTTGGATGGAGAATTTGGATTTTATTTTCTTTCGGTTATTCTTTATAAATCTTCGGTGTATCAAAAATGAATTTTTTCTTAGAGAAATGTTTTGAGAGATTTACAAATTGAAATTTTGTAAGTTATTTTTTTTTATAAATAAATCAAATTCACTTTTATTTTTATTTTTTTACAAAAATGTATTCCATTAAACCTGGTAAAGCTATTTAAGAATAACAACATTTTGTGAATTCAAGAGAAAAAATCTGATTTTATGTGGGCAGCACATGACTTTCCTTATATAATGCAATGAAAGTACTACATTTACAGTAAAAAAAAAATAGGTTATTCTTATAGTAGATACTTATATTCTTTCCAAGATATTGAATTTTCGTCAATTAATCGACATTTTCATTGATTTAGCGTCATTTTTATCCATTTGGCGAGATTTTCATTAATTTGGCAACATTTAAAAAAGACGCGAAGTTGGCGACATTCCGATAAATTCGTCGCCAAAATCACCAAGCGTTATGGATGGAGAAATAAGTTATTCTTATAGCAGATAAATGATTATTGGCGTTCAAATACAAAAGTATTATTCAAAGTATCTTTTCTCATGAATGGAAAAAGCTAGATCCACGAGAAAGATGTCAACAAATTTATCGCATAATATTACATATGAAAAGTGAACATGTTTCTCTACAGTTAATATATTTTTTTTAATTTATGGAATATTTTGTTAAATTTATCTGAAAAATGTGCAATATCTCAAGAACGGTTTATGCTAGAGTTCTAAGGTTTATGTTGATCGTTTTCTACGGAAAAATTTCATAAAAATGTCTATTTGAGTAACTTTATTAGAGGCTTTAATTTTTTTATGATTTTTTCAAAATTTCACTCGAAAATTTAAGGGGGAGGGGGGGAACATTCGATTGCGTTCCAGTATTCACGGATTGTAATTTTTGCACCAAATTTCGTTCGAATCGGTCCATTCGTTCGTCAGTTATCGTCTCCACAGACTCACTGACGCACACACACACACACACACAGACATCACCTCAAAAACGTCTTATTCGTGTTCAGGGATGCTTAAAACGTGCTCTCCCGTCGAATACTCGATTTCGAACTTTCGGCTTCGTCACAATACTTCCCTTATGCATTATATGTATATAAAAAAAGTAAAAATCGGCGGTGGCTCCAGTTCAATGAAGCCGAAATGATTTTGCGTGAAGAACATTTTGTAAGATTAAACTCCAATAACGTTCAATAAGTTTATTCGATATATTCAGACTTTGTTTAATTTACTGGCTTTCGAAACGCTACAATTTACTCGCTAGCTGTTTACTGTATAAATAACGACCACTGTTAGTTTTTGCCTCGATTTCATCTGGTACTTTGAAAATAAACTCAATGTCAAAATATCACATTATTTTAAACTTACATGGCGGTATATAAATTAAACTCATATGCCATAATCTGACGATATTTTAGATCTAATGTAATCTATAAACTTGTCTGACGGCATATAAATGCTATTCAGTTCTAACCTCATCAATCATTGAACATCTTTAGAATCCTCAGTTCATTGAACCTCATAATTCTTTTAAACAAACTAAAATATCTCTTGCTTATACAATGCACCAATACTTCAAGGAGTAAGTAAACTGATTAAACTGCAACACTAGTGACATTTTAAATATTAGAACTTTCCCAGCCAATGGAAATACCCAAGTTAAAATACTAAAATATCAAAATTATAACCACTATACCTCGAAAACTAAGAGCTCGATCCAAAATCCAATTACAAGCACTTGAAGGGCTTTCAAAGGGCTATAAATTCTTGCTTACTGTTCACATATAGCTCTTTTAATTTTTGATATATAAACATTAATAAACTTGAGAAACTGAAAATTTTCAGTTTTTTTAACTTGACAAGACTCGAAACTATAAGAGTTTTTTTTTTTTTTTAAATAAATATGGATTTAGAAATTAAATTTCCTAATGCATATTTTCCTCACTTACTATTTATATATTTTATAGTTTAGAAGATATTTCGAACTTTTTGTATGAAAAATGAAAAAAAAATACACTCGAACAGATACTTTTAAAGTTTTTTCGAAAAAATACTTTCAATATATTAAAATATTGAAATTATTTTTATACATTCATAATCTGAACCCTATTTTATATAAAACAAGAAAAGTTAATTGCATTTTTAACAATTAGGTTCGAAAGTATAAAAGTGTTTACATTTTTCTTAATTCTTCGTTTTTTCGCCGCAGAAACCGCAAGCAGAGATATTATTCATAGAAAAATTACTACAATGAATAACTCTTCTGTAAGCTTTTGTTTCTATTGCGTTTAGTTAATTTAGTTATTGTTTAAATTTTTAGGTATTTAAAACCATATTAACTCATTTCTGAAACATCATGCAGTTTTATTATATTTCAGAAATTCATTTTATTAGCATAGTATATAAATATTATACATTATTTAATAATAGTTCTATGCATTAACAGGAAGCTATGGTTTATTTCACAGTATAAATGATTAAATCATGCCAGTCCTGCCATCGCAATAACAATTAAAAGTAAAAAATGGCAAAAATCAGTTTAATAAGCATAATAAGTGCTGCAGACCCAGACCTCTCGACTGACCCAGAGGGCTTACAGCAACTATTTGAGAGGCCAGAGCATAATAAGTGTATCATAATTACTAACTTATTAGTGTAAGCATAGAATTGAAACAATCAGATCCATATATATCCTACCTACAAATCTAACTTGGGTACACTGTATACAGTGTATCCAAATTAGGTACAGATAAAATTGAGCAAAATTAATAACTTGCAATTTTGCTCAATTTTATCTGTCCATGCATATATCGCTTGAACGATAGCTATCTTGTTGAGTAATTATTTGCCTATGGATATCAATAAAAATTACTACTTTACACTAATAAAAAATATTAAAATGTAACGCATGTATAAAATTAGTTTAACATAAAATATGTTAGAAGCATTTTGAATTTTAATTAAATTTTAGAATTTTAATTAAACATTGCAGTTATAGCGTGTTATATTAAAGTACTTCTGACGGAAATAGCGAGAAATATGCATGGAAAAATAATTATCCACGCAATGAACTAATTTTGACTTATTTAGAACTATCATTTTTGCAATAATAATAAATACTGTATAAAAAGGGCAGACAAATATTGCAGTACAATAAGTATCCCTATTTATTGATCTCATTCTGTATCGTCTATGTACACGTTTATGTGTAAATCGCACATCTTTCCATACTAAATAAATAACTTTCTAAAACTTTGTAACAGTGGCGGCTTGTGAGGTGAAGCAGATGACGCAGGATAAACGCTGCTTTACCTGTTAAGTTATCTGTCAGGTTAGCGGTTGAATGAGTTATTATTATTATTATTTGGCGAATTTTTCAACTCGTTTAACTATTTTTGGATAATATTTGACAACACTTGTGCCAGTAGCGTAATGTGTTTTGATGATGTTCGTTGTCGATGAGGGGGGGGGGGGGGATCTTGCAGCTGAGTCTGCTTCACCCAGTCCTGAAGCCACAAGTCGCCACTGCTTTGTAATTGAAAATGTTTGCCCATCTTGTTACATTTCCGAGATAAGAATTATAACGTCTTCAATTTGCGGCAAGATGTGCTACAAATTTTCTCAATCGGTGGAAAGCGTATAATCGCTCTTCTATTAGTATAAATCTTGTTTGTGTAGCTCTATAATACTTCCGTCGGAAGTTAAGGGGGATGAATAAGGCCTTAAGAGGGAACCCTGTATATCAGTGAATTTCAAACTTTCCAACACGCGGTACATTGTTTTACTGTGTAGAATGCTAGGGCATGCCTGTATAATAGGTCGCAGCACAGCGCAAGAGGTGTAACCCTAAATAGGTGCATGGAATCCTAAGGATTCAATGTAGGATCCTTAAGAAGGATCTATTAGAATCCAATGTACACTGTAAAACATTTACAAGTATGTTACTGAAAATTTCAGGGGAATCAGCTATATGTAATGAGGAGTAAGATTCCTGATAGTTATGGTAATATATATATATATATATATATATATATATATAATAAAAATTGATAAAACATTAAAAGATTAAAAGTTCGAGATTAAAAATTCATATAAATGAAATGCGCAATGCAGCATTTTCTTCATTATACGAAATATATTAAAATAAGATATAAATAAGATACAAATGGAATAAGAATGGATGGGAAGGCTAACGGGCAATATGCTAAAAAGCCTAAGGGGGGATTGTGACCCCTTAAATCCCCGGTTTCAGCATGCTGCTAGGCCGCGGCACACTCTCGGTATGGCAACCATTCCCGTAGCACTTCTCCAGTGTAAGTAACTCGAAAGAATAGAACTTGATATTCAAAGGAAAAAAGAAGAAATAATACCTAATTCCTATAGAACGTTGTCATAATCCAAAGAACAATATGGAATAAGAATTCATCCTTCCCCTTCGTCATTTTAAACAGTCATAATCCATACTGTATTTCACGTACACATATATCAAATCATTACAACATTCAGTTGTTTCTTCTTTCACCATGAGTGAAAGTAGTTGTTATAAAATCGTGATCCAGATCTTTATTTTTTTTTTTTTTTTGTTGCCATTTCGTCATTACAAACTTCCATGATGTTATGTACTTGTGAATATTTATTTTTGTAATGAGCATTTAGTTGACGCTTTAAAAAGGCCTTAGGATACTTTTATCGCAGTGCTTCCCCTATCACAAACACATCTCTATCTATCCTTTCCTTTTCATTATTGATGATTCGGTGATGTCTTTTTAGATGTTGTATAATAACATTACGGAATATGTTATATATATATATATATATATATATATATATATATATATATATAATTAATAAATGCAAAAATAACGCTTCAACAGACGATAGCTGAATATTTCAGAAATGAAGCTGGCTGGAATATTCATGAACGCCTGCAATTGTGACTTTTCTTCCCAGTTTGCCAAAATTATCAACAAAGTAGCTGAAAAAAATAAGAAAAAGTTGTAGAATGTTTTACAGTGTAGGCCTATAGCTCCTACAAAAGTTGATTAGGCGAATCCCAGTCCGAGAAATGTCTTGAATGCTTCAGAACTCTAGCGGAGGCTATATAAACCAGTTAACACAAATGACGTATTAATAAATATCATTGTTTAAATTATTTAATACCTGTTTCATATTACTTCTTATTTTCCCATTTAATAAATTTTTTTTTTCTTACGTCAAAGCCACGCAATTTCACAGCACACAAGCGTACCGCAGCACACTCTTTGAGAATCGCTGTTGTATACCTTTATGCATTCCAAAAAATTCCAAAATATCAGACCGCTTTTTTCAAACCTCATATGCAATGAAACGATCATTCCAGATAAAAAAAAAAACTTTGAGAACCACTTCCCAAGCGATCGATCTACATCAACAGGTGACTTTATCCATTCACATATTGCCAACCCCTCCAGAAATGGCCACATCGAATCTTCTATTCCACCAGACACACTCTAACTAATAGTTCTCCAGACTCATTTGTCAACTCGCAAACAGATGAGAATCTAATCAGAAAAGACGGCCAACAAAGTGGGTACCTATTGTTGTGGGTCCCGGGACTTTTAAAACTCCAGCCACACGCCACACAAAGCTAGAGGGCAGCCCTCTTTCCCCAGAGCTTTCTCACGAGAGGTACGTTCCCAACAAATTAATATATATTTTTTTATTATTTCCATTTACCCCGGCGGTTCGTTTTCGAGAGGGCCCCACAGTTCACCAGCAGTTCGATTCTTCGCTTTAATTCACCCGAACGCGCCCACCGGGAGCTGAGGTGTTTCATTCCTGACTGGGTTATAGACAAGTGGTTGGAAAGTGCTGTGGAGGACCAGGATGGATGTCAGCCATTTAAGGTCTTATTCCACTTTTTTCTCTTGTAAAGTCAATGGCAGCAGCGCCATAGGGGATGCAATAGGTGCTAATGCAAGTCCTTAAATTTCACAGTTTCTTAAATACATTCATTTTTGCAATGAATGTAATTTTCAAAATAGTTTTTCAATATAAAAATAAAAACTCTGTTTTGTACCATAAAGTTGAAACATGTAAAAATGCACCCAAATAGTTGTCTAAAATAAAATGAAATTAAAATACTTCGTTTGTAACAGTATAAACAGTCGATTAATAATATTATTTGGAGGCGACAAGAACGTCAACAAATAGCTGAATCACCTAACTAAAGAAATTGTTGCCAAAACAAAATAAAACAAGAAAAATCAATCATGCATAAAGCATTGATTATGAAACCCTCTCCAACTGAAATGCAATTTTATTTAAACATGTCTAAAATGCGATACATTCAGTACTCATATTTTTTAAATTATCACAGTACTACAATAATTTATTGTACTTGGAAACTTCATCAAAAAAGGCAATGCTATGAATCGTCGCCTTCTCTATGTAAAATCAATGAATATTTTATTCATATCACTTAAATTGCAGACTCCAGAGTAAAATAATTTTGCGTGAAAAAAAAATTAGCAATTCTTATATAACTCATCTTACAATCCCTTGTTTACATTCTGCATCCATTAAAATTAGGTTTCGTTGTAGAAATATTAGTGATCATTTAAACTCGAAAATATTGTAATTGCGTTGGCTCAGAACTTAGATACACAGATAATTCGCAAAAATAAAGTGGTTCTACACGAGATGCAACACTAAATATAAATTTGAAAGGTCTAAAAAATTACGATTTTTACACAGCGAAAATAAAATAATGCCATATTTTATTTTGCAATGAGTTACGTGATCTTTTCATATATCATGGGTATAATTATTACTTGAATTTTTGTTTAAAAAAACTGCCTAACATATTTAGCTGAAATTTTTTTTATGCATTTTATGTGATAATTTGGTTATTTTCTAAAATTTTCGAAGCAATTGGCGAATTTTAACTTCGCTTAAAAAGTGGTTAAAAAATTATGTCCTATAGGGTTCAATGTATTTCAGTCAGAAAAGCAGAAAGAGAAAAATGGAAATCAAACCAAAAACTTCCAAGCTGTCAAATTAATGGAGAATTATTAACAAGGAATGTCGACTCAGAAATAATAGAGAAACGTTTAAGAAAGTTTATTTCATAAATGTTTGTACTTGGCCTTAGAAAATGTAAAGCCAGCACCAAGAATGTTCAACAACAGAAGTTTTGAATACTTCTTGTTTAGAAACATAGCTCATACGTTCCTTAATACGACATTTAAAGACTCATTTGGCTTGATCAACATGATCAAGACAGCATTTACAATACAAGGAGCATTTACAGCATTTACATCCAGCATTTTACATCCAGCATTACATTTTTACCAGCTAATCATGGCAGGAATGAGATCTATGAGAGAATTTTAACGTCGTTAACAGGTTTAAACACAGATATAAATATAAACAGAGATAAAATTTTGGCAGCCTTATAGATTTAAATATAATAAGAATGTATAACTGTAACATTTTGCAGGGACGAAAATTGTGTTGTTACAGATCAGAAACTAATCTAGGCTTGCTGCATTTCTTCAACAAAAAAAAATTCCTTATTCAGACACGAGAAAGTTTATAAAACTTCCTATAAAGCAGCATAAATTACAAAATATTAGTGTCAGCCTGTTTGGAATGTAAAAACTCCTTCATCGGGATAAGCAAGAAGGGTGATCTCACAGCGCCGCTAACTTCGCAGGTTCAAGACGCTTTTTAAACCCCCAATAATTTTGTTATAGGTTCCTGGAACTCCTAATATTTTTGCCCTTATTCTGTTGGGGAAAATGTACGCACTAGTGCATAAATTTTAGTTTCTGTTATCAATTTTAAAGTTTTTCATTATCCATTTTCTGTTCGTAAAGTGTGTATAGAAATTTACCCCTCAGACTTTTATTGTATTCGGAAGACAAGATTGTAACGCAAAACTGATTTAAATACAAATTTTTTACCATTTTTAACATTAGTAAAAATACCTAAAATTAAATTTTACATTTTTGTTACTTTTATACAGATAATTGAATTGGAAATTCACACAGTATCTGTATATTGTATATAATAATGGTGCGCATACAAAAATAAAAGAAATTAAATAAATAATTATCTAGAGAAACGAAAATATTTTTCTGTAATTTAATTTGTTTATTTTAACATTTTAGACGTCTTATTGAGTCATATAATCAGACTGAATGAAATTTAAATTTGACTTAAATCCTTTGAGAAATGCAAGGGTAATTCGATTTTAAATTTTCAGAGCCCCCCCCCCCCCATCCCCCCAATAATTTTTCAAGTCCGCGCCTATGTGACCAATACTCACCAGAGCAAGATCGGCACCCTTGCACAGCGAGAAAACCCAAAACTTAATAAATTTATAAAGCTTAAACTACTGTTAATGCTAAGAAAGGTCATTAAACACACGAGCAGAAAAAAACACAAAATTATGATATCAACCAATTTCGAAGGCAAAAAACAGCCTTCTTTGTTTGGACCTACAAGACCTACAAGACCTACAAAAAACTCAACCAACACTCAGTGGCTCTCAAGAAAACTGTTTACTGCCTTCGAAACTGATTGACATCATTATTTTGTGTTTCTTGTACTGCTTTTTAAGCAGTTTTATAAACTTTCTTAACATTAGTAACAGTTTTACGAATCAATCACAGGATTTGTGATTGCAAGACTATATTTTTTTTTTATTCTACAATTTTTAAATATTTGTAATTGATTTAGATGATTTTTCAAGACAACTTAAATAACATAGTATAAAAATTATTTAAATTCAACCAATCTTAGCACAAATAGATTTCAGTACTCAATCTGGATTGGACGTGTGCTACAGTGAACGTATTTAATACGGCTATATCACAAATATGTACATTTGTAAAACAAAATTTGGTGTAGTCAGCTAACACGATTCCTAATCATATTTTTTTCATACATTCTGCATTAATTTATTAATTAAATGCATTAATTTAAGTTTGCACAAATAACTCATAAAATAACAAGAAAGATCAATCATGCTTAAAGCATTGATTATGAACCACTTTCCAACTTCAATGCAATTTTATTTAAACATCTCTAAAATGCAATACATTCCTCGGTAATATTTTAAAACTTATCACAATACTACATTAATTTATTATATTTGAAAACTTAAACCTTCATCGAAAAAAATTAACTTCATTCAAATGACGGCATTGAAACATAAATTGCCTGGTTTAAACATCTCTAAAATGTGATACATTCCTCGGTAATAAATTTAGAATTATCATAATACTACGATAATTTATTATATTTGAAAACTTCATCGAAAACAACTGAAATTCATTCAAATGACATCATAGAAAAAATAACACGCCTGGCTCTCTCTATAAAAGCATCATTTCATTCATAAATAATTTCCCATTCATGTCATTCATCACAATACTATAATAATTTATTTTATTTAAAAATTAAGACCATGGAGCTACAAGTAATTAAACTCTATGCGTAAAACTTCATCGAAAAAAATCGTCCTTCTCTTTGCAAAATTAATGACTATTTCATTCATAACAGCTATGCAGACCCCATGAACTAAAGGATTTTGTGTTAAAGAAATACTGCAATTCTAATACAACTCATTCTACATATTTTGCTGTTTACATTTTACATAGGTGAAAAATAGGCTTCGTTGTAGAAATAATCAAATTTAGATAAGCATTTAATCTCAAATATATTGTAACTGCGTTGTTTCAGTATGTAGATGCACAGAATTTAAGCAAAAATAAAGTGGTTTTAGGAAGGATACAACACTCAATATGAATTAAAAATAACTTTAAAAATCACGATTTTGAGACAAGATGGATGCCATATATCATTTTGAAGTGAGTCATGTGATCTTTTCATATCATGATCACGTGATCGCTTCATATAAAAAGTGCTATTAATATTTTAATTTTTATTTAAAAAACTACTGAATATATTTCGCTGAATTTTTTTTATATATTTTATGGAACAATTTGAATATTACCTAAAATTTTCGAAGCAATTTGTGAATTTTAAATCCGCTTAAAAAATGTTTGAAAAATTAGGTCCCATAGGGCTCAATGTATTTCATTTTTTCAACCCGGGTTCAATCCAAAACTAATTGGGTGATATTATTCATTTATATTCCCATAGGTCCTACAGACCGTCTGAACAACATACTAAAATTTCATTTTGATTAAGTGATTTTACGGCAGTTATCGTGCTAACGGACAGACAGACAGACAGACAGACAGAATGAACAAAGTCATAAACACTTTTCAACTTTGTTGTAAAGTGTTAAAAAAAGGATGACAGTGATTTTTAACTATAAATTAACCACAGATATTAAAACAACTTGGAGCAAAGTCCAAGAAGTACTCACTCCCACAATTGTATTGCCGGTGATACAGATCTCACTTTCACAAAACCGGTTGGTTGGTTAGTTGATTGGGATTTTGTGGCACAAAATCCTTAAAAGACATGATGCATCAAACACATGGTAATAAAAACAACAATTTTAAGCTATGTAAAAATAAAAGAAGTGTATAATATAAAATATGAAAATATACACATAATGACATTACTTTTTATGTCTTTTTTTTTCACAGAACTGGAGAATTCACCTTTAAGTTCTTGCAAAACAGTGGCAGTATAGCTTTAAAAACCGAAACTTCACTGTTATGCGCTTGTTCATGGGCACTTTATTGGCGTGTGAAAAATAGACAAGTACATCAAAATTTTAAGCTATCAGCTTGCATTACCGATTGATTATCGAGCACAATTAGGTTGCGAACGCAATAAAAGTATTAATGTTTCTTACCTAAAATATGATGAAGTCTAAGCAGCTCCTACTCAAAACTCGAGTACTATAGTAGAACACATTTGTAAATCTCATCATTAGTAGCAGTAAAGCGTTTGGTATGTTTGCTCTTTACAATAGTATTAGAAAAAAGATCCATTTTTACTATTAGGTGGTATCTTTTTTCCGTGACCAAAAATGGATGACATCTAGATCTGCCATTTCGAAAATGGTTCTCACCAGCCAGTCGCACCAAACTTTTAAAAAGGCTTCTCCATTCCTTTAGCTTTTGACTTGCAGCGCTCAAATCTTAAGGGAAGAGATCCTTAACTTTTCCAATTACGTTTTCATTACTCCAATTCTGTTATTTTCCTTTATATCTGAAATGTCGTTGAAGTTATCAGTTCTAAGTGGTTCATCATTCTATGGCTTATAGAACCGTTCCGGATGGGGGAAATACCTCCCAAAGTTTATATTAATTTCGTTCAACTCTTACTAAAAGCTTTTCGAAGACAACATTACTCCCACTGGGTTTCATAAATGGCATAAATTGAAATGTTTTTCATATAAAAATATTTTTAAATTTCCATGAAACCATAAAGTTTTAGATGCGACTGAATTTATGCAAGATAAAATAAAGCATTCCTACCTGATTATGGCGTCATAGGTGTCTAGGTAACCAGGAGGTTTCTGGTGGATCCGGAAAGATTTTTCTAAATCACTTAAAGTTTCTACGCTCCCAGAGGGAAATCAAAAACCACGTCCTCTTTTGATTCTGTTCCATGGCCTATCTATACTATAAGAGTGCAAGAATTTATCCCTCTATGTCAACAAGGACTTTTATCAAGCCTGAAAAGACTTTTCGAAAAATATCCTTTTTCAACATCCCCTGGAAGGGGGGAAATCGGAAATCTGGCTCCGTTAGGTTCTGTCATGGGGTCGATTCCGTGGGTGTACTAAAATTCAGCATTCAGGTTACAGGGGGCTTCTGGAGAATCTGCAAGGATTTTTCAATAGCCTTCTATTCTACGTAGTCAAAAATCCGGCTCTATTAAATTGTGTCCTGCGGTCTATACTATAATTGCGCAAAGATTCATTCTTCTGGTTTGCCAAAGGGACTCAGGAGAGTCTGGAGATACAAATGCTATATAATTATATTACAGAATAGATGCATATTTGTCGCATTTCAAATCTGCGAGGCCAGGAATTTCAAATTCCCATTTTAAATCTGCTGACTAACCAGATTCCACTTATCATAGGGACATGCAATTTGACATGTCGTCTTTTGTGGCACATTTTAATTCTTTGGATTTTAAACCTTACATTCCTCCATCTCGTCCTGGGTCATCATTGAAAGATACACGTTCTGAAGCTCAAATTTTTCGTTAGCTTTCGTGGTACAATTTCATTCTTTGGATTTTTAACTTTATAGTTCATGTTCAGAGTCCTATGTGGGAAAGAACATGCTTTATTGCAATATCACTCGTGAACGAGAGTAGCTAGCAGGCTCAAATTTGGTGTGTTGTTTGTCTTTTGTAGTATATTTTAATCCTTTAGAATTGAATTCTAACCTTAACGATATAGAGCCCGTCTAGTGAAGTGGCATAAAAATGCCCATGTATTTAAGGAAGTTCAAGGAAGCAATACCAGTTTTAAGAATCTATACATTTATTTTTAAATACACTAAAATGTATAAAACAAACAAAGAGGAAACAAGTTTTGTGATCCACATGTTTATTATATAATTTACTTAAACGAAAAAAGAAATTTCTCGCAATTTTCATCTATACATTCTATAAATTTAATATAAATATAAAAATATATATACGTCAAAATATCACATTACTTGTTTGGAATCAACAGACCAAATGTATGGATCATTACCACCATTAATTGTGGAAAATCAAACGATTCCCTACATTTAATGGTAATATTTTAGAGAAAACTTATTTATAATGAAATATTATAGTTTTATAAAACTTCTAGCCACCCACTTCTATCGTATGAGATGGAGATATGAATTTTTTTTTTGTTTAAGTGTATTTTAAAATAAAAATGTGGATCCTTAAACTTGTGTTTCAATTGCTTGTTATTATTCATAGTTACTGAAACTCAGTAATTTTGAAGTTACTTAAAAATAACTTTAAACTTTACTTCCGTTACTTATAAATATCTTTAAACATTACTTTAGAAAGTCCCCTCGTCATATCATCATAGAAATCAATAAACCTCTGACAGTTATCAATTACAATATATTCGTAAATATTCTTTCCATTTACTCAATTTGCTTGTGAGCTATCTTGCCCTCACAGTCAAATATACAAATACGCAGATATCATTGAATAAAATAGTTGATTCATATCCAAGGATGCTCAAAGCCCCTAGATTCATAAAAATTCGAGAAACATTTTCAACCCCGTCACAATATTTTCAACCCCGTCACAATAATAGGGCGCGGTAGCCCATTGGTTAGCGCGCTGGAGTTGCACTCGGTAGGCCCGGGTTCGATTCCAGCCACTGCCAAAACTGCCGCCGTGTTCATGCGGAGTACGATCACGTTAAACATGTGGGTCCGAAAGTCCTTCCGAGAGGTTGGTGGTAGGGGAAGGAGGGTACGGTCCCTGTGGATGCCTCCCCCACTGGGTTCCGGTCTAAATTGGGTGGCACTTCCCGACCGTCCAAACAGTTACCTTACACCTTTCTGGTAGGTCGGACGGTCTGGGTCTCAACAACAACAACAACCCCGTCACAATATTGTCCTTTTACATATGCTGAAGGAAAGTTCAATTGTTTCAATTCAAACGTTTCTAAAGACATTAAATTATTATATTACCAATTTGAAGTTAAATTTTTCTCAAATCCAGATTTTTCTTCTTCTTTTTTTTCTTCTTTCCCCCTGTATCGGGAAGGAGAAAAAGGGAATTATTCTGCATAATCATTCATAGGCGTAGACTGGATCTTCGAAAGGGGAGGACGACAGACGAATAGATGAAGTTTACAGTGCTAGATTTCGTATCCGAATACGAATCCTACTACGCCACTGCGTTCAATCTCCATTTTATTCCCCACAATTGCTATCCAAACCTTCAAATATTTGAAATACGAATTTCAATGATAGCAAAATTACTTCTCCTGAAACAAAAATGGCCAAAAGTGGCTGCACTCTTCTGTTTAAAACTCGTCTTTACAGTGTATTATAGGGAAAATAGTTTGAAAATTTACATATACAACCCCAATTCTATTTGCGTTAATTGCTGTCATGGTTTCTAATACTGAAAACAGGAGTTTTAGTAAGATCAAAACTGGTCCAGCTGTGCTAAAATAAGGACCAAAAATGGATGGTGTAAGATTGCAGTGACTTCTCACTAACAGCAGCGTACTTTAAAAAAAATTCTCTATTCATTTAATTTTTTCTCAACCGCTAAGGGAAGATATCCCCAATTTTTCCAATTACGTTTTCATACTCCAACTGTTCGCTCGATTCCCTTAATACCTAGAAACGCATTGAAGATATCAGTTCTAAGTGGTTCATCATTGCATGGCTTATAAAACCGCTCCGATATATGCGTTGAGGAAACAATTCCCCAAAGTTTAAATTAATTTTGTTCGACTCGCATTAAAAGTTCTTTGGAAGATAACATATCCCCTACAGAGTTCCTTGGGCTGGATAATAAATTGAAAAATTTTTATAGAAAGATGTTTCAAAATTTTGACGCGGTCCTAAATAAAGTTTCCTCTCGGATTTACTTTAAAAATAATGCACATATGCACTAAGATAAATGCAAGTTTACGTACGTACGGATGTAGAATATATTTAGGAACGTGATAGCGTACCACTCCAAGTAATAAAAATAAATCTGTACTTTATACAAGTAATGCACGAGTGGTGCGAAGTGTATATTTATTTCACGCCCCAAAATGAAGTTTTTAGCACCCTGGATATCAGACGCAATTAAAGCTAAGGGAAGAAATTTTTATAGCTGCTATGGTGTATGTGTAAGGACGAAAATAAAATAAAAATTATTCAAATCAGTAAAATAGCCAGTAAAGAAAAATATTGCTGAAAACTGCCATTTTTGAACGATTCTCGTTATGCTTGTTTTTGTTCTCGTCGCATTTCCTGTTGACAGACCTACAGACCAAACTATAATTAACTGATTTTTATGATCTTATTATTATTTTTTTATTGTGAACCAAGGATGTGCCTTTAATATAGACATTTGAATATCAGCCATTTCTTTCGAGGTTAGCGCATTAAAAGTCTTTTGGACCTACCTACAACTGAGGGTAATTTCCCTTTCAATTCAGCTACAAACATTTGTTGAAACCTGCAACACGTGAAGTACAAAAGCACAGAGATGTAAAAATATTAATCACTCGTATGGTGAGCCCTTTAAAAGGAAATTTTTCTAACCGCTGGCTTGTGTACTTCCCGATCGAATTTCGTATTAAAAATCGCTACAGATATAATGCAGTTAAAGCACACATTGACGAAAATGTTACATTCCTAAAATTCCAAAACAGGCATAAACCCACAGTTAAGTACGGAGCAAAGCATGCAAGTAAGGATTTCACTTCCATTTTAACAAAAAAAAAATCTGATGTGGGCAACACATGACTTTCCTTATATAATGTAATGAATTTACTATTTTACAGTAAAAAAATAGGTGTTCCTTATAGTAGATGCTAATATTCTTTCCAAGATATTGAATTTTCGACAATTAGTCGTCATTTTCATTGATATAGCGTCATTTTTATCCATTTGGCGAGATTTTCGTTAATTTGGCAACATTTCAAAAAGTCGCCAAGTTGGCGACATTCCGCCAAATTCGTCGCCAAAATATCGCCAAGCGTTATGGACGGAGAAATAAGTTATTCTTACAGCAGATAAATGACTATTGGCGTTCAAATACAAAAGTATTACTTAAAGTATCTTTTTTCATGAATGGAACGAGTTAGATCCACGGGAATGATGTCATCCAAATTATCGCATGGTATTACATATGAAAAGCGAACATGTTTCTCAATAGGATATATATATTTTTTAATTTTACATGATTTTTTGATAATTTCTTTTTAAAATGTACAATATCTCGAGAACGGTTCCTGTTAGCGTTCTAAAATTTATGTCAATCGTTTTCTAATGAAAAATTACATAAGAAATGTCTATTTGCGCAACTTTATTAGCGGTTTTGATTTTTTGACGATTTTTTCAAAATTTCGTTCGAAAATTCAGGGGGGTTCTGAGCATTCGATTGCATATAAAAACAATAGACTTCCAGTGTTTATGGATTGTGATTTTTGTGCCAAATTTTGTTCGAATCGGTCCATTCGTTCGTCAGTTATCGTCTCCACAGACTCACTGACACACACACACACACATACTTTCGCACACACACACACACATACGTTCACACACACACACACACACACAGACATCACTTCAAAAATGTTTAATTCGTAATCAGGGATGCTTGAAACGTGCTCTCCCGTCGAAAACTCGAATTCGAATTTTCGACCCCGTCACAATACTTTCCTTATACATTATGTATATAAGGAAAGTAATATTCACCACAAAAATGTGCAATATCCTAAAACAAAAACGACTGTGTTGTAAAAACATTTCGTTAAGTAATGCAAAATTCGGTAAAACGTTGGCCAAGACAAGAAATAAAATCACTGTCTGACGCCAAGTACGATCTATTCAGGTAAGAACGTACCATTAACGCGCACTTATAACTAAAGCAAAATGCCGAAAGAGAAAGAGGAAAGGTTCTATATACTTTAGAGTCCTGCAAGGATTTTGTTTTTCACTGTACAGGAAATACTCTAGTGTAAACGAACTGCACTGTAGTTTAACTTTATGCATAACTTAATTAATTTACGAGGCAGGGCGCCAAGCTTTGGAACCTTTCCTCGTCCCCTTCTTGTATTTTGATTATTCTAATTATAAGTAGGAAAATACCCTTTGTACTCAAATGCATAGTATGATGTATAATAAAATTATATTATCACTCTTTCCAAACGCACATTTGCTTATCACTACTCCCAATGTGTGCACCACAGTCATAAAATGATCCTGAATATACAGTTAATTTACTTCCTCTTAATGTAAATTCAGTGTTGTAGTATGTTACATAGAAAGTCTTTTAAAATAACAATTATTTATATTTTCCAATCATCTATTGTAAAATACTAAATGCTAAAATGATACGCTATTGAGGTCCATTTTGACCGGGATGTTAGTAATATCTTGCCATTTTACATCACATGACTTGCATATTGCGTAATCATGGTTTTAAATCTATATATGAATCGCTTAGATACATCTAGCTAAAAAAGGCCGAATGGCAACAAATTTATCTTTAATTACATTGTTTAAAATATAAAGGCAAAGGGTAATTCTTATTCCATGGTTTAAAAACTTCATTAGAAGTATCCATGGAATTAAAGAGTACTTTTATCTTAAAGTCATGTCTCAGATACTTATTATTTTCTTCAGACGTTATCTCTTCGAGGAAATTATATATTATTTGGCCATATATATAAAACACTTAAGCTTGTCGCACAAAAAAGGGGCTTAATTATCGTTTGTCTAATGGTAACAAATCCGACCTTAATTACATTGTTTGAAATATGAAGATAAAGTGAAACTCTATATACTTTAAAAACTTCATCAAAAGTTATATTTATAGAGGTTAAATAACTCTCTATCTCCATGGTTGTATCCCAAATGCTTATAATTTTTTTTCTTCAAGGTTTTAGACAACACAATAAAACTTCAAAATTGTTATTTATTTAATTATAAGCAACATTTTGTTATAATTACTGTAACGTTTTATAGAACTACAAAGTATATATTGATTGATCTGAATTTAATTTAGTTTAAATACACTATAACTACTACATTCATTAGGGATCGTATATTAATTAATACGCATTTTTCTGGGCTTATTTGGCGTGCAAGAGCTGTACTTTTATTCTGATGATGATTGTGAAACAAACAGAACTAAATACTATGGAATATTAATGTTTGAAAAAGTCGAATGGAGACTCCAGAGATCGGGTAGTAAGTTACCAACAGATACTGACCGCTAAAAGACACTAGAGCTCTAAGTGGGTAAGGGAAGAATTACTTAATTATTCCTACCATTAGTTGCTAAATTGAAAAAATAATATTTTTAACAAAACATTTTGTGATTTTTCTGCAACTTAAATCTATAACATTATTTAATTATTTTCATTGCATAATTATTAAAGCTTATTAAACATCTAATGAGTCCAACAGGTGACTCTTACTTCAAATTAACAAATTTCGATAGTCTGGTTTTCTTAGTTGGTCTTACTGAAATTATAAACGTTTATTGCTGCGTAACTGATCAAAATTGGGAGACATCGTGCTTTCTGAACAGATAATAAATTGTATTATATCTAAAAAAAAGCTCGTTAGCAATAACAGCAAAATAAATATCAATTAATTTATGTGTAAAATAGTTTACATAATATCCATTCATTTGAAATATCATCACTTGTCACTACTTATACTTTGGTCAAGGAACATTTTCTCTTTCATCGCCTCTACTGCTTTCTTTTTCTTTTCGATTCATCACTAGTGAAAATTCTTGTTTTTTCCAAATAAGGCCCACAGTTCTTTCTCATAGTCATTGATAATGATTTCAGAAACAAAGTCCTAACATCAGCCTTCAGACGGTTCCAACTTTATTTAGCATTTCGACTTTCTTTAGGAGTGACCCGAAATCAAAAAGGAAAAAGGAATTTTTTATCATTAAAAGATATAGGAATACCTAAGGACCTACGGTAAATGACACATAATCGATAAAATCAATAAATGAGATGTATATGACGCTCTTTATTATATTTTCTTCGAATTGTCTTCTTAAAGTCTAAAATAATCTGTAAACAGAGTAATTTTGCTTACTTAAATTTTATTTACTTATTTTTTTTAATGAAAACTTCAAGAAATTTAAAGAATTTTCAAAGCGATTTTCTTATGTGTGTGTATGAACTGTCTATGAACTATATATATGTACTTTACCATAAAATTTCATACTTATATTTATTTTCTGAAAAAAGATAAAAAATTTCTATAGTTTGAAATATTAGATCAAACATTTTTGAAGCTTTACATGTTGGTAACATTGTTTTATAGGATCTAAATAATATCCTATGCAAAATAATTATAATTCAGGCTTAATTATACCTTTAAAACAACGTTTTTCGATATCAGTGATTTTAAATGCGTCTAGTTCATAGGTCTGAGATCCGTTACTGCGCTAAAAATAATTTTTAAGAGCGATTTAATAATTTATTACTTAAGAATGAAGCTCAAAAAGCACTTCTCAGTATTCTGATGCTTAGAGCGTATCAAACAAAAGATACGTAGAATTGGTTGAAATTTACTATTATAAATTAATATTACAGACCAATATATATAAATAAGATAAATCACTTTAACAATTGTGCAAATAATTTTGAATTGAAAATGCATGAGAAATTCGAGTGCACCATCTCATCCCACTTTTTTATTTTATAGATTAAGAAGAATGTTCCATTTCATACTTAGAATATCTGAATGAAATTAGTTTATAATAATCTCTAAAGGTTGAAGTGCAAGAATTATTGAGTTTATCATAAACAACTTCATAGAAGGAAATTCCATTAGCTCAATAGATGGAGGTGATCTAGCCCAGTCGGTGGTTCGATTCCTTGCTGACATAAGATTTCTTTACAATGCCGGTTGAGCAACTCAACTCTGTAGATGATATTCTGGAGATAAATTGGTCTAAATAATACCAAAGTTGAAATTTTTTACAGGATTTTGCAATTTATGACAGTAGGTTCAATTCATAGATAGTTACACGGAACAATCCTATAAAAAAGTAGGCCGTACTGATTGAAATTAGCATTTTGATTTTAAATCTAAATGAAGAAGATGTAGGGTCTACTTCAAGTTTACAAAAAAAAATAATAAACTCACCAGCTCAATAAATCGTCTATTAAGCCATCATAGAAAATCAGTAGTTTGATTTTCTACTGCGACAAGAGCTCTTTACAACCATCTTTATAACTAACTACATTAGTTGTGAACATTTTTATATGATTATAAAGAAATTTCAAATTAAATTTATATTATCAACATAAAATTAAAAAAAATCCATTCAAAACATTTGAAATAAATAAAAGAACCAGAAGACATAAACTTAAATCTTGATATGAGTCAAACACATTTCAACCCTTTTCTTTCAATATCAGCAACTAAAATGTATACGAGGCAGAGATCTATCGAAAACAGCCTAGAACCCTAAAAAACCAAAAAAGTAAAACACTATAGCTAAGTCGTTTTCTTTCTATTGCCTGCATAACCTCGAACCCCCTGTCGGAGCAATTGGATGAAATCTTCTGCCCAATCGAGCTTGGATTGCTCGGCAAAACAAAAAGCTCCATAGAAATAGAAGCCGAGCAGTTAGGCTCAGAATCCAATCTCCGACATGTAATAAAGGTTGGACAAACCTTGTTACTCCGGGGGAGAATTAAAAACAATAGCCAGGGTTCATCCAGGCGGCCCTATCAGCCCCCGGAGACCAGGACACCATCCATAAAAAAGGGCCAGTCCCCATTTTTATATCTATATTCCTTTCTCTTGCACCTCATAGTAGCTCCGTGAAACGACGCTCGTCTGAGCCTTTTCATTTCCTCATGGGGAATATACAAGCTCGATTGTTTCAAAAAGCTGGAGCTTGTTTCATTCGCGTTTTGTTTTTTTCTTTTAGTGTCGCGTCGGGGGTTTTGTTTCACTTTTATTTTCGATATTTTTGTTCCTTGAGCTTCCTGTTTTTCTATATCGCCGGAGCAAAAACCGTAGCAATAATCATATACCGTGGATGGACATTTATGCGAGACAGATTTTTTCTTTCTATTTTTGTATGATTGTGGGGAGGGATTTTATCTGAAGCTGAATACCTGTGCCAGAGTCGATATAAAATGAGTAATTTTTGTGATATTTCTCATTTTTAGGATATTCTACTGTTCTTAGGCAACTCAGCCAATAGAGTGCGCTGCTCAGAATTCTCAGGTCCAGTATTGTAGTTCTTTCTTAGACCAAACTGAAGCTATATTATAAATACTGGAGTCTTAAAGATAGCGTTGATAAAAGGAGGCAAACACGGGTAAAAAATTAACAGGTGAATTTGTTGAAATCTAAGAGATTTGGGAGATTTGGCATCCATTCAGTGAGAGTTCCCGTATGAGCGATGATTTCAAGATTCAAATTCTGAAGTAGGAAGGTTAGAAAGAATGAATAAGAAATGAGAATAGAAAGTGCACAAGGGAAAAAAAAAATTAGTGAATTCAAGGTATCTGGTCTCGATATAAACGAATCAAAGTGCTTAGGGCCCTCCCGTGCTCGGGTATGTGTCCCATGGTAAACTCCTCAAGCTCCAGTGTTTATCATTGGTTGAGATTCAGAGATTGGAGGTTCGAAGATTTCTACCAAACTTCAGAACTTTATAAGAAATAAAATATTCCCTTCAGATATTTCAGGATTCTGTTTCGTATATTATGGATTGTTTCCAAAGGCTTAAGTAGCTCACTTAGTAAAGCACCGGTCTCTATAGGACACGCTTGGTTCCTGTCAGGGATGAACTGATTTCTAATGCCTCTTGATTTCCCACTTTTGAATTCATATATTATTATCAAAATTACATTTTATCTAAAAATATTTTGAACTAAATGTGTATACTGACTTTTCCCACAGTATAATTCCATATTGAGTCTACTGTCTAATATAATAAATTATGTGGTACTTTAAAATGCTCATCAAATTCTATTACAAAGATAGTAGTTTAGTTAAATAAACAACTATATGCACATTATTTTTAATATATATCAACCATTTCTACTACAGTTAGTAGACTACAGTTAGTAATATGTAACATGCCTCAAGCATCCCACTGATTGAAATTGTATCTTTATGTAAACGTTTATTCGAAAGCATATAATTATTCAAATTTGTGCATCAACTTATTTTTACAAGTTTACAACAAATTATAATATTCACGACACAATATTTTTAACGTTGAATTGTACATTTTGAGCTTTTTCGGATGCAACATGGGAAACTATTTCGAAATACCCAATTAACTTGGTAATTCGCAATTATCATTATTCATAGCAAATATATTTCATAGCAATATTCATTGCACATTCATAGCACATCCATAACAATATTCATTCGAAATAACAATATAATTCATATATTAATTTCCAAATATTTTAATAATTAATTCCTTCATTTGGCGTCATTTTCGTTACTTTAACGTCAGTTTTGCAATTTTCATGATATTTTCGTCAATCTATAATGCGAAATGTTGCCAAGTTAGCGATATTTCGCTTAGTTAGTAGCCAAATTTCTCGGCAAACGTTACAAATATACGGAGAGAAGTGTTTTTCTCATACATGAATGATTATTGGCCAAAAAAATTGGTGTTAAAAGTTAATATTGATGTTAAAAGTCAAAATGCAAAACAATTACCCAATGTAACTTCTCTCATAAATGGGACGAACTAGATTTACGAGAATGATGTTAACAAATTTGTCGCATAATAATACATACAAAAAATTAACACATTTCAATTCCCGGCCATCCAAACAGTTACCTTACACCTTTCTGGTAGGTTGGACGGTCTGGGTCTCAACAACAACAGTTAATACATTTTATTTTATGTGATTTTCTGATAAAGTTATTTGAAAATTTTGCAATATATCAAGAAAGGTTCTTGTTAGTGTTCTAAAGTTTATGTCATTCGTTTTATAATAAAAATATGTATAACAAATGATCATTTATGCAACATTATTAGAGGTTCTGATTTTTTAATGATTCTTTCAAACGTTCTTTCGAAATTTTAGAGCTTTCGACCATTTGATTAAGTTTAAAATCTATACAGTTTTGGTATTCACTGATTGTAATATTTGTACCAAATTTCTTTCAAAACTTCCTGTTCGTTCGTAAGGTATTGTATAAACAGGCTCATGGATACACACACAGACAGACATCACCTCAAAAACATTCTATTCGAGTTAAGGGATGCTTTAAACGTGTTCTTCCGTCGAGCATTCAAATTCGAATTTTCGACCTCATTACAATTCTTTCCCTACACATTATGCTATGTATATCGGGAAAGTAAAATTTATAGATTCGAACTGTCAAGGAACAAGCATTTCAACACCACTATTCCTTTATTAAAATGTATAGTGTTTGTCTTTATTTTAGGGTAAAATTTTAAGAAAAAGTACAGACATTTAAAAACACATTTATGTTTTAATATTTCGTGCATTTTAATTTGAAAAACACTTTTCCCAGCACCGTGAACAGAAAATTCCTTAAATCTATGATTATTTTTTTAATCTCGTACTCTAAGGATTCTGATGTAAAAACTTTCAGTTACAGCAGCAAAACAGAATAAATTATTATTGAAGCTTTAATGGCAATATAATGCATCTGTCCTTAATTTAGTTTATATAGATTGATATTCCTTCAAAATCTACGAATTCTTAACAAAACAAAAAAAAACTTCTAATTTTTTTTTTAATTTCATTACTTGTAGAGATTTTATCTCCTGCTGAAATTTCTTTACCTGTAGAAATTTTAATATCATGAAATTTACTGTTGAATTTACTGATAGCAAGAATATAAAATGTATTTACTCCAAAACATTGATTGTCCCAAATAAAGTAAGAAATTAAAGAACGGTTCACCATTTCATTATTACGGCAAAATGTTAATCAATTTCGGGTTCAATCCGAGATTAAAAAATTACACCACTGTAATATTATATGGATTACTGAAACCATTCACTACTTTATGATTGCGACAGAATATTAATCAATTTTGGGTTTAATACGGAAAAAGAAGTGCACCTCTTTCTCTCTCTCTCTCTTGTGGCACCATAGGCATAGGAGTTAAAGATTATACCCCCCCCCCCTCTAATTAGAGGCGAAATTACATTTGTTCTCCATGCTGTCCATATTGGAAAATTAAATCCATCACTGTAAACCCCACCAAAGTTTTCTTCTTAAGACTAAATATATTTGTGATCTTTTTGAGCACTGGACGATGTGTCTTCAAATAGCTATAATGTTTAAGCGTGTATAAAATATGCGCTATCAACCAAACATATACACACTACTTGTGAACGAAACTCGAACAGCTACTTATCACGCTCAATGCTTTTTTGAACTTTTTAAAACCTCCTCAATGGCCTTACGTGATCATTTGTAACAGTGGGATAAAAAATATCCTCTTCAGGGAAGCGATTTAGCAATCAAATGATACGCTTCGATTCAATGATAATCGAGCTTAAAAGGGAAACGGCGGGGGTTAAAAGTTCGGCATAATCCCCCCTCACCATTGAGAGACGTCGATTGTATACGATATCTCGACAAATAGGCCAGGACATTTTCCTTTTTTTTATCATCATTATTCTCCTCCTTCATTCTATTAACCGGGACAAATAAAAGAGCACGGAAAAGATGCGGATAAGGTAGAAAAAGAGAGAGAGAAATAATAAAAGGCAAATCCAGGCCTTTTCATCACGATTCCCTTTTAACGCGTCGACGCGTAAGCTAATCCCTTTTATACATGCGGCCGATGTGCCATGTATTTAAGACCTATTAAAGCCCTGCTATCAGTCAAGGGTCGACGGGGCCCTGACAATGGGCCCTTGCCTGCACCCCTGCCTGTTGGTATTTACGAGCACGAATCGCTTGCATATTGTGCTTTTCTCCACGCTGCCTTCTGTGCGATGGGTCCCACCATTGGCAGTCAATGAATCGAAAGTTCACAAACATTGTACTTTGGAGAAGATATATTGCCATGTTAGCGTTTCTACAAGAATGAGTACGAGCGTGGAAAGAAGGGGGGGGGGGCCGATGTTATTATCTGGGATTTCGATATCGGTAAGAGGTGGTTTATATGACGTCATAATAGGTTACAAACTACCGAAGAGTGTCCCATCAGGAAATGTTCTGTCTGTCCACGCTCTTCCTCATATTTCCTTCTTGCCCCTCCCCGTAATTATATTCCATGGTTATAAAAAGGCTTGCTGACGATTTTATTTATAAGGCTGTTATTTAATGAGGTCGTATTTTGAATTTTATGAGCTAACCATATGTTTCTTTCAGCTCGCTTCGAAAAGGTGGAAGGTTTCGTGTAAGGAAAATGCCGCGACAATTTTTTTTGCGTTCGTAACGTTGTATGTTGTTGAACAGGAATAAAGCAAAGTAATAAAATTGTTTGTATTATCAATGAGCATAATATTTGAACAAAAAATTCATTGTTATAACAATAATTTTCTAATTATGTCATTTACCGTTCTTTTATACTTAAGATATTGCCACCAAGTCCTTCTAAGTGGCAGGGTCCACTTCGGCAATAAGAGCTTGCAATTTCGTCCCAGTAGCTCAACGGTAGAGCGTCGGCTGACCAGTTCAAAGATTCAGGGTTCAATTCCCGGTTAGGGCAGCAAGATTCTTTACAATGGCGCCCGAACAAATCAACCGTGTATAGTGCAAGGATGTTGGAAGTCTGAAAGTGACCCAGTACGACTAGCACGGATTCAGTGAACTCTGGTATATTGAGCGCCGATTTCAAATTGAAAGGATAATGACCACACAAAAAGCTAACCTGAAAGATGAAAATAGCATCAGGAAGCTAACCTGAGGCAAAAATAACAGGAGGTGGTCAGTCAGATTGTGAGTTGCACGCCAATATGACATTAGAGAATGGAGAATGCAGAATCAACGTCGGCAATAAGAGCTTGCAATTCTGTCCCAGTAGCTCAGCGTTAGAGCTCCGACTGCACCTGGTCCAGCTGGCCTGATCTAGACTGGCCTGATCCAAGCTGGCCTAATCCAGGGTTCGATTGCCGGTTGGATCAGCAAAGTTCATTACAAAGTTCAGAAAATATTTTACAATATACCATATTGTATCTCAAAATTCAAAGGCATGGATTTCAGCAGCATTTGAAACTATGACAAAATTTTGATGTGCTGCATTCTTCTTAGTCTAAAAATAAAACATGGGAAGTACCTGGCTGTTTAGAAATTGAAAATTTCTATTCTGTAATTGCGAAAGGCTCATAGTATTCAAAATTCAAGAACTGTAAAATGAACATAGAAGCTCTTTTGGTAACTTGAAATTATCAGTAGTTTAAATGTAATTGCGAAAGGCTCATAGTATTCAAAATTCAAGAACTGTAAAATGAACATAGAAGCTCTTTTGGTAACTTGAAATTATCAGTAGTTTAAATGTAATGGCGAAAGGCTCATAGTATTCAAAATTCAAGAACTGTAAAATGAACATAGAAGCTCTTTTGGTAACTTGAAATTATCAGTAGTTTAAATGTAATTGCGAAAGGCTCATAGTATTCAAAATTCAAGAACTGTAAAATGAACATAGAAGCTCTTTTGGTAACTTGAAATTATCAGTAGTTTAAATGTAATTGCGAAAGGCTCATAGTATTCAAAATTCAAGAACTGTAAAATGAACATAGAAGCTCTTTTGGTAACTTGAAATTATCAGTAGTTTAAATGTAATTGCGAAAGGCTCATAGTATTCAAAATTCAAGAACTGTAAAATGAACATAGAAGCTCTTTTGGTAACTTGAAATTATCAGTAGTTTAAATGTAATTGCGAAAAGCTCATAGTATTCAAAATTCAAGAACTGTAAAGTGAATATAGAAGCTCTTTTGGTAACTTGAAATTATCAGTAGTTTAAATGTAATTGCGAAAGGCTCATAGTATTCAAAATTCAAGAACTGTAAAATGAACATAGAAGCTCTTTTGGTAACTTGAAATTATCAGTAGTTTAAATGTAATTGCGAAAGGCTCATAGTATTCAAAATTCAAGAACTGTAAAATGAACATAGAAGCTCTTTTAGTAACTTGAAATTATCAGTAGTTTAAATGTAATTGCGAAAGGCTCATAGTATTCAAAATTCAAGAACTGTAAAATGAACATAGAAGCTCTTTTAGTAACTTGAAATTATCAGTAGTTTAAATGTAATTGCGAAAGGCTCATAGTATTCAAAATTCAAGAACTGTAAAATGAACATAGAAGCTCTTTTGGTAACTTGAAATTATCAGTAGTTTAAATGTAATTGCGAAAGGCTCATAGTATTCAAAATTCAAGAACTGTAAAATGAACATAGAAGCTCTTTTGGTAACTTGAAATTATCAGTAGTTTAAATGTAATTGCGAAAGGCTCATAGTATTCAAAATTCAAGAACTGTAAAGTGAATATAGAAGCTCTTTTGGTAACTTGAAATTATCAGTAGTTTAAATGTAATTGCGAAAGGCTCATAGTATTCAAAATTCAAGAACTGTAAAGTGAATATAGAAGCTCTTTTAGTAACTTGAAATTATCAGTAGTTTAAATGTAATTGCGAAAGGCTCATAGTATTCAAAATTCAAGAACTGTAAAATGAACATAGAAGCTCTTTTAGTAACTTGAAATTATCAGTAGTTTAAATGTAATTGCGAAAGGCTCATAGTATTCAAAATTCAAGAACTGTAAAATGAACATAGAAGCTCTTTTAGTAACTTGAAATTATCAGTAGTTTAAATGTAATTGCGAAAGGCTCATAGTATTCAAAATTCAAGAACTGTAAAATGAACATAGAAGCTCTTTTGGTAACTTGAAATTATCAGTAGTTTAAATGTAATTGCGAAAGGCTCATAGTATTCAAAATTCAAGAACTGTAAAATGAACATAGAAGCTCTTTTGGTAACTTGAAATTATCAGTAGTTTAAATGTAATTGCGAAAAGCTCATAGTATTCAAAATTCAAGAACTGTAAAGTGAATATAGAAGCTCTTTTGGTAACTTGAAATTATCAGTAGTTTAAATGTAATTGCGAAAGGCTCATAGTATTCAAAATTCAAGAACTGTAAAATGAACATAGAAGCTCTTTTGGTAACTTGAAATTATCAGTAGTTTAAATGTAATTGCGAAAGGCTCATAGTATTCAAAATTCAAGAACTGTAAAATGAACATAGGAGCTCTTTTAGTAACTTGAAATTATCAGTAGTTTAAATGTAATTGCGAAAAGCTCATAGTATTCAAAATTCAAGAACTGTAAAGTGAATATAGAAGCTCTTTTGGTAACTTGAAATTATCAGTAGTTTAAATGTAATTGCGAAAGGCTCATAGTATTCAAAATTCATGAACTGTAAAATGAACATAGAAGCTCTTTTGGTAACTTGAAATTATCAGTAGTTTAAATGTAATTGCGAAAGGCTCATAGTATTCAAAATTCAAAAACTGCAAAATGAACATAGAAGCTCTTTTGGTAACTTGAAATTATCAGTAGTTTAAATGTAATTGCGAAAGGCTCATAGTATTCAAAATTCAAAAACTGCAAAATGAACATAGAAGCTCTTTTGGTAACTTGAAATTATCAGTAGTTTAAATGTAATTGCGAAAGGCTCATAATATTCAAAATTCAAGAACTGTAAAATGAACATAGAAGCTCTTTTGGTAACTTGAAATTATCAGTAGTTTAATAGAGCCCTGATATAAACATTTCAGGGCTTGGAAAAGAAAGCCAGAAAGATTGTCTTAGAATGGATTTTTTTTTTCTGTAACTCTTGCAGGGTTTGATTATTAAGAGTTTGAAAAGCAAACTTATAATATAGGTTTAATTGTTGAGATTTAGTTTAGTAATTTCTACAGGGCTCAAAATTAGATAGTTCAAGGTCTGAAGAAGATGTCTAAACACAGGCAATATAATAATAGGTATTTTTCTGTTATTTATACATGACTCAAATATATAGTTAAATGTGTGAAGAGCAAATCAAGAAAATACAGTTTAATAACTATTTTTACTTTCCTTATATACATAATGTATAAGGAAAGTATTGTGACGGGGTCGAAAATTCGAATTCGAGTTTTCGACGGGAGAGCACGTTTCAAGCATCCCTGATCACGAATCAAAGATTTTTGAGGTGATGTCTTTGAGTGTATGTGTGTGTGTGAAAGTATGTGTGTGGGTGTGTATGCCAGAGGCGGGCGGAACACACTGCGCCCACAACATCCATGTCTTACGTGGAACTCGAACCTATAACGTGGCGGCCGATCGATCGCTGGAAACGCTCACCTTGACCGTTCCGCCACCACGTCGACTTAAATGAGCTAACAGCACACGGTGTTCCCAGGTGGTCACCCACCCAAGTACTATCCGCGCCCGATGCTGCTTAACTTCGGTGATCTAACGGGAACCGGTGTTTTCAGCACGGTAGATCCGTTGGCTCTCATTCTGCTAAATAGCATTGCGTAATTTGTAACGTTGATATATTCTTAAATCAATGTTTTCTGCATTGTACACAGTATTTCTACGTAATACCTACAAAGACCTTTGTTCATTTTTCTTTTCGCAAGCAGAAACATTATACATATTTTAAATAACCTAAAAAGGTATCAAACAAATGTGTTCTTCTGGTCAAAAACAAATGTCTTGGGAAAACTTTGAATATTTTTTTCCACGCTAGGGAGACAAATTTAATTATAATTCAAATTTTTGTAATGCAAAACACTTATTAGCGTCATTTTATGCATGTATAATGTTTCTACTTGTAAAAACAGTTTGGCAAAGACCTGCACAACAATTTTGCAAAATTCATTCTTGAAATGAGGAATATATAGTTATGAGAAAAAGGACATTTAAAATTAATCGAGACAAACCTTTTAATGCAGCGATTCCCAACCAGTGATATGATACGCACAGGACTGGTGTTGTTGTTGAAACCCAGACCGTCCGACCTACCAGACACACACGACTGGTGTGGTAAGTGGGAAGATGACTAACTGAAAATGACGTGGATACTTTTGTGCAATATACCGCATAAAAATTTTACAATCTTCTGAAAAAAACAAGCAATTTGTTGACACTTCATGTGACAGGAATTTAAACGTTGATTTTAAACACAAATCTTTGGCTAACTTCTGGATTAAACCAGAAGAATGATTTTAAAGACTTTTCAGAACGACCAATTACATTTTTAATGCCAATTTTGTTTAGCGTAATTATATAAAGCAGGATTTTTGTCAACGCTGTGCTTAAAAACAATGACAGAAAGAAATTAGATGTGGTGTCAATTTTACTTGTAAATCAAAATAAATTAGAACCAGCTAAAAAGACTCTAATTTCTGTCAAACAAGTATCACATTAAATAATTTCGTTAACCATATTATTAATCAATAATCATGTTTGTAATCATATTGTTTGTTAATCTCAACGTTAATCCTAATTGCTAATATTTGTTCTTTTTTTTTATTAAAAACGAAATTAGAATATGTGACAAAAATTTAATTAAGTCTTGGCTTCCTTTTTATATACAAGATATTTTTGTTGGTGGTACAGTGCATAAATACTAAAATAATATCTGCTTATACAATATCAAGCCGGTACTCGAATAATATCAAGCACTGAAATCAGATTTTGCAAGATAGTGGACGGTTATATTCAAAAGTTGACAAGAGAGGATTGGAAATATAGACCACTTGGAAAATTTTCCAAACAATGGATCAATGAAACAAAGTGAAATTTTCAGGGGCACATTCTCAGAAATATACTAAATTCCGTTGTTCCTATGATTGCATATTTCACGTAGTTAGAAATTTATACAATCTGTGCCCAACAACTGATAAAAACCAGATCCAGAGAAAAACAATACCACAAAAAGATAATTTATCAATATCAATTATGAAATAACAAAAATTAAGCACATAATATTAAAGATAACACACACAAAGAAATATATTTACATACATATATATATATATATATATATGTATATATATATATATATATATATATATATATATATATATATATATATATATATATATATAAATATATGCTGGTTTATACTTTTATTTCGTAAGCCTGTTAGATATTTGAATTTTCGTGTTACAGATTCTCACTTTTCTTTCATTGGATCTTCAAACCTTTTTTTCTTATATATATATATATATATATATATATATATATATATATATATATATATATATATATATATATATATATATATATACGTATTTGAAATATGTAATAATAAGAATTATGTAAAAATAAAATAAAAAAAATATATATAAAAAAAACAATTCAAGTAATATTAACATCACCATAGAAGCAAATTCACAGCCACAATGCCGATAAGAGAAAAGAACAGCACCGTCCCAAATTCGATGATTAATCAGAACTAAATTCATCTTCAGGTCTGAGTATTTAATTCTAATTAACCCAAACAAATGCCTGTTTCAGATTAAGCAATAGCACATCACTATAAATGCTTAAACTCAGACTACAGGCAACAAAAATTGAAAAAATGAAAATAGGATACATTAAGAAAATTTGTATTACCATGCGGCATGAATCCTTCTTCTTCCACCACGTGTATCGTGATCAACCTCAACAGCTTAATCTAGAAGCACCGGAATGAACAAGTCGAAATTCTACCAGGGAGGCAGTACGAACGTTCACGGTAATACTCCCAGACCCGTCCAGTCAGTCTAAGCTGGATACCGGACAAGCAATTCAGAATATTAACTTCCCAAATATGCAATCCTGAATATGAATATGAATCAAAGACGAAAATTCTTACTAAACAAGTAATTCAGAGGAAAACTGGATAAACGAGAATACCACTATACACCATTATAAGGGCGCTCAAATCGTAGTTTCTATACTGACAAAAGTTACATTTTTTTGCGAAAATAAAATTCAAAACATTAATGTTAATGCATCTTATTTTCCGATTTTTGATTTTTCTAATGTTTTTGACTTAGTTTATTATTTTTCATTTTTATTTATTTATATAATTAATAAATAATTATATATAATTTTTTTTTTTTTTTTTTTAATTTTTTTTTTTAATAACTGTATGTTAGTCACTATAATTGGGAATGTTTTCTAGGATGTTATCGAGTGAAAGTTGATACACTGAGTTGATAATTTTAATAACAAACTTGGGGGGGATATGCATTATTAGTCGCTGTACTCAATAATTCAATAAAATGCGCTAATCTATAATATACATCACAAATTTTATTGATTCTAAGAGCCTGGTTTATTATAATATTTCTAAATACAGATATATGCAAACAAGAGTCAAAATGTTGAATTTTTGATGTATTAAATTTAAAATCCTGTCTTTTATCATACAAGTTTATAACCATATTACAATTTTGTAAATTTAAATTTAAATCTAAAAAGTTTGCACCATTAGAGTCATTATTACTTGCATTTAATTGTAAATTTTTTGGATAAAAGTTCAATACTATAGGGATACAATACTATATTTGGGGATACACATAAAATGTCATCTAAATATCTAAGCATGTGCATATTATGCAAGCTTGGATTAATGTTTTTTTCATAGAAGAATAAATACAGATTAGCTAACAATGATGAGGCACCCCCCCCCCCCCTTGTGGGATACCAACCTGTTGTTTAAAAAAAGTACCACCATATATATATATATATAATAATAGTTTGAAAATCTGAAAGAAAAGTGAGAAGCTTAATATGCTACGGTATTTATGAAAAAAAAATTATATATATATATATATATATATATATATATATATATATATATATATATTGAAATTGCTATTGTATACTTTAAACATTATAATATTCTTTGAGATTTTAGTTATCTTTGTGATAAGTTTTGGATACATATTATATAAATATTAATTATTAATTATTATTTAGTATAATTTGTATTCATATTTTAAGTAAAAATCAATTTAAATTACCTGTCAATATTAATATTAAAATTGCATATAAATATGCTAAACCTCTTTGTAGAAGCCTTTTTAATTATAATACTGTATGCAAAGGTATTAAAGATAACGTTATTGAATGTGATTGTCAGCGGTATACACCTTATGTTAACGAAAAATTTGGTCACGTAATCACAGGAAACTTGGAAATACTGTCCGGATCAATACTTAAACCTATATTTGAACTAGGTACTAAATACAGAATGCATGACTATCGATCGATAGACAAATCTTTTGAAACTAATATCAATGCATTTGTTTATAAAATGGCAGTGAAATACAGTATCCCTATTGAAACCTTCGAAGAATGGAGGTGTGCTATTCGGAAGGCATTTAAGTTAAAATATCATAATGCTGTAACCCCTACTATAATACATAGATATAGAAAAGATGCATTGTCATCTTTACACAAAAAATTTGTAATAACATACGTCGACAAGGTAACGACAAATTATGCATTTACTTGTGTTTTACTTTATAAACAGTTATTATACAAAAGTTATCACGATCCATGCGTATACCTACCTTTACAGCAATCTAAGTCAGAAATTGAGAATCGCATTAAATCAAAATACATTAAATTGGGATACAGAATGGGGCAAATCCGTTTTCCGTATATTACTTTAATACCTAAACTTCATAAAGATCCTGTTAAATTTCGTCCCATTACTAATGGTTTTCAATCATATTTGACAACAGCTAACAAAAAACTCTTATCTATTTTAAAAATAGTAATGATTAAGATTAAAAATAAGGGTGCATATTTTATTAGTAATAGTATAGAAGCTATTAAAAAAATAAATGTAATTAATGAAAATTTGTATTATAAAAGTTTTGATTTTAATGATTTGTTTTCAAATATAAACATCAAGGACTTATACCTTATTGTCATGGAGATATACGAAAAATACAATCTGCAGTCGATTATTGACAAATATAAATTTAAAACATTGGTGGAAATGGTTTTGTTCGAAACTGTACTGTTTGATGGTACATCTTATTTTAAACAATTACATGGAATACCCATGGGGGGTGGTTGTTCATCAATACTTGCTGATATATATCTGAATAAATATGAAGATGGAACACATATATTAAACGAAATTCTGTTCATTCGCTACGTTGATGACATTTTGGTAGCATATCCATGTGAAGAATATCAGATGGATTTTACTTTCTATCCACAACATTTAATACAAACTGAAACTCCATATAATGTCAACAAAAGTCTTAATTTTCTGGATATAACGATATACAAGCAACCAGGAGGTTCTACTGGTTTCTGTTTGTACGATAAACGCAACGACTTCCACTTCAAAATCAATTATATCATAAACTGGAACTCGTGTATGCACAAAAATGTTTTTAGAAATATTATACTGGGACAATTAATACGTAGTCAAAGAATAAACAGTAAAATGGAAGATCGATATTTATGCGATTATCGTTTCCTACAAAACACCATCTCACAGGGTTTTCCCAAGAATTTTTTAAGTGACATTATCTACAAATTTTATAAAATAACTGTAACCGAATGTTACCGTTTATATTTAAATAAAACTGTTGGCAATATACATACTGGATTGTCACAGGTAAAGCGTGTGATAACTGATATGGGACCTCTTGAATAGGGTATAATGTATAATACGTTATAGCAAATTTGCATGGTCTTGTATGACACAATATGGGATGTACATCTGCATGTAATATGCTATTGTTTGTCATTCAGGTATATGGTTTTAGAAATAGACTTTGTTATTATTGTTCTATTATGTGTCAATATTTAAATTCTTCTTTAAGTGGAAGCTTTGTAATTTTGTTAATTTATACTTGTGAACATGTTTCAAACATTATTCACACACTTTTTAACATATTTCAAACATTTACTGTAGATGAATTTCGATAGGGCTGGATCTCGACAATTATATCTTATATTTGTTTCTGTATGATGTATATTTACATCTTACAATTTGATACATTCGTATTCCTTTTTGCAATGTACCGGCTCTCCGGGAGTGTTGTCGCGACGTAAAGCATGCTTAACCGGGGTGAGGGGGTCACAACTCCCCCCGGCCATCTTTTGGTATATTGTTTCCATCCATACCTCTTTTCTTTTTGACAATATTTTAATCCTCTTTTTAGTGCAGCTTTGCGCCTTTTAAGTGTGATTTCAGATGATTTTGTAATGTAGTATTTCACGGTGTTTTAATATTATATATATATATATATATATATATATATATTGAAATTGCTATTGTATACTTTAAACATTATAATATTCTTTGAGATTTTAGTTATCTTTGTGATAAGTTTTGGATACATATTATATAAATATTAATTATTAATTATTATTTAGTATAATTTGTATTCATATTTTTCTTTATATCTCTAATTCTTGGGTTTGAAACATGTCTATTTATATATCTGTTGTCTATTGGTTAAATATCTTATTCAGGAGTATTTCCTATAATTCACAACAGATGGCGCTCTCTAGTATTCTTTCCAAATTCATCCTAGGATATAACAATGAAATATTAGGCGTCCTGAATAATGGTGAAGACAGGTATGAGTTCTAATTTCTATCTGCATCCTTGTGGATTGTTGGATAGATTACTGATATGTTTGTTATATGCACTCTCTTCCTCTTCTTTTCATTGGCCTAACATTATTTGTTATTTTCATTTTTGTTTCTGTCTGGTAATGTGTCGGATCTTTTGACGATGTTTCGACCATGTGGCTGTATCGTTGAACGAAACACATTTGGAACCTCTGTGGATGCAAAGATCCTTGAAAAGCTGTATCTACAGAGGTTCTATCCAATTTCATATTTTCGAATTGCATCTTTTCTTTTATTTTCTATTTATTGTCATTTTAATATTTTGAGCCTCCAGATTTTGACAATCCTTTGATGTTTGAAATTGATTTGTATGTATCGCTCTAGAATGTTGATAAATTCCTGTGTATTATTAATAATTTAAAATTAAGATCAATTTGCCTTATATGGTAGCAATATTTTCCTTTTGTTAGATATTTCCTTTCATATCCTCTTTACTTTATTTTCCTTCGTATTGTTTTTGAACCAGGGTATGACACTGTTCATGTTTTAAATGTCTTATTATATTTACTTATTTTTATTATGTATATATATATATATATATATATATAATAGTTTGAAAGTCCAATGGAAGAAAAGTAAGAAGTTGCAACTCGATAAACCTAACTTTCTAAAACACAAAATAAAAATATAAAACAGCAAATCATCAATCAAATGGAAAAAAATACAAAATACGAGTCATCAAGTTAAAGAAAATCAACAAATTTCAATGGTATGGAAACGAATAAAGAAAGACATAAAAAATCAAGCTATATTGCTATACCCGTGGACAAGGGCTGGGCCTTAAAAAATGGAAATGTTCACTTCACAAACTCTTCTTCTAGTCCAAATATTTTGTTGAAGCAAACACAAAAAATGTATGTGCGGCAGCAAAGACATCTGATCAAAGATGCTTGGAACCTGTACCCGAATTATAAGAACTCAGGAGAAGCTAGCTTTTGCTCAGTGATTATAATGTCGGTCTTGAAAGCAAAGGGTCCCTGGTTCGGGGCCCGGCAACTCCCAATCGCCACATATGTTTATGAAAAAATAGATAGATTATATCTATAAACTATTTCTACTTGGACGACATACATATAAAGAAGGAAAAATAAGAGAAAACATGAATACCTGGAAAATGCACAGCATATGCCCGAACGAGTCGAACCCGGGAACCCTGAAAAAAGAGAATAGTGTTGCCATTCGCAATATATCTTTCTATATAATAAAAGGCAATGTCTGTGTGTGTGTCTGTCTTATACACTATACGTTTCGCGACCGCGCGTCGGAGAGCTACGAAATTTGGCAATCGGAGACCCGGGGGGGAGGGAAGGGGACACGTGAAAACCGATTTTTAAAATTTTAATTTTTTTTTTATTTATTTAATGTTTTATGCGATTTCGACCGTTTTTTGCCCTTTTTGCCCTTTTTTCTCCACGATCCAGACGTCGTAGAAAAAAACAAATCACACCATCGGAAAGGGCAGACAATTGCGAGTAAAAATATATCAATTTAAAATCTGAATTTCGATTTCTAATATTTTTTAAAGATTTTAAAACAAAACTCACTTTTTGCTCAAGAAAACGATTTTTGGTTTTTAAATTCTCGCATAGTAAAAAGTACTCATAATTTCGACTAATAATTTACATTTTTAGAAAGGTCAAACATCTGGCATTCTTACAAGTCCAATCTGGTCAGGAAATATTCCGTATTGCCCACAGGATCGGGATTTTAAAAGTTTCCGAATTTCAATTTCTCGGCGTTCCGCTCGGCGTGCCGCTTCGTTTCTCCCCCGCTGAAAGAGGGAAGGTGGTGGGTGGGGACGTCAAGGTGGAGGTGACGTCACGGTTCTGAATAGAGCGCCTTTGCTCTATATAAATTATTATATTTATATTTTAAATGATGGGACGATCTGGATTTTTTAAATGTATATTTTAACTTTTGGATATTTTAATTTTATGGATATTTTAAATGATGGAACAATGAAACAATGGAATGAGGATGATGGAATTAAGCATATGGTCATTTTAAATTGCAAATTAGCGCGCGGGAAGTTAGCGGTAGGCCCGGGTTCGATTCCCGCCACTGCCAAAACTGCCGCCGTGTTTACGTGGAATACGATCACGTTAAATATGTGGGTCCGTAAGTCCTTCCGAGAGGTTGGTGGTAGGGGAAGGAGGATACGGCCCCTGTAGATGCCTCCCCCACTGGGTTCCCGTCTAAATTGGGTGAATATGTAGAAAGTTATGGAGATTGTCGCGGAGGGCGCGGCAGCCCAGTGGTTAGCGCGCCGGAATTGCACTCAGTAGGCCCGGGTTCGATTCCCGCCACTGCCAAAACTTACGCCACGTTCACGCAGAGTACGACCACGTTAAACATGTGGGTTCGTGAGTCCTTCTGAGAGGTTGGTGGTAGGGGAAGGAGGGTACGGCCTAAATTGGGTGAATAAAAAGAAAGTTATGGAGATTGTCGCGGAGGGCGAAGTAGCCCAGTGGTTAGCGCGCGGGAATTGCACGCGGTAGGCCCGGGTTCGATTTCCAAAATTGCCGCCGTGCTCACGCGGAGTACGATCACGCGGAATAAACATGTGTGTCTGTAAGTCCTTTCGAGAGGTTGGTGGTTGGGGAAGGAGGGTACGGTCCCCGTGGGTGCCTCTCCCACTGGGTTCCGGTCTAAATTCGGTGAATAAAAAGAAAGTTATGGAAAATGTCGCGGAGGGCGAAGTACACCAGTGGTTAGCGCGCGGGAATTTCACTGGGTAGGCCCGGGTTCGATTCCCGCCACTGCCAAAACTGCAGCCGCGCTCACGCGGAGTACGATCACGTTAAACATGTGGGATCGTAAGTCCTTCCGACAGGTTGGTGGTAGGGGAAGGAGGGTACGGTCCCTGTGGATGTCTCCCCCACTGAGTTCCGGTCTAAATTGGGTGGCACTTCCTGGCCGTCCAAACAGTTACCTTACACCTTCTGGTAAGGTCGCGCCAGCGAGTGTGCCACGGTTACAATTTGCCACGGTCAGAATTTTCAAGGGTAGCGAACAGGCTGGTCGCCAAAGGCGGCTAGTATATATATATATATATATATATATATATATATATATATATATATATATATTTGCATACATATATAAATATATATATATATATATATATATATATATATATATATATATATTTGCATACATATATAAAAATATAACATAACATAACATAGCTAAAATAGTCATCGTGTTGTTTTAAAATGCTGCAAAGGTAGTCATCTGCAATATTAAATACCAAAAATAAAACCGTTTAAAAATTAAAAAGTTGCGTATTAAGTTCCATCGTCCGACCTTATTTCAAAGAATAAAGGAATAAATGGTATTTTAAAGAAAATTCCGTCTTTACATTACTGAAGGGACGTATAGAACAGAATAATTAAGCTGAAATCCAGAAATACCAATCTTTTGACACCCGGTTCCTGCCGCGATTATTGTTTTAAGTCGATATTTTTTAATCACTGAAGTCTAGCATACGATACTAGTGATTAAAATTCGTCGTAAATTAACTAAAATATTTGTGTAATATCAGTTGTTTGATTTTAATAATTAATATATTAAGGGTAGTTAATATCAACAAATTAAAAGCTTTAAATACAAATTAATTAATGCCTTCACACAGTAGAATTCTTAAATCTTTTAAAATCAAGTGACAAATTTCATTAAATAACACCAATTGATTAACAGTAATAAGTACGAATACATATCATCACTCGGTAAAATAAATCCAATGGCAAATACTATTAAAAAATTATACCATAACTTTCATTTTAGCATATTTATTTTATTTTATTGTGGATTGTGTCGATACAGTATGTAATAAAATAAGGTGTATTTAACATTAAAGCAACGTTGGGATTTAAAATACATGTACCTGTAGTCTCGACCACAATAAAAATGTGATAGATTTGTAGATTAAATAGCAATGTAATTTGCAGGTAAAATTTTCATTATTTATCTTACACAATAAAAAAGCTTTATAGTTTGTGTGTCTGTCTGTGTATGTCATCTGTAGTGCAAAATAGAAACTTTGGATAGCGTTGAAATTTGCTACTGAAATACTTCAAGTCCCCAGACGATGCATTTCGACGAAATTTTTTTTAATTCGAATTAGAGTAAAAGTTTTGAACTATTAAAACCAAAAATTGTGCATTTTAGGCCATTTCAATACACCAAATCTACTTATTCATCAGCGCTGAAGACAATAATAGAGATCAGATGTTTTGATTAAACGGCATATAGTTTGTCTCAACGAAAAAGCAACCGTTATCAAACTCAGTGAATTTAATTTATCGGATTTCTAAATCAGCTAGCTCTCTAGTGAATTTAATTTATAAGTTTTCTGAAAATTTAGAATATATATCTTTTTTTTTGTGTGTGTGTGTGTGTCACTTTATTATGGGTATTATTATAAAATTTGACTTAAATTTAATGAAAACTCGCTGCTGAGACAGCATATTTTTTTTTTTTTTAGTTTTACCTTGGAGGTAAAGAAACTCTTTTACAACATCGTCCATAGTCAAGTATTTTCATTTATTTGTGTCTATTTTAAGATATTCATAAGAATTGAGTTTAATTGCACAAAATGACATGTACATTTATTTGAAATTATATTCAATAATATATACAATTTCAAAACTTTTTTTCCCATTTGGCGACTTATTGAATTCTAAAACGTCACCCTCTTGCAAAACTTTAAAAAAAAAAGGGTAATAATAATAATAATAGTAATAATAAATATCTTGAAAACCATTGATTATAGAGAAATGAGGATAGTCTTATTCTTTTTGTCACTACAAATTACGTACGAAACAATCCTTTAATCAATATAATTAATCATATTTAATTTCCCATTACAGAATTTGACGATTTTTGCTGGCCATTTCGCAGAAAAAGGTAGGTTGTTATTTTTCGAATAGTACCAAAATCTAATCAGCAACCTAAAAGTGACTTATCTACCAAATATTATAAATTTCGTTGAATAGTTTCTAAGTTGGAGTGGATGCATGCATTGCACAGACAGACAGACAGACACACCACACAGATGCCTAAAATAGTTAGAGGATTTGAAACGTGTAGATTTGTCGAACCCTCGAGTTCTTCCAATTTTTGACACAATTCCAACATTTTTCCTATACATTACCATGTATTGAATGAAAAATAAAAATCTGATGTTCGCAACACATGACTATACTATGTATAATAGTAGAGAAAGTATTGTTTTCACGAAAATTTTCGCATTCGAGATTTTGATGGCAATATCTATTTTAGAACCCCCTGAACACCTTTTGACTATTTTTGGAGTGATGTCCGCCTGCCTGTCTGTATGCATGTGGTCGATTTCAGGTATACAAGATAGCTGCTACAAATGTTAATGGAAATTCACGAAACTGTATGTCTGGTTTTGTTAAAAAAAAATCTAGAACCAGATAGAACGTTTTTAAATTCGAGCGAATAAAATTTAATCTAAATATTATATTTTTTAACATAGCAACATAGGACAACATTTAACATAACCATGTATCACAAAAAGGTTTATTTATGGTTCAATGATCATGAGACTTTATAGTTTCAATCATTATTGTGAAAAATAGCCGCGATACAATCTTTATGTTCGTGACGTCATCAGCCATCTTCGAAAAGGGGGGGAGTTAACCCGTCCCTTGGTGGGGTGTACATTGTCAAGCATGATATCGGTATTATCATTGTCAAGTATGTCAATCGAAAGATTTTTTCAAACCCTTTACAGTGCAGGGTAACATGCTATTATTGTAATCATTTAGATCAAAATTACCAATTTTTCAAAAATAATTTAAAAAATTTGAAAAAAAAAAAAAACCCACAAGCTACTTAAAAATAGATTCTGGTATGAGAAAGTCGAGTGGAGCGCCACACTTCAGTTAATTTATTTCATGATCCAAAAAATTGGGTTAAATTTAAGAAAATTGCTGAAATTAAAAATTTCAGCAATTGTAGACATTTATTTTAGATTTTGCTCTTTTTTCTTCGAATCATGCGAAAATCTAATCTACATCGGGATAACCCACAAGGGACTTAACTACTAAATGTTAAGAAATTTATTTCATCACACAGTTTTTTTAACTACAGTGAAAAACGTCTTCAGCTCCTCAAAATTAAAAAGAACTCGAATGTCTCGAGAATGGGCTATCTTGGAGTAATGGGATTGGTCTTATGCTTTTCATCATCAAAAATTAATCATTATAAAATAAATAATCGTTATAAAAATATACCGATATAATCGCATAATCGATAATACCGAAATAATCGTTATAATAAAACCGAAATAATCGTTATAAAACAAACATTAGATTTTGCTGGCCGTTTTGCAAAAAAAAAGAAAAAAGAAATCATTTTTTTTTTTTATCCCAAATTGTATTATGCCCCACGGTAACTCACAAGTGACTTATCTGCCAAATTTTATGAAATCTGGTCAATTCGCCTTTCAGCTAAAGTGGATACATACATTATACGGACAGACACTCAAAAACAGACACAGACGTCACGCTAAAGAACTTTCTGGTCCTAGAATGCTCGAAACGTGTAGATCCGTGAAAAACTCAAGTTGCCATTTTTGACACGATTCCAGTACTTTTCCTATACTTTACTATATAAAGTAGGAAAAGTTAAAACCGGTACGCGAGAATGAATAATTTTAGTTCGAAACAGACGATTTGTAAATTGAGTGATGTATTGTGTTAGTAGCTGACGTTTATTTTGGACCCGGACAACTCAGAGTAATTCGTTTTAATGATGGAAAATTTTTCTGAAGGGACTATTTCACCCCTAGCTACACCACTGCCACTTAACAAGAAGTACGATAGTTATGAATGAAACTATATCCAAGTAATGCCATACACAGTTTAATATAAAAGCCCTTTGCCAGTAGTATCCGCCCCTGATATTTATAAGATTTTCGTGAAACGATTTGGAATACATATCATGAATACAATATAACCACTTCTCATCCTTCCATCAGAATAACCAATTCTCTCCGCATCATCACTGAACATCAGCTTGAATCATACAATTCTCTTTGTGGCTACACCCCACCACCGACTTTTACACAATGGAGGTGGTGTGGGTACTGTTTAGCAGTGAAAATTTCTGCTCTTATCTCAACGGCCCACACGGAGAGGGTGTTCCAAAAAGGGCTATGGTCACGTGATGGCCGGGCCACGCGACGCTTTTTTATTGAGTGTCCCTACGGTTCATTAGTCGCTATTTCTGCTGTCCGAAGTGATACCCTAAACCGCCACTGGCCCCCACCCCCTTGTCATTGTTCCGCCACTTGGGCGAGACGCTGCTCCCAGTGATTGGAAGATGGAGGAGAGAGATCCGCCAATGGCAGAGCGAGCGTTGATCCCGCCTACCCCTCCGAAACGACTCTTTACGCCGTTTCACTCTCCGGGCCGTCATTGGTATTTGGCAGCTAGTTTTCACGGGCGGGCAAATGTGAAGAGAAAGTTTGTGAAAAGTCTATAAAATTGTCGCTAAACCACGCGCGCGCCCTCTTTTTTATGATTGCTTTCGGAAACAGATTTTTATTGGTATCATGGCACGCATCAAAAGAATAATGCCTCTATAAACAGCTATCTAGCGGTTATTGTGGACAAAATAATTGTTTCTCTATTCGGACACTGCATTAAAACCATGCTGGAGTTCAACACACCGGCCACGACGGCGGCTAGTTCTATGCTATCTATGCTCAACATCAACATGGAGGCCTCCAGACAGAACTTTTTGCTCGGAAGTCCTCCTCTAGCAGCTCTGCACTCGATGGCTGATATGAAACCCAACGGAATGACTTCCCCCTATCCAAGTAGTCAGTCACTGAAAGCCTCACCGACCTGTTCCTCTGGTACGCCTCATGGCATCAACGATATTCTAGGGCGACCTATAGCCACATCAGCGCCCTCGCTAACCACGACCTTAGGTGCTCTTCCACGCCTAGGGCTGGGCATGAGTGCAGCGGGTATGTATTTTGGAGGACCCAAAATAGGACTCGGGGACTTGCCTGGTAGGCCACATATCTATTGGCCGAATGTTCTGCAAAGTCAAGCACTGTGGAGGGATAGATTCGCCTCGGCAGCTGGTAAGTCACATAATGCTTTATAATCTTGAATTTTTCCAAGAAAACATTCACGGATCAACATCCCACAATATATTGTTTGTAAGCTTTATTATCTTCTAAATACATTTGATTTGATATTCTAATCAAAATGCCTTTCATTGAAATCATGTCTTCTATAATACTGAAAGATTAAGTTGTAAAAAAAAAAAAACTTTTGCTTTGAAATTTTAAAGTCCCATCATGTTCTCCGAAACAGCATTTTATTGGTATCATGACAAGCATCAAAAGAATGATACTTCTATAAATAGCTATCTAGCGATTATTGTGGACTAAATAAATGTTAATCAAGGATAGTATCAGCACAAAATCCAAGCAAGCATGCGGTTCTATTGAACGCTATGCATCTACATAAGGAAGTTTTTATTTACTTTTCGAGCTAAAAGACCTCCTTCGTCAGGGATGAAGTATTCCTCTGTGCCTTGCACCCGGTTTCAATTACTTGTAATGTGAATAAGACCAGGTTTCCCCTAGACAGCTCACCAAGAGGAAAACATCTTCCGGTAGTATATGTATGTCTCACCTTTGTCCATTAAAATCCCCTTCTTGATTCCGTATTGCTAACTGTCTGCCGTTCCAATAGAACATTATATTATCTTGAACATAAATAACCACATCATAAAACCAATTCTATTAAACAATTGAGAGAGTAATAAATTGTTTTTTAGATGGACATCCTTTGAAAGTCTGACAAATTATTTTAGACACATGTATGCACTGATATACTTAATTCTTCTATCGGAAAATAATGCCTCTGTTTTAATTCTATGGAAGAGAGTGATATTTACATACATCAATAAAGTACAAGGACCGTAAATGCACCACCTCATATTTTCATAATATTAAAAGTTATTTCTTTTATGATTTACAGAAATTCCGCTTATAAATTAGATGTTATATTCAATTTTTAATTTTCGCGATTTTTTTTTTATATATTTATGCTTGTTTATTATGTTCGTTATGTGTAATATATATAGTTGTTTGTTATTGTGATGACAGTTTAAATTAGTCATTGAAAGAATTTTAATTTGTTCTTATGTATAATCATCTCACATCAGTTTCAATAGGATATAATAAATCGGTTTGATCTACATATCCTATATTTTAAATAATGCGCAATTTCTTTGGAAAATAAAAAACAATATAAGCTATTTAATGGAAAAATATATTAAAAATCGTCTTACAAAATTATGCTATAATTGATACCATTTACGAATTATCAATTCATTGAAATATACATATTGCATAAATTAACTATTAATAAATATTAATCACTAGCAATAATAATCATTAGTAATAGTATTTAAATAAATATAGTGTGATAAACATCTTGCAACCTCTTTGAAAGATTTCTGAGTATACCAGACATACATATATAAACACTTTCAGAGAGTTGAGAAAATGCTGAGATATAATATATTTAAAACATTAAACACAAATTAATATTATCAAAAATCGTTTATCGTCAAAAGAATAATTATAAGGCGGCACTAATCTTTGAACCCTAATATGTCATTTGTTTCAAAAGTAAATTAAACTTTTATATTCGTTTAATTATTGACAATTATCGTTTAATTATTTATAATTATTGTTTAGCTGACAATTATTGTTTAATTACTTCGTCATTCTACTGTTTCTAATAAAATTAATTATTCCTTTAAATTTGAAATGTATTTCGAATACAGTGAAGTTCCAGAAATATTATTTGAAATAATAATTGAAATAACTGTTAATGAACCCAAACACATCAATTCCTTTACATACTATTATTATAACTTCTATATAAGGTTGTATTTCCTTTATTACAGTAAAATAATATTTTGAAATCATTATTGTATACATTTAAATCCCTAGATAAATTAATTTGTTTTAGAAGTTCGATATGCTCGCTCCAAATTCGTTAGTTGTATTTCTAACAGTTGTGTGTATTTTGAAAAGTATCAAAAGCAAATGATCTCGTAAAACTATATAATTCTTAAGTATATAAAGTTTTAAGATTAATGAAAGTTACTCATTTGTCCATCAGCTATTCTACTAATACTCAAAATTGTTTATTGCCTCTCTGGCGCAGTCATAAAAGCGACGTTAAAAATTCCACAGATAATTTGTTTTAGTTTTATGAGTACTATATCTTAATTTTAATCATGTCAATGGATTTTAAACTTAGGCTACTGAAAGTTCAAACACTATTAAATTGAGTGAAATTGAAACGTAAGAAAACGTTAAGGGTTTCATAATAAATTCCAAGAATTGTAAAAAAATAAAGAACTAACTATTTCACTAATATTTTTCTTATATCTATACATCACTTTTATAGATTACGATCCTATGTACAAAAACTATTAGAGCATTAGGAAAACATACAATGAAATCAAGCATAAATTGAAATAAAAAATCAGTTAGTTGTTTTAATCGTTTATTAGATCTCCTTTGTCAGTGTTAAAAGACTAAACAAGAAAAACGAATATTGCTTAGCATTGCAAAGGGAATTTAATGAATTCTCGAAATAGCTGTTTCCTGCTTTTCAATTCAATTTGTGTTTGAATATGTTGTGTGTTTTGTCACTCTCCATAACACAAAGTATTTTAACTTTTTATATGAGCATTGTTGAATAAATTGCTTTGACAAACCTATCTGTTTGTTTTAGCTCATATCAGGAGATTAATCTGGATTAAAAATTTTAGCTTTTAACAAATGACTTTAAAGGATTATGTTTTATTAATAATACAAGGATTTGACTGAATATTTGATCTGCGGCTTATTTTTATGCATCTTTATATTACTTATACAGATGCAATGAACTTGTACAGTATTTTGTATATATTTATATAATTATATTTATATAATTATATTCATTGTGTCAAAACACTCTATCGTGCAAGGTGAATTGTTTATTAATATTATTCATCACTCTATTATATGCAATTCATTTGTCCTACGTTTACAATATCATTTTATTGTATTGACTATATTATTAATCATGTGTTCGATGCAATGTCTTAAACACCACACTTTTACTCCATGATTGATATGCACGAAAATGCATGATATGCAATACTTTAGCACGTTGAATTTTAAAACGTTAACAGTTTTTAAAAATAGTGCATTCAGTATAGATTTGTAAGTAAATTAGTTTAAATATGATTTTTTTTTTCTTTAATTCACGATATTACGCTATTTATACTATGCAATCAAAAATTTCTTCATTTTCCCTAATTACAACATTAATTCTGATCAAATTGCCAATAATTAAAATGAAAAAACTGCATTACTATAGATATTTCTTATACTTAAATAGCTTGTTTAATAACACTAATTACTTGTTTAATAACAGCTTGTTTAATAACAGCTATATAAAAATTTGAAACGCAAGACTTTACAATATAATGCTTCAACTCAATATGACAACAAAATAACTTCTATTAAATATGTGTACACCACCTTCATCCTGCAAATAAAGCTCAACCTTTTTCTTTTCTAACTATGACTAAAACCTACAATAGTAATGTAAAGGGAAAGTATTGTAATGGAGTTAAAAATCAAACTCCCGAATTTTGATGGATTTACACGTTTTGAGCATCCCGGAATACGAATCAACAGTTTTTAATGATGTCTGCCTGTCTGTGAACGCTATATCTTTGGAATAAAGGGATACAAACTAATAAAATCTGGTGTGATTATTTCAATCGATTGATTTTTGAGGTGAACGGACAAAGAAAATGGTCTTAATTTTTTAAACATTTTTGTCTACAAAATTTTGTCAAATTGAAAACAAAGCGTTATAAAGAGGTAATTACGTGTAAAAAATATTACAAAAATAGTTATTGAATATGCAATTTTTATTTAAAATCGATTATATAATTTATAAGACTGTAACATACGTCGTATTGAGATATTTTATGATTGTTGATTTACATATAATGGAAAAAATTTCATAAAAAGTTAAAAAAAACTCATTACTGTCAAATTAGTGAATGCTTTGTAAACACTTTTATCTCAAAATGAATGGAAGCATTATTCAGAAATTATCACTATCGGTTCTTAAGCTATTAGGATTTATTTTATTTATTTATTTATTTGTTTTATTATTATTATTATTATTATTATTATCACTACTATTACTTTTACCCCCCCCCCCCCCCCCATGGAGCATTATATTTTTCTGACAAATTAAGCAAATCGAATAAAATTTAATATTTGATACAATTTTTTCAATCAATAAATCTCAGAAACTTATTTATTGCCGACGAACCTAAACTAGGGGAACACCTTAAATGTTTCGAAATTAGAAAAAAATTATAGAAACAAAATTATGTTAAAAACTTTTGCGAAAATTACCATTGTATAAACTTTTTACTTAGGAGTGAATGACATAACTCATAGAACGATAACCTATGATTTTTTTTTTAAGATATTGCGTGTTTTTCCACTGATACAGAGAAAATCATAAAAAAATTAAATATTTTAATTCTAATCAAACGAAGGTTTTGTAAGTACTTTTAACCAAACATAAATAGGTATTATTAAGTAGTTTTTATAAGCAGTTCTCAAGATTAGCAGTTTTATACTCTTGCTACATGGTGTACAATATCTCTGGAGATATTAAAGCAAATTACATGAAATTTGGTATGCTTTTTTCAATCGGTAACTACAAAAATCTATTGATTTTTATCCAGATCCATTCTTATGTATAACAAACCGCTAATATGTATTATTTTCTCCTCAATATCGAAATTTGTTAACTTATAAAGAAAATCATGTGTTGAGCATATTAGATTTTTCTGTTATGACTAAAACTCCATATATTTTAAAATTTTGGCTATTTTTTTCACTGTTCCTGTAATTAAAACTCCCTTATTTTTAAAACTATAAACACACTAGCGATGAATGTTATATTTAAAATATTTTCTCTCTTACAGAAAATTCATTTGTTCGTATATTCAATTAGGACGAAGTATTTTTAATTATTAATCAGTCCCTTCCTTCTTACTGTTAATAGAGTCTTTTATACTATTTTGAAATCAAATACTTGATCATACTTAATCAATTAATACTTAGATTGAGCAATTGTTAGATTAATATTGTAAAAGAATTATAGACAACCCCCCTTGCAGTTCAAATATACCATTACATTTCCATTTAATAAACATAAAATATACAATGTCAAATAAAACATATGTGGAATTAAATATAAAATAACTGATTTATAAAAAATGTATACAAATGCAACGATAAAATATCATGTTTTAGGTTTTGCTTCTGTATACACTTTGGAAGCAACTATAAATTTCGTGGTATATTACAAGCCATTAAAATATCAGCTAATAAAGTTATGAATGTAAAAAATGTATATGTTTCAATAAACACAATTCTGAGATATACGCACAGCATGTTTTAACTTTTCATTTTGGTTTACATATTTATTTGACAATTATAAATTGATTGATACGATTAAAAAGGAAATATAATTAAAATACAGCATCCTTTAACACGTCTATTTTTAGTTTTTAAATACAATGTTTTTATAATAATTTTGGTGTACAATTTTTTTTAGTAATTTAAATGTGTTTAAAAGTTATTAAAAAATTCTCACTATTGAAACATTCGCAAAGACTCTACATGTAATCATTCAGATAAAATGCCATCTGCAACAAACATAATAAGGTTTATTAGATTAGCAGTTTAATAAAAAAAAAAGTATAAGCATTCTTATGAAATTAGTTTTTCAATTAACCATGGAATTAAAAAATTAGTTAATCGAATTACATTTAGCTGACTATAGCAAAATGCTATTATAAATGACTAGCAAGTTTTAGTTTCACGAAATATTGTTCTTATTTTGGTACTTTGTATTACAGTTCAATTGTTACAGTATATCTAAAATGTTCGGTACTTCTTTCTTTCATCAACTTTCCAAGTATATATTTATTTGAAAACGCATAACAATGATATTTATATAAATTGCAGTTACCTTTATATGATACATTTTTTTAAATAACAATTTTTAAATACATTTTGACTGCAATTACTGATGTGTTTATTTAGCTTAAAACTAAAAGTATTTTGTATTTTAAATAACATGTACTTTTTTATTCAAAATTAGTGTAATTTAAATAATAGAAGATTTGATTATTTTTTCTCGTACATATAAATTAGACATAATAATATATCTTTTATTAAAATAATACTCTTTCATAACAAAAGTTTGCACTTATTTTAATTTTTAATTTCTTATTTCTTTCTATGCAATCTTTTCATCGCTTGACTACTTTTAAGTGACATTTTAAAGAATATTCAGAACTATTTTGAGCAGTTCATTAAAAAAGAATTGACAGGATTATGGAAATTATTTAAAAGTTTAGAGAAACTCCAACCGTTCTGAAAAACATCTTGAATTATAAATGCATCATTTTTTCCTGGTTATAATCACCTCACTTTATTCTGAAGTAAATAATTTTAGAAAACGTTGTTGCATATTCATAACAGGAACATATTTTAGATAATTAAAAAAAAATCTGTGGTTAAAATTTTCAAATATAATACATAAAGAGTTTATAGAAAGAACAAAATTTCAATTTAAGAAGAAAGCACTTGTGCACAGAGAGATAAACATGATTATGTCGCTGCTTTTTAAATCACTAACAGCGTGTCAAAACACTTCATATGAATTATGGTACTATCTGAATAAATGTCTGAAGTGAGAGTTTCCACACTCGACTTTCTCAAACATTCATCTTTCATAGAATATGGAACTTTTATAAAAATCGAAAAGAAAAAAATATATGTATCTTTTTCAAATTTCTCACCAAATTGTTTTGAAATACCCCGTTAAAATTCTTTAAAAGTTTCATATTTCAAGTTGGCCACAGATTAGTGATACCGATGAATTCGATGCGTTTGTCTTATATGTGTTGATATAAACTTTCTTGAAAACATTAACATCTATAGCGTAGTTCTAAATACCATTTTCATCCATATAATATAAACTAACGACGTACCGTTATCATTGTTTTCCATAGGAAGTAATGAAATTTCTAAAACTTATGTAATTCGCTTTCTAATCATGAGAATTATTAAAAATTCAATATAGTTTCCAGTGTTTTGCATAATGCATCACTACACATGAAATTTCATTGCATTCGTTCTTAAGTTATATCATATTAACAGCTCAGTCGCACACACAAACGTGTGTCTTTAAAAAATGTTCGAAATAGGTTCAGGAGGTCTTAATACGTGCGTATCCATCATAATCTCAAATTCGATAATTTTCGGAACCACAATTTATGAATATATTAAGTATGAGAATGTTAAAATAATCTATAATTGCACTTACGCGTTTTTGTCCTAAATATTAATAGGGATTATTTTCGTAATATTTCATCGCCAGCTGGAAACATAGTTACAAAAAGATTTTCTCATTGTTAATATAGTAGTTTTAATATAATTTAATAATTAAACGTTTGAATTTCAAGATATATTTATATATAATAAAGTAATAAATGATTTTAGGATACTTAAATATTTAAAATATAAATTCAAATGTATTTAAAATGGTAAATAAATTTTAAATATGCATATTGTTTAAAAGTATCAAATACGATAACTACTTTATAATTTTCAAATAATATAAATATTTAAATAATAATTTTGCAATTAATATATTTGAAATTACGTTAAATGTTTTAATATTCAAAATTATTAATTATAAATAAAACCATTTTATTCTTGAATACTTAAATATTTAAATATAGTTTAAAAATAAAGTTTGACGCAAGTTTAATCTATTTAAATATTTATCAAATATCTTATCAAATATATTTAAATATTTTAATTTAAACAATCTTATAATTTAAAATAATATTAATATTTATAGATTTAATTTGCAATTATATTATTTGAATTTATTTAAAATATTTTAATGCCATTTAATATATATTTATAAATAGAGCAATTTTAAATTTAAATATTGAGATTTTTATGCATAGTTAAAAAATTTTTGAAAGATCTTAATCATATAATTACAAATTAATTATGCAAAAGTTTTGAATTATAAATGTTAGGGTGTTTAATTTATATTTTTATATAATTCTTATTTTCCCATATTCTATTATTTTAAATATTTTAATTATTGTCAAAGTTTAAAACATTTTAATAATTCAAAACAACATGAAGTATGTGAAAATGATTCCACTTAAGGACTTTGGTAAAGAAAAGGATAGGAGTCTTTTGATGCTGCACCAGGGGGACCCAAAGTACAGCCAGACCGATACTGAAACAGGATGTTGTTATTTGTGCGCTCCTGATTTCAGTAACAATAAGTTAGTACACATCTGAACGTCTCCTTATCCCTTGACCCCGAGGTGACTGCCTATTTGCTCCCAGTCTGGAACCTTCTTTGATAGGTCCTATGTGAAAATGCCATTTATCAGGTGTATGAAGCTTATTTTTCGCCTATCAATAGATAGATGTATTGATAAATATTTTTTTTTTCTTTTCCTTGCGTTTAATACGTGTATGCATGTTGTTGTGTACTCGGTATGTCTGTATTTATTTATTTATTTACTTTCTCCTTTTACAAATGCTCAATTTCTGAAAATGAAATAAATTAAATCAATCAAAAGGAAAAAGAACTCTAAAAAAATGTCCCATTTATCATTTAAGCATATTTTCTTTTCAATTATATAATATTTAGTTTCTGGTGTCGTCTTTGAAAATCATCGTCTAATAAAAATCAAATCTTATGATTTTGATTATGGATTCAAATCAAACCTTTCAAACAAAAATTTGGATTCTTTAAACTTTTGAAGAATCAAAAGTTTCAAATATTTTGAAGTCAAAGCAAGTTTTTTCCCAACTAAGCTGTCCAGGAAGCACAAAAAAAAAAACCCGCATCTTCCTCCTCATCCTCAAACTCCTAACTTGAAACCAGGTCTAACACGGCTTCAATTCAAATTTTTCTAATCATTTCAACCACTTTTTACCCCCATGTCTTGAATAATATACCTCTCAAATTTGCGACGCACCAATTGTTATAAAGAATTACAAAACTATGAATAAGGAAGTCTTAAGTTTTGGTATATTAGAGAAAATTCCCTCTACACTAATAAAGATCTCAATCCTAAAACAAATCGATCTCGAATTTAAGTCTTTCCTCCGCTCTCTTTCTCTCAGTCGAAATACTGTGTCCGTGTTGGGGTGGAGACGTTTTATGGGTCTGTGTGTTATCCCCCCCCCCCCCCCCCCATATCAATGGCATCGTAGATTGAAAAGTGGAGTGTTTTTCCCACGCGATATCGAGCTATTTCCTTTTCACCGCGATCGCTGTCTGACTCTGTTTGCATACTGTCTCCCCGCCCCTGCCTCCCATCCGTAAATGGTCCTATCGTTCCTTTTGTCAACCAGAGCTGATTGCCATCTTCTGAGTCTGCTAATTTTCCGACGTTTTCTCATTCTTCTGCGAGTGTGCCTTATTTATTCAGTTTGTGAACAGAGGCAGCATTTCCGCAGGAGAAACAAGATTTAAATTGAACGATGAAACTTATAATCGGATGGCACTTATAAAAAATCTGATGTGGGCAACACATGACTTTCCTTATATAATGTAATGAATTTTATACTTTTACAGTAAAAAAGTAGGTTTTTCTTATAGTAGATACTAATATTCTTTCCAAGATATTGAATTTTCGACAATGTGTCGTCATTTTCATTGATTTAGCGTCATATTTATCCATTTGGCGAAATTTTCGTTAATTTGGCAACATTTCAAAAAGTCGCCAAGTTGGCGACATTCCGCCAAATTCGTCGGCAAAATCTCACCAAGCGTTAAGCACTAAGAAATAAGTTATTCTTACAGCAAATAAATGACTATTGGAGTTCAAATACAAAAGTATTATTCAAAGTATCTTTTTTCATGAATGGAACGAGCTAGATCCACGAGAATGATGTAACTCAATTTATCGCATGGTATTACATATGAAAAGTGAACATGTTTCTCAATAGGAAATATTTTTTTTTTATTTTATGACTTTTTGATAATTTTTTTGAAAAATGTGCAATATCTCGAGAACGGTTCATGTTAGCGTTCAAAAATTTATGTCAATCGTTTTCTAATAAAAAATTACATAAGAAATGTCTTTTTGCGTAACTTTATTAGTGGTTTTGATTTTATAACGATTTTTTCAAAATTTCATTCGAAAATTTAGGGGGGTTCTGAACATTCGATTGCATATAAAAACAATAGGCTTCCAGTGTTTACGGATTGTGATTTTTGTACTAAATTTGATTCGAATCGGTCCATTCGTTCGTCAGTTATCGCCTCCACAGACTCACTGACACACACACACACACACATACTTTCACACACACACACACACACACACACACATACACACACACAGACATCACTTCAAAAATGTTTGATTCGTGATCAGGGATGCTTGAAACGTGCTCTCCCGTCGAAAACTCGATTTCGAATTTTCGACCCCGTCACAATACTTTCCTTATACATTATGTATATAAGGAAAGTAAAAATTTCTGCGACTCTATTTTTACTTTCCTTATATACATAATGTATAAGGAAAGTATTGTGACGGGGTCGAAAATTCGAATTCGAGTTTTCGACGGGAGAGCACGTTTCAAGCATCCCTGATCACGAATCAAACATTTTTGAAGTGATGTCTGTGTGTGTGTGTGAAAGTATGTGTGTGTGTCAGTGAGTCTGTGGAGACGATAACTGACGAACGAATAGACCGATTCGAACCAAATTTGGTACAAAAATCACAATCCGTAAACACTGGAAGCCTATTGTTTTTATACGCAATCGAATGTTCAGAACCCCCCTAAATTTTCGAATGAAATTTTGAAAAATCGTCAAAAAATCAAAACCGCTAATAAAGTTACGCAAATAGACATTTCTTATGTAATTTTTCATTAGAAAACGATTGGCATAAATTTTAGAACGCTAACATGAACCGTTCTCGAGATATTGTACATTTTTAAAAAAAATTATGAAAAAGTCACATAAAAAAAAATTCCTATTGAGAAACATGTTCACTTTTCATATGTAATACCATGCGATAAATTGAGTGACATCATTCTCGTGGATCTAGCTCGTTCCATTCATGAAAAAATATACTTTGAATAATACGTTTGTATTTGAACGCCAATAGTCATTTATCTACTGTAAGAATAACTTTTTTCTTAGTGCATAATGCTTGGCGAGATTTTGGCGACGAATTTGACGGAATGTCGCCAACTTGGCGACTTTTTTGAAATGTTGCCAAATTAATGAAAATCTCGCCAAATGGATAAAAATGATGCTAAATCAATGAAAATGACGACTAATTGTCGAAAATTCAATGTTTTGGAAAGAATATTAGTATCTACTATAAGAAAAACCTATTTTTTTACTGTAAAAGTAGTAAATGCATTACATTATATAAGGAAAGTCATGTGCCCACATCAGATTTTTTTATTTAATACTGGATCTCATATTAACATTTGCTATGCGGAGTTTTAGCAAATATTATACATACTAAAAATATACGCAATTTATCAATCATATAATTTTACTATATAAATGGTAATAATCAGGGCTGTAGTGGAGGGTATACGGCGGTATGCGCCGTATACCCTCAGGTTTTTCCAGCAAATTCCGTATACCCTCTGCTTTTTCTTAAAAACTACGTACACGCTTTGCAAAACGCTTTGCTTAATGAACAACATAGTAACAGATTTGAGATCATCTTTATTGATTTCAAACGTCTCCAATCTAATGCTTATTAATGCAAATGGACCACCTATAGAACACTTTCAACCGGAAAAATTTGCAAATTCTCGCTCTTCAATTGACAATAGATCAAGAGTATACGCTACAAAAAAAGACACAGAGACGGATTTCTCTCGTCAAGCAGTTTGGAAAATATTTCAATGAAAATGATAGAGGTAGGCCTTAAAATTTGTTAAAATAAAACAGAATTACATCCTACTTTATATGTGTTTAAATATTTTTCTCTTGACATTTCCTGTAATTATTTTATATCATAGTTAAATATTAATGAGATTTTCAAATTGGAATATCACTCGATGCTAGTCTGCATATTTTGCTTTGCATAAAAATAGTAAACTCCAATAACTCGAACCTAGTGAACACGAATTTCTGCTTAAGTCGAAGTTTCTTCAAAGTTCCACAATTCCTTTTCTGTAATATAAAATTAATAGGCTTTTTTTCTCGATAATTTGAACTTCGATTAATTCGAACATTTCCCCCGGTCCTTCGAGTATACCCCATTGCCGCCCGGAGGGAGGGGGGGGGGGGCAAGGGTGCGGTCGCCTCCTGGGTTATGGATTTCCTATATATATATATATATATATATATATATATACATGTATGTGCGTGTACATGTGTTTTTTTTTGCCCCCCCCCCCTGGAAAGTGTAAGTAGCAAGTACATGTTTTGCCTTCCCCTGGAAAAAATTCTGCGGACGCCCATGGCATACCCTCTGTTTCTTTTACGACTACAACACTGGTAATAATGTTATTTTCCCAGAATTAAAATGCTTTTCAACATAAAGAATGATGTTAAACAAATTTTTAAATTTCGATATATACTCTATATTAACTATAATGTATTTCCTTCTATATTCTTTAAGAGGAAACTACAAACAAAAGTTCTTCGGAGTAAAGATTAAGAAAAGTATGTCATCTTCTCTTTACATTGTAGACTTCCTCCTAAAAATCATCTGATATGTACTTCCGGGTTATGAATAAAAATGGCTACAAGTATTACAAAACATCATTAACATCAATGGCATGCATTTTAAACTTGCTAAACTTATAAACTCGCTTTATAATAAATAATAAAATAAAAATAATAATCCTACTTTATTCGTCGTATATGATATGTACTACTTTTACTCAATTTGTTTTATACTCACAGAACTCATCTAAAGGGGTGCGTTCCCAAAGCAAGGATTGCGCTCCCATTGTTGGCAACAGCATCTATGGTCAACGGATATCTGCCATGGTAGCCCGATTCTAATTTATTTTAGATTTATTGCTAACAATATTGGAGGAATGCATGTTAGTTATACATTAGCTAAATCCATTAGTATCAAGCACTCGAAATGTGAAAAAAGATGGAAAACATATGAAAGTAACATTATAGTTAACAGTGGTTATTACTTTACAGATCACATTAACTATATTTATTTGAAAGTTTTCTTCTTTTTCATGTTAACAAAACATTACACGTTTAAATATTTTGCTACATTCATTATTACCTTCTGATTCTATTTCATACTATTGTATTGTCTTCATGAAAATTTTCTAATTCGATATTTAGACCGAAAAGTATGTTTTAAGACTCTTGAAAACGTTTAGGAAATATTTTCTTCTGTACGTGTATATGTGTGTATACCTGTCTGGTGTTTACATGATAACTTAACAAATGCAGCTACCGCTATGAAATTTTGTATATCGTAAAAACTCAAGATATACTGTAAAAAATTGCGGTATAATTACAGCATTTTTACAGCACGAAGCATTGTAAATTTTACGTCATATGTGATGTAACAGATGATTAAAACACATATGTTGCATTGTAAGATCGCGTCAGTGAAATATTGCTGACTGCTCATGCTCTGAGAATTTCCATGCTCACTTAATTGCGTTTACACTATGTTTGCTATATTTAGCCATATGCTGAAATTGAATAATATATCACTTTGAAGGAAAATACAGTCAATTCAAGATGTAGTAAAATTACAACATGTACGAAAAAATTTACATCATATGTTAATTTATATCACATTAAGTTAACGTAACTTTTATCCACAGCCTGCGTGATGTAAATATATATTGTAATTTTCATCAGTGAAATAGATATAACTAATATAATAAACTGCAAATAACCAAATAACCATTGTTGGCTACGTAGTTACTATGATACATTTTCCCTTTTTTTATCACTTTGCTTTTAATTCACTTCTACAGCATACATTCCAAACATACTGTAATTAGCACTCAATAGGAAATAAATTAGGATTGCACTCGCATTGCAGATAACAGCATTCATTGAGGAATGATATAGTATAGTCAATACTGGAAGATGATAGTTTGAATTACGCTATAGATGTAAAGGATGTTAAATTTAGCGGCAGCCAGGAAGTGTTTTAGTAGTCATAACCTCCTCATTAGCTTAGAAATTACACTTGCTCTCCATATAACCTCCCCCACCATATTCGGCCGGCTTTCCAATATCGGCTACACCTATGATTAAAATAATATTTATTAATACAAATCATGTCCGATTTATTGGCTTGACTTACCTGTTCTAACTTTTTGTTGTTAATTTCATTTTTTCAATCTAGAAAACGCAAATGCTTCAATATGTGATTATGACGACAAGACATTTGTCTCTTGTTGTTTGTATTAAACAAGAATCACCATCTTCCTACATCTAAATTCCCCACTTTGTGACAGAATAAACAATAAAATAATGAAGTACAACTGCAAATAAAGTGACCGCCAAGATATGCGAACATAACGCATTCTGAAATAACAAAACTACTTTTATCCCTTGATACTTTCATTAAACGAGAATCATCAACTGTCAACAAAAACGTAGAGAGGATTTTGGAAAGGCAACTAAACAAATATGTAGGGTTATGGCTGAATTGGAGGGGGGAGGGGACTGCAGTGCTGGGTTTCTTTTTCCAATATGGAGAGGCAATCAATGCATATTTTTGGCAATGGAAGGACTATGACCCTCCAAATTTCTCCCTTCCACCATAGCCTATGTCTGTTGTCTACATCTAAATTTAGCTGTTGTCAAGGAATAAATGTCTACAGCGAAATAAATAATGAGGTACTGCGAATGAAATGAATGCCAAGATATATTTCAACATTTCCCGACCTATTTCAATTTCGAACATGTCTTATTTTTCACTGAAACAAATGCATTCAAAGATCCCCGGAGGCATAACCCCGAAATATCCAAACTTGAAATTCATACGTTTTTTGCATCCAACCACACACCATTAGCGCATCTTCCCACCCAAAAACTTTTCTTCCCCCGACCAACTTTGCTTTTCCCGGATACGCGACCGGACTCCTTAAATACCGGACCGGAGATTCCTCCGGGAGATCCCTACTTTCCCGGATTCACTGCACGTCCGGCATCTTCCTCCCCCCCCCCCCCCCCCCCCTGCGATAAAAACCGTGTTTGACGGCATTTAAAGTGGCAGCCTACATGAAAGTTCAAATGCGTTTGAGGCTATTTTATTCCGTTGTCTGGTGGCGAAATGTTCAAGTATTATTCTGGTGGGGGATCAGGGATGAACGTTCGAAAAGAGAGAGTGATACTTACTGTAGATGGGGCTTGATGCGATATAGAAGACATTGCAATGAGGCAAGATTGTTTTGTTTTGTCAGAAAACGTTTGAAGAAACGTGAGTTGTGCCATTAATTTCCAGAAACATTTATGGCATCGTAGAAAATGAGTTGAAACGATAGAATATCTCGTGTTTTTCATTATTTACGTCATAAAAACTGATGGAAACGAAAAGTATGTCTCTGATTTAAAAGTTGGGGACATTTAAAGAAAACTACAATACATTGTAAAACTAGTACTTGAGATCTCTTTACAGATAAATAAAAGTTTATGTGTTCTCTTTTACAGTAATTTTTGAGAAAAAAAACTCGAGAAGAAGATATTTTTTAATGTTACAAGCACATACTCATAAGTAGTTTTCCGTCAAATGCAAGAACCACCTGTGTGGTCCACTTGGTCCACAAATGGTTCACTTTCTGTTCTTCAAATCCATAAGAGCCTGGTTTTATTTCCGTGTACAAAGGAAAAGCTGTACGTATACACACATTTCCGTAATGGTCCAGAATCTATTTTAAATATCCGATTTCTATCTGAGTAGTCCTAGTGTGTATGAAAAGGATAGTAGAGAGCCAAAGTAAATCCAATTTAAAAGTTTATTAAAATTAAATACTAAATTATTTCATATAATTTACTTTTGTGTGTGGCATTTTCATAAAAATAGAGAATCTAAATTTTTATACGGTCCCTTGAGCAAAAAAAATTTCAATTAGAAAAATGTGCACTGTAGTGTAAGACTAAAGTAAAAAAACCCGATATAATTTTCTGCCATAAAGTTATTGCTTGGGAACTTTTGTCCTACAAATACGAAATTATTGTAAATAAAATTGTAAATGGCAATTGTAAATGGCGGATATAAATAGCAGTTGTAATGACAATTGTAGAATTGTAAATAAAATCATATTTCCTTTAATTTACTCAAAGGCATGGCAACACCAATGATTAAATTTACATAAAAACATGTTAGATTCAAATCAAATATAAAATTTCCAGTAGAAATATGTTGCTATTCAATTGCAATATTGTTTTGTTTTTTATTTCATTTTCAAAATTATTTGTTGAACAAATCAGCAGTCCTCTTTAGGCTGTGCTAATAGTGCACCTCACTGCATTACCTTTGCTGGCCGTGACAAATCTCGAGTTGGAATAAAAATAAGTTTTCAGAAAAAGGAAATTCTTCGCATCTGCCATCCTGAAATTTGTTTCTCAGATTTCAAAACAGTTACATTTAATAAAAAAATTAACTGAAGTCAACTCGACTTTCTCATACTAGAATCCATTTTACAAGAAAAAAAACTTTAAAAATCGGTAGCGTGAGTCCAAATGATTACAACTATAGCGTGTTACCCTTCACTTTAAAGGTCTAGAAAAAGATCTTTCGATTGATGCCATACTTGACAATGTACCCCCGGGTAGGTAACTTGCCCCCAAGGGGGGAGGGGGGAAGACTTATGACAGCAGGAACAAAAAAAAATTGTATCGCCGCTATTTTTCACAATGATTGAAACTATTAAGTCTCGTGATCATTGAGCCATCAATAACCCCTTTTATGCATGATTATATCAAATTGTGTCGCATGCTGCCATGTTAAAAAAATCTGATGTGGGCAGCATATGACTTTCCCTGCAGACTTATATTCACGTTCTCTTTATTATAATTAAATTTAATTCACTTTTAATTCAATTTTCGTTCTCATTTGATAACTGGACTTATTTTCAAAGGTGGAGTAGAGAAAATACTAAAAAACTAAAATATCTCGAGAACGGCCAGACCTAATGTAATGGGGTCGATCTTATTCTTTTCTTCGTTAAAAAGTACGTATTAAACAAGCACATGGATATATTTGAGCATACGTAGTATTTTAGTTTAGATTTTGGCGATTTTTGCGGGCCATTTTGCAAAAAAAGGCAGGTTATTTTTTTTCGAATCGTATCAAAATCTAATCAGGACCAGGGTGTCCCACAAGTGATTTATCTACCGAATTTTGTGGAATTCGTTCTATTAGTTTTTTAGCTAGAGGTGGATACAAGCTTTTGCGGGCCATTTCACAAAAAAAGGCAGGTTCTTTTATCCCGAACCGTACGCAAAACTAATCAGCATCAGATTCGCCCACAAGTGACTTACCTATCAAATTTTATGAAATTCGGTCAATTAGTGTCTTAGTTAGAGTGGATAAAATATCTGCACAGACAGACACACACACAGACGTCACGCTAAAAATGTTTTTTTTCGTATTCTAGAGGTCTTGAAACGTGTAGATCCGTCGAAAACTCGAGTTGCGATTTTCGGAATGATTCCAATACTCTCCCTATACATTACCATGTATTGCAGGGAAAGTAAAAATATAAAACTTCGAATAAATTTTGAAGTTTTAGCTCGAATTTAAAAAACTTCTATCTAGTTCTAGATTTATTTTTTTAAAACAAGGCTGGATATAAAGTTTCGTGAAAATCCATTTATATTTGTGGCTGCTATCGTGTATACAAATCGACCACAGACAGACGGACATCATTCCAAAAATAGTTTTAAAACATATATTGACATCAAATTCGAAAATTTTTGTGAAGACAATACTTTCTCTACGTATGAGAAAGTAAAAATCTGATGTGTACAGCACTTGACTTTCTCTACATAAGGCAATGATTTTACTTCTTTCACAGAGAAATAATGCTATACAAAATCCATAACATAATGTTTCTGCCATTGAATTGACACCATGTAAATTAAAACTTGGCGCTTTTGGAAACTTACTATTGTCCAAACAGAGTAAATTCACATTCGCGTACAAAATCTTCATAAAAATGAAATTACCTGTTAATGAATATGCTGTTAAATAAATTATTGGTGGATACTATGCGGTCAAAATACAAAACTAGTAAATAAGATGGCTTCTCTCGTGAATGGAATGAACTAAATCCCCGATAATGATATTAACAGATGTGTTGCATAAATATTGCATGCAGAATGTGAAACTATTTGATAACACTTATATTACTATTATATTTTTTTCATTTTTTTAATAAATTTAACTAAAAAACGCACAATATCTTGAAAACGGTTCATGTTAGTATTCAAAAATTAGTGTCATTCATTTTTTATTGACAAATTGCGTCCGAAATGATTAATTAATTATGTACTATTATTGAAGATCCTGATTTTATAAGATTTTTTCAAAAACTTGTGGCTCTGTCCCTGTTTGTTCAAATCGGCAATGGCTCCAATCCGATGGAGCCGAAATAGCTTTGCGTGAACAACTTCTTGTAATGTAAAACTCCTTCAAAATAGTTCTAAATATTAAAATACCAAAATTATAACCACATTTTCAAAATGGTTCAAAATATTAAAATATCAAAATTACAACCACTCCATTTCAAACCAGATCCGAAATCCAATTATATATCCGTACAGATCTTTGAATGGGATATAAATTTCTTGTTTACTGTTTGTAGGTATCTTTTCTAATTTTAAAAATGAAAGCACTATGAACTTAAGAAACGGAAAATCAAAAATCTTCTTCAACTTGACAATACGATTACTCAAAAACTATAAGAGCTTCTTAAAACAAATTATCGATTTCGAAACGGAATTTCCTACTGAACATTTTTGTCCCTTATTATTTATATCTACCTTTTATAGCTTAAGAAATATTACAAGAGAATATAAGCTAAGTGTCCCAAAAATTTGCTCGGGCAAAAACTTTTTTATTTTTATTTTTTTCGAAAAAAAAATAAGTCCATAATATTAAAATATTGAAAAATTTTTGTATATTCCTAAATGGTACCCTATTTCTGACAAAACAGGCATATGTTGCTTACATTTTTATATGTTAGATTTGGAAATATAAGCGTCCAAAGTATTTACATTTTTCGTAACGCTCCTGATATTCCGACCATAGACATTATATCCACGTCAGCAAATAAATAAATAAATAAAATTACTTGGATAAGAAATTCTAATAATATACATCATGTTCTTCATTTTGACAATGATTGTGAAACAGGAACTACAGTATGAATGCATAACGAACAAATACAGATCTCTAAAGTGGATGATCACACTTCAGAGATTTGTATTTGTTTTCTCTGTCACTTAAAATTACCACTAAATAAGGAAATTTGCGCTGCCAATCTAATAAATTATCTTTAATTCTTCTCTTTCAGTGTAGCCATTTTCTTTCTATAACTGAATTATAACAGATAATGTCTAATGCTGTTCTATTAAATTAAGCATTTAAAACATGTTTATCCACTTATTCCTAAACATTTACTGTACATAGCATAATTTTCGAACGCTCTGGAAGTTTTCCAGAACTTTAATCGAATTAATATTTATTATCCTTTTACGATGCATTTATGCTTTGGCAGCTCACTTTGCTTAGCCGTTAAAAGTTAAATATTGATGTGTGTTGGACGCGTGTACTCTAATGTATTTTTAGAATGAGTTCTTCGAGCTGAATTAAATCGCTTTTACCAGGATTTACGTTTGACCAATCGTGGAAAATCGAATTTGGACCGCACATGACTTTAACTACAGTAGATTCTATTTCGATATTTATACTGATTGGTACAAATTATGTTCATTTTATCGTACAAAATAACGTGCAGAATAAATACTACAAATGAAGTTCTAGTTTTGTGGATGACTTTACAATTGAATATTAATTTATCGACTTTCCTCCTCAAGTTATTCTTCTAAAATATTTTCTAAAAATTAATTTAAAAAAAAATTTTTTTTAGTTGGCAACAGGTTTGTTACGCTACTGAATCGGAATGATTTAATTGATATATGTTAATATATGTTATTTTAAACACTTACGATACTTTCTCTATACATTATACTATGTATACGGTGAAAGTAAATCACAAATATCGTTTGTCGTTTTTAATACGTCAGACAATAATTGCAGACTTCTTGTTTAATAATCGAAGAACATGGCGTTTTCACAAAGTGAAAGAATTTTTGTTTAAGAACAACATTTCTCTGGTCATTGTTACGGAAGTGTCATTGAAGAGTTTCAGAAGAAATACCCAATCTCTAAAACTCCTAATAATTCAACAATAAGGTTAGTAAAGCATTTTCAAGAAACTGAATCACTGCAGACAAAGCGAAAACATGCAAGGCCTTCCATTTTCACTCAAGACAAACAGTTTGAAATAGAGATTGCGTTGCTGAAACTCTTCAATAAGCACTTTTGAAACTCTTCAATAACACTCTCGCAAGAATGATTAGAGAAATGTATCTCTAAAATAAAGATTATTTCATTCTGTTAAAACTTCATGTTCGGCCATCTATAAAAAAGAAGCCATTAAATATCTGACGTATTAAAAACAGCAGACGATATTTACATCTTTCCTTAAGTGCTCGAAATGGGTTCAGGAGGCCTTAAAACGTGCCTATCCATCAAACTTTCAGAAACACAATGCGTTCTGTAATACAATAGTTTCACAATTATCTGATATATATTTTCCATGCGTTGAAGGTATCTAGCTGAAACGGACAACAGTTATTATGCGAATCCAAGCCGCTTTACCCAGGCGACAGATTTGGAAAAATATCGCCAACTTGGTGACTTATGGTTAATTTGGAAATGTTCGAGAACCAAGTGATTAGTCGAGAATATTGCTCAATAAAATTGTAAAAAAAAAGCCTTATTATATATATATATATATATATATATATATATATATATATATATATATATATATATATATATATATATATATATATATATATATATATATATATTTTACTTTAGAAAAATATAAAGGAAAACTGCATAAAAACACACACAATAAAAGATTCAAATGTACCATTTATTTTTTCTTTTGACATGAACTACAGGAATTCTTCATTTACAGAATTATTTTTTCTATATATCCAAAATATTACTTTCCCTACGTGCATAACATAATGTATAAGGAAAGTATTGTGACGGGGTCTAAAATTCAATTCTAGTTTTTGGCGGAAAAGCACATTTTAAGCATATCTGAATTAGAATCGAACGCTTTTGAGGTTATGTCTGTGTGTGTATGTATGTTAGCTGTAAAACAAGCAAAGTAACTGCATTATGTAAAGAAAGTTATGTGATGACAACATCAGTTCTTCTATGATTATTATTATTACTATTATTATTGTTATTATTATAAATACATTGGATTTAATTTAGTTACAAATGTATACGTTATAACAAAACTTATAAAATACATAAATGGGAAAAAATACACTAATTATTAATTTCTTTCTCATAACAATCACCTATTACCCATTTTTGAATTTTGTCCCCGATAATGCAACCCATTAAAAAAATCCAAAAACTATTATTCGAATAATATCCCATCTGTTGTCAGATAAAACTGCAACAGAATGAGAAGGAAACTTGACAGAGATCGAGGCAGGGGAGGAGGGGCATTGTGCAGCAAATAATGGTAACACGAATGTATCAAGACCCACTTCATTTACAAATTATCATGCAAATGGGAGCTGTTCGAATCCCCAACCCCCAAAGATGGCCTCGCCTGCTCTGATAGCACGATTTGCGTAATTTAATGGAGACTGAAGCATTTCGGGCTTATTTCAGAGTGTGGTTTGGTAACGCAGGAAAGGTGTGAAGAACAAATCGATGTGTTAAACCCTTTCTACTTTCAGTGGCGAAAGAACAAAGCTAAACGTTGTGATTTTTAAAGATGCACTTTGTAGCAACTTAAATGATAAAAAATGACTTTAAATTCGTAGTTCCGACTGAATTAATAAATGTTCTTGAACATAGTTTTTTTTACTATATTGCAGATTTAAAAATCTATAATTTAAAATATTTGGCTGTGACTTATGATATAAATAGCATAACATATTATTTTAACATTATTAACCACTAGCAAATATACCCAATGTTACTCGCGAATATATACGCAAAGTCTACAGCATTCTAAATCATAATATTAATTAAGAAAATTTCGTCAAAATATTTAACTCCTATATAAAAATAAAAACTATAATAATCATGCTATACAAAATTAGCTAAGTAGACAAAACTGAAGAATTAAATCTCCTGATCACGTTTGGAAACTAATTTACAGAAAATATGGGGGGTTCTATCTGAATGTGTTAAAATGAAAATGTTGATATATTAGTAAAAATATTTCCGTACCAATTTTATAGCATTGCAAATGCCACTTAAATAATATTTCCGATTTATAATATCCATAGCAGTGAAAGAATAAGTGATTCAGTAAATTGAACAGACATTATATAGTAAGTAGTTTAAAATATCAGTAATCCCATAAAATTATTGTATTTTCTTACAACAACCAATGAAACACAATAAATACCATTAATTTTATAAATTTATTTATTTAGTACTTCTTTTATTCAGATTACAAGAATAAAAGTATATTTAGGTATAAAAATAATTTATTTCCGTTGCTGAGTAAATCGATTTCATTTTCTTCAAATAAAGTTTTAACAAAAAAAAATCGTCTGCATAATTTTTCATAGATGGAAGGAGAATATAGAAATACAACCGAACTTCGATAATGTTTGTAAATGTAAATTTATGACAAATATTTAAACCATGGAGTTAGAGAGAAGGAGATAAAACTTCTATGGATATCGCTTGAAAATGGTGTATGGTGTTAGTAAAATAGTTACTATTGTTAGTTGGCACAATGGAACGTAATATTTAGTATATGTAGTTTTGATTACTTTTAAATTAATGTTCCCTAATTATGAATATAATTAATCAGAATTTTTTCACAGTTGTAGTGTAGTACAGAATATATGGAGATAAAAATAAATTGAAAGATAAAATAATTTTGAATACTCAGGAATATTCTTTATTGCTTCAGTTCTAATTTGCAATAGGCGCTAATAATTTGTTTTTATAAAATTGACAGTTTAAATAAACATTTTAGGCCATTCGACATAGAAATACATACAATGCATGACTACTTCTCTTATCTCAGTGCCACCTGAATTGTTATTTCAAACGATATTGGCATTTGTTTGTTTTTAATATGAAGTTTTAACTCCTTACTTTTATCTCCCATGATTTCAACATTTATCCATGATCATGATGACCAGTATCGAAAGTGTTAAAACCAGTATATCACAACAACTGATCTGCAAAGTATTTTTACCTGTCCACAAAAAATGCAGTTTAAATAAATATGAAAAAAATTTGCAAACTTCTATTAAATTTTAAATTCCGCTAATGGTTTTCGGAACGTCAGTTTTTGTTTCACTTAGAAATCAGACTGGTCTCCTAATTAACGGTTATGTTTAACACCCCAGCACCATACCGGTCATGTTAGATAAAGACAACGAAAAATTTGTATGCAACCGCTTCTTTTGAGACCTTAGCAGACACTAAAAAAAAAAAGATTGATCGATTTGTGTGTTTAAGTTTTGTTTACTTAGGAAATGTAATATAACGAGCACTACATTAATAAAGGAATCTTTATCATTTATTATAATACTTATATAAAAAGTATATAAAGAGAACAGAATTGTACTGGGATCAAGTTTCCGACACCAGGATTTTGACGGATTTTCATGTTTTGAGCACACCTGAATAGGAATTAACCATTTTATCAATGATATCTGTGTTCCTGAAATTCTGTGGGAAAAATGTATTCTGGTATAAGGAAGTCGAATTGAACCGCATTCTAGTTAATTTTATTTGAAATTAAATATCATCATTTATACAACTGCTATTTCATCATAGATATCAGCTATTTTGTTCTGATTAGCAAATCAAAAATAAGAAACTGGTCCATGGATGCTATTACCTGAAATGGGTACGCTGGAAGAATTTAATTCTAATGATCGCTAAATAAATTCTATAATTCTTTTTTCAACAATTTGTCAAGATAACATTCAGCTGTAATTACCTAGTTATTATAAGTGTAATTTAAGTTCTTATTTTACCTTAAACTGGTTATAAATGCAAATATACTTTCACCATCATTTAATTTGAACAATATTTTCCCTTCACCAGAACGTAATTTGTGCACAAAAGTCAATTTTCAAGCATTCGTTATTATTCATTGCGTCATTCAATCTAGAACAAAATTAATTAAAAGACTTCATAAAAGGTTATTAGTTCTCATAGATGAATTGTACTATCATTTGAATTCGTGCATTCTCAAGCAATCCCTTTTTCTAATACCACTGGAACAATATAGTGCCATTTAAGCACTCATTCTGACAACATTTTGTCGTTCAGGAATTGGGCATTTAACAACGCATAAACGTCGGTAAACGGAAGATGAATTCAATGGTAATTGAAACAGCATTCAAAGTCGTGGAACAGAAATTAATCTCATAGCTCGAAAATTATTCTAATTTTAAACCAATCGATGTAATAACGTCCTCTGATGGCGAATCATTTCTAATTTTTCATATTCCGTTAATTAAATTTAATCAAAGGGAATCAGCGAATTGCATGACGTTTGATAGCATTTAGCTATTAAAATTTTAATAATCATTTCAATTCGAATTTATGATTAGAGTCATATATTGGATTGCTTCAAATAGATGCAGCTCAAATTTTCATTTAGGCGTTGAATATATTTATTTTCTCATATTATTACATTATCTATTGTAATAATATGAGAAAATCGCCTAAATTTCAATTTAGGCGTTGAATATATTTATTTTCTCATATCATTACAACCTATTGTTTACCCGAAAATTTCAAAATTCGATATTTTGCTGGAAGAGCCAGCCCTCTTTAAGACCGGATCATATTTTGCACACATTTTCAAAAAGATGTCCGTAGATGTGCGTAGATGTCTGAGAAATGTGGACATGATAACTCAAGAACAACTGCATGGGTCTGTTTATGAAATTTGATGTGTTGATTTTGAAATTTAAGCTGCGTGTAAAGAAATGAAAGTGTGTAAAAAAAAATCGGCAATGGTTCCAGTCTAATGGAGCCTAAATGGTTTTGCGTTAATAACTTCTTTCTTTGGAGCTGGTTTGTCTTCTTAAGACATTTTCAGAACAGCTCAAAATATTGAAATATTGAAATTAGAATCAACTTTTTAAAATAGTTCAAAATATTAAAATAGCAAAATTATAACCACTATATTTCAAAAATTAATAACCAAATCATAAGTCCAATCTATATATGATTGTTGAACTTTTAAACGTTTATAAATTACTTTTTATAATTTATATCCAGCGCATTTAGTTTCCAAGGCATAAGCATTACTAATTTCAAAAACGGAAAATTATCAGTCTTCTGGAAATCGACAAGAGGATTCCTCAAAAACTATAATAGCTTTGGAAAAACAAATTATTAATCTAGATACTGAATTTCTTATTGAGCATTTTTATGGCTTTCTGTTTAGATCTATAATTTATAGTTTAGGAGATATTTCGAGTGAAAGTAAGCGAAGTAAGGCAAAAAATCGCTGGGATAAAAAATTTCAGTTTTTTCTAAAAAAAAGTTAAAAATATTAAAATTACTTATTATTATTATTAATTATATTAAATTATTGAAATTATTAATTAAAATTATTTATTGAAATTATTATTTATAATTTAATTATTTATTATTTAATTATTGAAATTGTATTTATATACCCCATTTCCGACAAAACAAATAAAAATTGTTTTCATTTTTATCTTTTAGATTTGGAGATATAAGCGTCCAAAGTACTTACATTTTGCAACCCTCCAAATTCAACCAGAGATCCCAACCATAGATGTTATGCACATCAAAACTAAAACTAAATAAAATTTCATAATTAGAATACAAATTATTTAATATTTAATATAGCATTATTCTGTATGGAATACAATGATAATTCCCGAAACAATTATAGTTGTATAATCAAAAAGAGAAAGTGATGGCTTGAAACACGTTCTGCATGTCAAAGGTATTAAAATAATATGTATTGACAAAAGTCAGTTCACTGTATTTTTCATCGTCTTAACCAACCTGATGCCAACTTATATTTTTACTTTTCCTATACATAGTATAATGTTAAGGAAAGAATTGTAAAGGGCTCATAAATTCAAATTTGACGAATTTGAATTTTCGAAAAGAGCCGGTTTCAAACATCCCTAAAACCGAGTCGAACGTTTTGAGAGTTACTTCTATGTGTGTGTGTGTGTGTGTGTGTGTGTGTGTGTGTGTGTGTGTGTGTGTGTGTGTGTGTAACTCCGTAGATGCGATATCTCACGAACATTTCAAATAAACTTTGGTACAAATACACAAATATTGCAATCGATGAGTAATAGAACCCCTTTGATTTTACACGCAATCGAATGTTCAGAAGATCTCCGAATTTCTGAATGAAATTTTGAAAATATCATAAAAAGATCAAAACTTTCAATAATGTTACGCAAATGATCTTTTTATATGTATTTTATTTTTTCATTAGGAAACGAGTGACATAAACTTTAAAACGCTGGCATAAACCGTTCCCAGGGTATTGCACGTTTTTCAAATAAAATTATAAAAAATCACATAAAATTAAAAAAAAATATTAACTATTGGGAAATATGTAATATTATGCAGTATATATGTTAACACCATTCTCATGGATCTAGTTTGTTCCATTTACAAAAAAGATAATATGTATAATAGTTTTGTATTTTGACGTTCAACAAATCGCCAGTAATCATTTATTTGGCAAACTTTGCTACTAGCTTGGCGAAACATTGCTAAATTAGAGAGTTTTTAATAATGGTGCCAAATTGGCAAAATATCTTCAGATTTGCAAACACGATATGAATTAACAAAAATGATGCCAAATTGATTAATTAATTATTAAAATATTTTTATATGTAGAATATAATGCTTATTGTGGATGCTATTAATATTAATCATTGTCAAATTGGAGTTCCGCGAAATATAAGTTATTTGGGTACATCAAAATTATTTTAGATGTTGTCATTCCGAAGAGTACCAAATGTACAATTCAATGTTAAAAATATTGGACCATCATTTTTTCTTGTGAAAGAAGTAAATTCATTATGCAATTATATTCTGACATATATCAGATGTTTTTATAATTAAACAAGCTGAAAGAATAGTTCGCAATCAAATTGTTGCAAAAAGACATAAAATTTTTTTTAACTCTTATACTGATTATAAGATACAAATGGATATAAAAATATTAAATATGAATGATTGAGAAAATATTATTGAAGACTCGGCCCAGATATTTTTTATCTTAAAATTAGGCCAAGTTATAACTTGATCATACAATATTTTATATAATAACTATAAAAATCATACATGATAACCATTAAAATATATATCCGTCATTAATTTTTGTACTTTTAATTTGAATGGGAAAACGTTCTACAAAATGTCCCGATTAAAATCTTCAGCTTAATTTTTGGTAGGATTTCTATTTGCAGTAACTCATTATTCTAATTCATTATTCTTCGTTTTTATTTGATTTCAATATATAGTCACTTATGTGCGCATATTTTTTAATTCAATTACCGAACGACAATTGTATAAAATATCTGTGCAAAAATACTAATAAAATATTTAGAATATTTTCAATTTCAATTATTGTATTAAATATTTAACAATTGAAATTAATCACTGCACAGATCTGCATTGCCGCTTCAAACAATCTTAACTATTTTATGCAAATTGCAAAAACATTTACTCGATGCTTGACCCACAAATTATTATATTGCATGAGAAATTTTAGTTCCTATAACTCAATTTATTACTAAAATCCATAGAGATGAAGGAAATTATTTAAAACTTTTCAATCATACCAAAATATAATCTATAATAATAAAATATGTCTGTTTGACTGTTCATATGTGTATCTTCTGTAGCGGAGAAATTTAAACGACGTAAGGTTGTAAATTGGGTACATTGGTTTTAGGGAGGAAACGCCTCATCAATTTTTTTTTAATTCAAATTATTTAGTTATTAAAGGTTGAAGCGCCATTTTGAGTAGTTTTCACACAAATCGGTTTCTTTGAGATCGGAAACACTATTGTAGAGTTCCCAGCGTAACACCATCAGAAAGATTAAAAAATTCTCTATCAAGAAAGTTTTGAACGTAATCCCAATATAAATAGACACATTATAGAGAACTTATGCGAATCCTTTGCAGCGGATGATTACAACTTTTGAAAAGTTGATTGAATGAATGCAATTAATATCTATATTAATCTCGCGCAACACTAGGTACATTTTCTAGTCTACATTAAAGTAACGTTAAGTGACTTTATTGTAGACTAGAAGTTGTATTTATTGTAGCCTTTATTGCAGATACTGTTTTACTTCATTAACGCGTTGAGAGTTCAGAGTATGAAGGCGAAATCGAGCATTTTCTGATGAGCTTTTGGTTTATATATTTACTGTCTTTATCAATGTTTTACATATTAACTGGGGTAATTCAATGAAACATTTGTATTTATATCTATATTTTCTAATCGTTTCATTAAAATTATATTTGCATACTTTGTAAGGTGGTGTAATGAACAAGCAGGCATCTTTTGACAATTTATTCTTAAAAGTGTAGAAAATCATAAGTTTAAAAAAAATTCATCTGATTAGTTTTTGAGTAAGAATGAATACATGCATTACACGGACACATGTGTAGACACACACATACACGCATAAGGAATCACTCTAAAAAGAGTGGATTCGTATTCTACAGTGCCCTAAACGTGCGTATATATTAGTCGAAAATTTGATTTCCAACTTTGCTCCACAATTTAGTACTTCGATTCCCACACCCTTTACCCATGCATTACCTCGTGTTGTAGGAAAAGCAAAAGAAAGTTTAACTCAAATCTAAATCCTTATTGTGTCCTGTTTTTTATTATAAATTATGTGACAATAATTATTAATATTTTATGGCATAAATCCTAGTAATGGTCGATCATAAGAGACGTTATTATAAAAATCTAAAACAGGTTAAATAAATTTTATTTTTGCTTAAAAATGTCCGGATTTTCCTAATGAGTTCTAGTTCTCAGGAAGTGAAATAAATATACAGGTTATCAAGGAAGGCCATGGACCAGGCCAATAACTCGAGAAATATTAGGGTTGCCGTATATTTTTATGCACGTGTATAGGAAATCCCAATATAGTTCTATATACGATGAGACAACTTCAGTTGGATAACCTTCTTTTTCAGTTGGTCACGGTGGGCTATCTCGCTTCCTGTTAAAGATAGTTGGAAAAGTTAGCTACAAAGTTGTAAAACGTTGTAAAATTAGTACAAACCAACTTTATCCCCTTAAAATTAAGAAGGAATCCTTAAAACCAGCCCATGCAATCCAAACCCTCCAGCCCACCCCCAAAATAACGTTACCGTGGGATATTTCGCTTCCTGTTAAAGATAGGGGGGGAAAGTTAACTGCAAAGTTGTAGAACGTTGTAAAATTAATGCAAAGCAACTTTATCCCCTAAAAAATTAACAATACAGTAGAATAAACTTGACTTTATTATACACAAAATACAAAATTATCACCTTCAGAAACGATTCACTCTTGCACACGTGTAATAGGATGTCTTTGCGGGTTTTCCAATGTCTCTACATGTATACTCCTACATAAAAATTAATTAAATTGCTTCTTCTAAAGTCGTTATTTAGCGAGTTATTTTCCCATCTTTTGCGGGAGGATAAAAATGCCTAGTACTAATTTCGCAATTGACTTTTCCCCTATCTCTAACAGAGGCTAGATAGCCCCCCCCCCCCCCCATCCTTACCCCGCACTTCGCTAGACGTAAAATACTATGACGCTACGCAGACGAAAAGTACTATACATGTCTATGCCTCGCTAAAAAAAGGGGTCAGCCACCCTAAAGTAGTCTCCGTAGTAAGATATCTACAGTTATCTCATTGTGTAGTTCCATAAGTGTTTCTTATACACCTGCATAAATATGTGCTATAATAAAAAGTCAATTCAAAAAATTGACTATGACTATAAAGGACTACGTGTGATTTGAAGCAAGGATTTGATTCCTCAGCAGAATATACTGGACTTGAAAGTACGGCTCCGGTCCAGAGGAAACTTAGAACAAACCATTTTGAGATTTCATAATTTGTTTGTAAGGAAGTTTTAGATTTTTGTACATGGCGTGAATTTTTTTTTTTTTTTACCATGAAATGTGTTTTTGTGGGATTATCGACTATGGCACAACTACACGATACTGAAATTTTGATTTCCTCACATGGAATGGAGAAAATAGGGTTTTCTAGAAAACCCTTTCTAGATCCTCAAAAAATATCCAGTAAACTAAAAGTCAGAATTTTTGCACACTTATAGTATCTCCTCTGGACGAGTCGGACGGCCTGGGTCTTCAACACTTATAGTATCGGGAACACCGCGTGCTGTTGGCACATTTCGGGCGCGGTAACCCGGTGGTTTGCGCGCTGAATTTGCACGCTGCCACAACTGCCGCCGTGTTCCTGCGGAGTACGATCACGTTAAACATGTGGGTCCGTAAGTCCTTCCGAGAGGTTGGTGGTAGGGGAAGGAGGGTACGGTCCCTGTGGATGTCTCCCCCACTGGTTTCCGGTCTAAATTGGGTGGCACTTCCCGGCCGTCCAAACAGTTACCTTACATCTTTCTGGTAGGTTGGACGGTCTGGGTCTCAACAACAACAACACTTATAGTATCGTCTTTGAGATAGCACTTAACTGAACCGGATTTTTCGATTTCCTTCCCAGAAGGGCGGTGAAAATGGCGGATTCCTAAAACTCTTTCCAGATCCTGAAGAAGTTCCCCCCCCCCCCCACACACACACACCCGACCCTCTTTTCAATAACTCAGAAAAATGAAATTTTTACATACGTATAGTATCGCCCATTAGATCTAACAAACCAGATTTTTGATTAATTAATACTAATTAATACAAAATAGAACTAATTAAAAAAAATGTAAGTTTACTTTTTAAGAGTGTTTAGTTTCCTAGTCTTTGATAAGTTTAAATACTAGTGCTTCAATAAACAGTATTCAAGAAATGCATTCATTTAAATTTACCCGTTTTGATAAATTTTCTTGAAAACTAGCCAATGTCTCAATAGCAGCGCTATAGCGTTCTAAAAGTATTGGCATTTGTTTTTTAATGAAAAATTCTTAAACCAATAAAATGATTAAGGAAAACTTGAGCAACATATTCAAGCCCAAATGAAATAAAAATGCAGCATACGGCTGCTTTGAGGATACGCTGGATCCTCCTGGCCCATTTCGTAATATTACCTTCGAGTTTATTGGTTCTCTAGTATTGACGAAGGGGATTCAGCATATCCTCGAAACAGCTGTGTGCTGTATTTTAATTTTATTTGTGCTTGTAGACTTTGCTTTACCTTATCTTTTACACAAAGTGTTTTATGGGCGCGGTAGCCCAGTGGTTAGCGTGCGGGAATTGCACTCGGTAGGCCTAGGTTCGATTCCCGCCACTGCCAAAACTGCCGCCGTGTTCATGCGGAGTACGATCACTTTAAATATGTGGGTCCGTAAGTCCTTCCGAGATATTGGTGGTAGGGGAAGGAAGGTACGGTGCCTGTGGATGCCTCCCCCACTGGGTTCCGGTCTAAATTGGGTGGCACTTCCCGGTCGTCCAAACAATTACCTTACACCTTTTTGGTAGGTCGGACGGTCTGGGTCTCAACAACAACAACAACAAAGTGTTTTGTATTTATTAAAAACATTATTGTTTCTTTCTTAAATGAAATTGACTCACATTATTATTATTATTATATTATTATTATCATTATAAACAAGTTTGAAGCAAGTTAGAATAATAAATAAATTACAAAAATAAGTTCGAATAATAAACAAGTTCAAAAAAACAAGTTCGAATAATTAAGAGGATTTCGAATATTCGATAACGAAGGTTTGTGTATTCGCATTTTATTAGTACTACTGAATTTTATCCGCAGGTACATATACAGAGAGAGACATCATAAACGTTCAATTCTAGTCGTGTTCGCTTTAAAGATATTCGGGATTTCGAATATTTAACTTCGTCACAATACTTTCCCTACACATAATATGCCGTAAAACCATAAGCACCCATCTGTCCTATATGGAGACTTCCAGTTGCACTATTGATTAAAAAAAGTTTTTTTTTTTTCTTTACCGAATAAAGATATTATGATATAGTGGCTGACTTGCAATTTGCGGACTTACGTTGAAATGTATCGGACAATTTCGAATTGGATTATTCTGAATTAGGCTCTATTGGATTTTTTTTTCCCTGTTATCGTCTATATTGGACTATTTTAGTACTATTCTATTCTTTTATGCACGCAAGATCTACTTTGACAAGGACTTGCATTTTTAAGTATATGAATTATGAACTACAATCAGCAAGTGTGGGCACTGAGATATAAATTCCACTGGGTTTCAACTCAATCCTGTAGTCCATAGACAGATTTATACACTGACCTCTGGGGTCTATACCCTGAGTATCAATATTTTAGAGGCATAAAATGAGCTAGGAATTTGTTGATAATGTTTATGCGTGGCCATATGTTCTGCTATAGGGCTGATAGGAGCACTATATAACCACTAAGCCATGGCCACAATCACCTGCAAGTGCTTTCTGTGGTCACAAGTTAGATTTTACTGTTCGCAAAAACCTAGGACAAGAATGCCTAACTCTGGGAATTCTAAACAATCTTGATAATATAAAACTTCGGAGATACAGCATAAACACATATATGGTCGACCGGTTTCAAGTGCAAAAAATAGACTTCTTCGTCACGGCATAAGAAGAGCGACCTCCATTATTCAAGTACAGGTGATAATAAAATTTGTGTTTCTTTCTTAATCGAAATGGACTTGCATTATTAATATCATTATTTTTAAGGGTTTTTCAACTTTTATCCTACCTTCAGCCACGCCTAAAACGTGACTGAAGGTAGGGAAAAAATTGATGCCATCGCCTCAGGGAAATAGAAAAGAAGAAAAACATCCAATGAGACAGGACAAAAGGCAGGATACAGCAAATGAATGCGGTAAAAGCCACGAAAGAAGGAAGGAGTAGCAGAAAAAGAATAACTGATGCCTCGGTTGCCGTACTTACTTGAATAAGAGAGATCGTGCTTCTTTTCGGTCCTGAAGAAGAGGTTGTTTTCTGTCTTTAAAACGGGATAACTAGCTTATATGTATGTTTATGCTGTAGTTGTATATTATCGCGTTATTATTACAGCAGTTTTTGGGCGTTTTCTCTATCTAGGAAATTTCAATTTTAAGAGGTTTGGAGGTCGGAGAGCTTTGTATTTCTTAACCAGAAATATGAACTTTGTCTTTGTAATAAAGAAACATCAAGAACATTTTTTGCAATATATATAATGTAAAATAAAATAAATGTTGATTTTTTTTTAAACAAAATGCACATTAATAACGAATCGTCAGTAAATTATTAAGTAAGCAAAACAAACTCAATGCACAATCCATTTCCTTCTGGCATGTCCTGGCTCTATATAAAGAAGTCACCAGATACCATCACTCCATAAAGTCCCGGTCGCCAGAAAAGAAGCGGACCACGTTCTAGTGACAAATTTCGACTGGCAGTTCCGATGAGAGACATGGAACAACATCGGCGGGTGTAGGAAAGGGTGAATTATGTGAAGATAAACGCAGGAACGAGATCCTAGCTTTTGAAGACACCCGCCCATAATCCTCGACTCGGTTGCCGACTCACAGCTGCAGAAAGGCGCGGAGTCTAGGAGGGATAAAGGCCAGAGTCTTTGAAATCAATTTATTGTGGTTAAATTGAAATTCCATGGAAATTTTAAAGGTTTAGGTCTTCTTCATCGTGGATTTGGCGATAAGGCATTGTATAATTGTATATGTTTATTTCAAAAGATGAGTATTTGATTTAAATTAGCTGACGATGGTCAGTTCACATTTATATGAAAGAATATAAATGACATCATTTGTTAGTAAGCAGCATTAAATAAAGACATAATGATTTCAATTGGTTTTTATGTAAGAATTACAAGCTTCCTTTTTTTAGGATTAACTACGTTCAATGAATTGTTATTCACATAATAAGCAGGCGATCCAAACATATCAGGCTGCATTCCTAAATTCTTTTGGAATAAATGTCTTGACATGTTTTTAATACTCACAAGGGAACCTCAACTTTTGTTCCGACTAGTTGCAGCTGGAATTGGGTGAAAACGGTAGGTACTAGCGATAAACTAATGTCCCTGAAATATCTCTTGAATTGAGCGTGGAGATTCGTAGAAAAAAAAATCCCAAAGTTTGCATGGATTAGCATGGGAAAAATTTCTTCTTCTCTTTTTACTACTCTTCCACAGATTTCTACGAAAAGTATCATTATTGCGAAGAATATGTTGAATAACTGTAATTTCATCATACAGTAATTTGTATTCGTAATAAAATATTTGGTTTCCATTACAAAAATAATGTACAATCATGAATGTAATATTGCGTCATTTTTACATAAACATACCACATGTACGTTTGTTTCTGCTTAATCACACACACTATGTAAATATACATATTATACTTCAAATAAGAGCTACCAAACATGCTAACCCATGTAAACTTTGGAATTTTTTTTTCTACGGATCTCCACGCTCAATTCAAGCGATATTTCAGGGACATAAGTTTCTCGCTAGTACCTACCATTTCCATCCAATTCCAGCTGAAACTAGTCTGAACAAAAGTTGAGGTTCCCTTGTCAGAAACTTTTAGAAATCATTTTGTATTTAAATGTTTAGTGCGAAACATCCATGACCCATGAATATCCCCATCATCTTGAATATAGCATTCCTGCGCTTATATGACTGGTTTATCGACATCATAAGACAACTTAGAGAAATATCGCAAACACAGATAACATTTAGTGAGCTTAAGAAAAGGGTAGTTCGGAACTGGGAATGTCATAAATAGTCGAAGTCGGTTCGTTAAAAGTTTCAGCTAACGAGAAAAGACTTGACAACTTAGAATTGATTGCTGTTGAATATTTAGCGTTTTCCAAGGACATTGTTGTACATTTAATTGTTAATTTATGTCTGCAATCATAAGTTTTTCTCTAGCAAACACTTATTTGCAAAAAAAAGCTAAATCGTCCAGATCATCGAACTAGTTAGTCATTTCATTCTACAAGTATTCTTAGCGCTATAACCTGTATTATTCAACTTTACAATAACCGTCTTTGTATTTATTCTACTGTATAGAAAAGTAAAATATTCCCGAAGCAATTTTTTATCAGCTTTTAAGTTATACCCTCTTCAAATATCATCAGATTTATAAAAACTGTAACTACAGCTCGCGATGGCCCAAAGCCAAATGAACACTGCAAAGACTGTAAAAACATGTTTATGATGTCTATTATGAGTTGTGATTCTAGTCACAAGCTTCTGAATTGTGCCCCAAGAAAACGTCTTGAAATGATTGTATTTGTCTTGTTTTATTTAAAATTTGCCAAGTGGAGATAATGCTTTCGTCGTCTTTAGATGCATAGGGCATGTCAAAATGAGTTCAACTTGTATTTCGAAAGAATCGTTTTAAGAAAAATATTAGAAATTTCAAAATTACTTGGTTACAATCGGACGTTTGACGAATTCGAATAGTTATTTAAGAACACATTAATATTTCTTGTAAATTTATATTTATTTGTTAACATGAAGAAAAATAGCATTAAATTTCCCCATAAATATATACAGCGAAACCTGTTTATAACAATAAGAAAAAAGATAGTGTATCGTTATAGAAAATGTTGAACTTAATACACTTTTCATTGAAATTGTTTCATATGGGTGCAACCTTAGTTTTAAATAGTGTCATGTTAAACCTAAATTTTTAAATAATATTACAGATTAGAAATATGAATGAATATAAATCATAAGAATCTAATTTCAATTCGAAAGTTAAACATATGTGCATTTTAACTATATTTCTATTATTCTAAAAATGCGTGTACATAATGATAGAAATGAAATAAGGAATTGTGTTTTTCATTCAACAATAAAAAAATACATCAATACATTGAAACAAAAACAAAATATCAACTGTATAATCAAGTTATACGTACGTTAAACGGAATCTGGATCATTAAATACGAATCAAGAAAAATTTATTTGCTTTGAGAATAATCGGATATTTTCGTTTACTTGGTTTCTGCAGAGAATACACTCTCCGTGTATACATTCTTCAAACTCCAAACCATATATTGAATTTACATATATACGTCTGGTTTAGGACATTCAATAGTGTTGAGTGTCGAAAATACAGACCACTCGACTGACCCTAGGGCTTACAGCAGCTGTTTGAGTGGCCAGGAACGAGAGAAAAAAAATGAACGAAAGTTCTTTAAAAATACTGATATGCATTATTTATAGACACGCTTTTATTGTTTTATTTCACATAAAAAAAGAGTAAATAAATAAAATGTTAATAATAATAATAAAAAAAAACGTAGTCACCAAGTCAAACTACATAACTTGTATCTATAAACAAAATTAAGGAAAACTTCAAGTGACTCCTGTAATTTCATATGATAAAAGGGATAATTTTCATTTCGTACCTATTGTTAGAAATATTCGTAAAATATAGAACACTGCCACACAACATTCAATAGTGTATAGGAATGAAATTCTGTAGGATATTTCAATTATTGTAATAACGTCTGTACAGCCGTCAGGTTGGGAGTTGATTGCGTGGATCAAACTACCTTGTGCACAATATTCCTCAGCATAAATGGATTGTCAAAAGGCTCTGATGTTACTTTCAAAAGTCTTGAAAAGCGAGAAATTATCGTTAAATACAAGTTTACTCAAAAAACAAATTATCATTATAAGTTTGATATGCATCAGTACTATGATAAATCTGTCGGAACCGCTGAAAATATCATTGTGATCAGGTTTATCCTTATAGCCAATGTCGAAATAACCAGGTTTCACTTGAGGACGATTTGGAAAGATTAAACACATTATATCGGAAAGAACACTGCATAGTTTCAAATGCACAGCGAACCTGAAACCCAGCGATTTATAGAAAATTGCTTGCTGTTATTTTTTTTTTACGAATATTTCTAACAGATACGAAATGAAAATTATCCCTTTTATCATATGAAATTACAGGAGTCACTCGAAGTTTTCCTTTATTTCGTTTATAGATATAAGTTATGCAGTTTTACTTGATGACTACGTTTTTTTAATTATTAGTATTACCATTTTATTTATTTACTCTCCTTTTACGTATACGAAACTAAAGCGTGTCCATAAATAATGCATATCAGTATTTTTAAAGAACTTTCGTTCATTTTTTTTTTCAATAAAAATAGGCATAAAATTATATTTCAATTCAAAAGATTCAACCTATTTATTTTTAATAATAAATTAATAAAATGTATTTCATTATTGTGATTGTACAAATTCACACAAACAATAGTACTTAAGTGTTTTACTCGTATTTAGGAACGTTTAAAGTAATTAATTTTTGTGTTACGTTAACTCACCAATCGTAAATTAATTAAAATATGGCTTGAATATTTCTCAAGGTTCAATTACTATTTCCAAATTTACAATAGCATGTTAACTTTCAATTAACACATTTCTATCAACACATTTCATTTTCTCACTATATTTCTATCAAAACATTTCATTTTCTCACTATATTTTTATAAATATAATAAATGCATAATCTAATGTTTATAAAAAATATATATATGTATATAGACGCTTAATTGTGAGGAGATTTATGACTAAAATATTTCAAATTTTCTGCCGAATCAATTTAATTTCACATTATCCAAAAAACGTCAAGTATTGCTTCTAGTCAAAGATATGTGGAAGCGTATATTTAAATACAAATTTGTTTAATACTATGTGTATGTGATCTGTTTCAAATAATAATTTTATCTTTCAGTATATTATGAACCAAAGTTTTCTGAATGGGCATGTTTCCTTTACGAATAATTGAAAACATTCTTAGTAGTAGCTAAAATTCATTATTGGACAGCTGCAAAGCGTCAGATGAGACATCGTAAACATGACTACCCAAATACTTTTTGACCAAGTAATTTTTCTTTTAATTATATATTACTCAAAATAAATGTATAAAATGCTTTCTTTGTTAATAAACAAATATGCAGAGACATATTTTGTTTCGACTGGCTCCAGACTCTCAAGTGCAGTTCAGGAGCGACATATCTAAGATTGTCTACCCTGTCACGTGATATTGCCTTAGGAATGAAGCTAAAAGAGAATGCGGTCACAACTTCATCATTTAACTGCGATATAGGCCTAGTTAGACGTGTCTAAGCTGCGGGATTTCTTAAGGAGTGAAGATTCCCTCTCTCTTTCCATGACGAGATTTCGATTTTTTTTCTTTTCTCTGGATTAATTATTTCATTCCTGCAAACATAGTGTTTATTGTCTAAAGAGTTTAAATAGTCATTTTAAAAGTTTACATCAAATTTTATTTAGAGAATCGCTAAATTTGGAGCGGTTTTGGCATTTTTTGTATGCTTGAAATTTTTCTATGTAATTCATAAATAAACAAATGGAAAAGAAAAACTTAGTGAGCGGTTTATTTATTTTCTTATTTGTTTTCCTCGACTTTTACATACTAGTTAAAATAGAGTTTGGGGTGGTTTTGGCATTTTTTGTATGCTTGAAATTCTTTTTTCTATGTAAATCATAAATTAACATATGGAAAAGAAAAACTTAGTGAGAGGTTTATTTATTTTCTTATTTGTTTTCCTTGACTTTTACATACTAGTTAAAATAGAGTTTTCCGTATACTAGTTAAAATAGAGTTTGGGGCGGTTTTGGCATTTTTTGTATGCTTGAAATTTTTCTATGTAAATCATAAATTAACAAATGGAAAAGAAAAACTTAGTGAGCGGTTTATTTATTTTCTTATTTGTTTTCCTTGACTTTTACATACTAGTTAAAATAGAGTTTTCCGCATACTAGTTAAAATAGAGTTTTCCGCATACTAGTTAAAATAGAGTTTGGGGCGGTTTTGGCAGTTTTTGTATGCTTGAAATTTTTCTATGTAAATCATAAATTAACAAATGGAAAAGAAAAACTTAGTGAGCGGTTTATTTATTTTCTTATTTGTTTTCCTTGACTTTTACATACTAGTTAAAATAGAGTTTGGGGCGGTTTTGGTATTTTTTGTATGCTTGAAATTTTTCTATGTAAATCATAAATTAACAAATGGAAAAGAAAAACTTAGTGAGCGGTTTATTTATTTTCTTATTTGTTTTCCTTGACTTTTACATACTAGTTAAAATAGAGTTTTCCGCATACTAGTTAAAATAGAGTTTTCCGCATACTAGTTAAAATAGAGTTTACCGCATACTAGTTAAAATAGAGTTTGGGGCGGTTTTGGCAGTTTTTGTATGCTTGAAATTTTTCTATGTAAATCATAAATTAACAAATGGAAGAGAAAAACTTAGTGAGCGGTTTATTTATTTTCTTATTTGTTTTCCTTGACTTTTACATACTAGTTAAAATAGAGTTTGGGGCGCTTTTGGCTTTTTTGTATGCTTGAAATTTTTCTATGTAAATCATAAATTAACAAATGGAAAAGAAAAACTTAGTGATCGGTTTATTTATTTTCTTATTTGTTTTCCTTGACTTTTACATACTAGTTAAAATAGAGTTTGGGGCGGTTTTGGCATTTTTTGTATGCTTGAAATTTTTCTATGTAAATCATAAATTAACAAATGGAAAAGAAAAACTTAGTGAGCGGTTTATTTATTTTCTTATTTGTTTTCCTTGACTTTTACATACTAGTAAAATAGAGTTTTCCGCATACTAGTTAAAATAGAGTTTTCCGCATACTAGTTAAAATAGAGTTTTCCGCATACTAGTTAAAATAGAGTTTGGGGCAGTTTTGGCAGTTTTTGTATGCTTGAAATTTTTCTATGTAAATCATAAATTAACAAATGGAAAAGAAAAACTTAGTGAGCGGTTTATTTATTTTCTTATTTGTTTTCCTTGACTTTTACATACTAGTTAAAATAGAGTTTCGGGCGGTTTTGGAATTTTTTGTATGCTTGAAATTTTTCTATGTAAATCATAAATTAACAAATGGAAAAGAAAAACTTAGTGAGCGGTTTATTTATTTTCTTATTTGTTTTCCTTGACTTTTACATACTAGTTAAAATTGAGTTTTCCGCTCATTATATTTTCCGGCACATTAAGCTTCTGAATCGCAGAAACGATTCTTCTAAATCTAAAGCAGAGAAACGCAAAACTGGCCTTTTCATTGTAATAACAAAATTGCAAAATGTCATTAATTTATTACATTACCTGCAATACATGGTAATGTATAGGGAAAGTATTGGAATCGTGCCGAAAATCGCAACTCAAGTTCTCGACGGATCTACACGTTTTGAGACCTCTAGAATACGAAAATACTATTTTTAGATTGACGTCTCTGTGTGTGTGTGTGTGTGTGTGTGTGTGTGTGTGAGCGCGCGCCTGTGTCTGTGTGTCAAAAATTACGTATAAAATAAGCATGTGCGCCTGTGTCTGTGTGTGACCGAATTTCATAAAATTTAGTAGGTAAGTCCCCTGTGAGTGATTGGTAGGTAAGTCCCTGGTGCTGATTAGATTTTGGTACGATTCGAGATAAAGGAACCTGCCTTTTTTGCGAAATGGCCCCAAAAAATTGCTTTATCCACTCTAACTGGAAAACTAATAGATCGAATTTTACAAAATTCGGTAGACAGATCACTTGCAGGTTAACCTGGTGCTGATTAGGTTTTGGTACGATTCGTAAAAAGGAAACCTGCCTTTTTTGCGAAAGAACCAGCAAAAATCGTTCAATCTAAAAATAAAAGACTACGTATGCTCAAGTATATCAATTAAATGCTTATTTTATACGTAATTTTTGACAATGAAAATAATAAGACCAACCTCATTAATCTAGGACAAACCGTTCTCGAGATATTTTAGCTTTTTCGCAGTTTCTCTACGCCACCTTTAAAAATAAGTTCAATTTCCAAATGAAAACGAAAATTGCATTAAAAGTGCAAATCCAGTGTAATTTAAAATACTTATGGGTGTTATTTTTGTGCAATTAAACTCAATTTAATGAATTATTGAAGAAATAAAGAGAACGTGAATATGAGTCTGCAGGAAAAGTCATGTACCGTCAACATCAGATTTTTTTCATTGTAATTCAGTTATTATGTTTTATTCTATTTGTCACTTGTTCAACAACATGAAGCTTCTTATTTGCTAATTTTAGTCCCTGGTTTTATGGCTGCCAAAATTGTTTTATCACGCTTCGTCACCGGTATTGAATACATTAAAGAAATTCTGAGATTTTCAAATTCTCCATCAACTATATGAGATCAAATGAACAATTTAGAATTTATTTCTAGTGTTCTTAATTTAAATGCGCTTTTTATTGAGCAAATTGTATATTACGTTATCAATCAAATTTGGCATTGCCGTTGAAGTTTAAAATTTCTTCATCCTGAATTATTTTTCCTCGTAACTGAATAATTTAGCTTCTTTTATACCTAACAAAAAAGTTCATTGATCTGTAAAAATGTTCTTGTCTCCAAACCTACTTAAAATATTTCTATAAATTTATTTTTTAGGCTTTTGTCATCTCTATCTCTTCCCTAATTTATTTCACGGATTTAGAGACTATATTTAAATATATGTAAAATGAAAATAAGTATATAAAAAAGCAATTTGGACAAAGCCATATTTTATACTATATTTACGATACTAAACATACAAATAAATATATTTGAATCAAGTTAACATTTGGCTTCTTGATAAATACTCTTTGTGGTAAACAGTTTCTCTAAAATTTACATGATTCAAATATATTTATTTATATGTTTAGTATCATAACCAAAAATAGTTTAAAAAGGGGAGAGGCGATGACCTAATATGGGGAATTGTTTAATTTTAATTTTCAACATGGAGCCTATAGAGAACTTAAATGGAATTCTTCAGCCAATCAGGGGATTATGAGCCCCCTTTTTTCAGTGGCATAGGCAGAGGGAGTCAAGGGTTATACCCCCTCGCCCCCACTCATTGGTGAAAATATACATTAATTCTTCAAAGGATCCATATTGAAAATGAAACTCAGTACTATAAACCTCTCATTCAGTCGTACTCCCCCCCCCCTCGACATCTTGACAACGCCCGTACGCTCCTCTGACTATGCTACTGTATACATTCTTATAAAAATTTCATTAAAACAAATATGTGTTCATTATTACTATTATTATGTTTAATTCTATGATTTACTGAACCACAAGCTATCTAACAATGCTAAATAAAATAAAACATTTAGAGGTTAATTATGATGCACTCATATTCAATAAGTAAATCAATTTCATAGAAAAAAGTCATTTTATTAATGAATTCTTTTTATCAATATATTATTCCATGCGTTCCATGAAATATTTGATATTAATTATATTTATAAATATTTATAATAAATTTTCTGGTAATTAAATTTCATACTCATGTTAATGCTTCGCTCAACATTTTTGTGACAAAATAGAGTATTATCTAGAAAAGAAACTTTTATTCATATTCAATGGAGCTAAACACAATATTCTATGACCTCCTGCAATATTTAATACTGAACAATGTTTATTTATCTACATTAAGAAAATGAGTAAACACAGTTTGAAAGCTGTCCCTATAATGGACGTTATTCTCGAAAATTAAATTAAACTCTAATATGACAATTTTATAATTTAAATTTTTAAAATGGCAAAAAGTATGGGATTCTACTCCCATTATAGCTAACAGCATCCATGAACCAGTTTCACACTTATTAAGTACTCGTCAGCATGGAATAACCAATAACTGCAATAGCAACATATAAAACTTGCTATATATCACAATTTTGCGAACTACCAAAATATTCAGCCCAATCACATAACCAATTCAAATTTCCCAGAAATTTGGCTGTGACTATAGCAAACAGTATGTTACGTTTAATACTTCTAAAACAAAAATGTCTTTTACCTTTTCGAAGACTATCTTAAAATTAATCTCGACTTGTCTGTTGAATCATCGCTCTGGTGTGAAAGGCTATATTTTGTATGTTTTTAATTTTGGGAATATTTTCTAAAGAGTTAAATGTAAATATATTTAGAATTGTTTGCCAACTGACTGATTAGATTCCATTTTCCCTTGAAAAGTTCTTATTCTTATTCATTTTATATATTAGCGTGCAAATTCAAACATTTTGCTCTATAAAGCAATCATCATATCAAAATGATTTTCCTTTAAAACTCAAAACTTAAACAATTGCTTACATCAACTTCTTTAAACGATTCCTAAAATAAAATTTTCCAAGCGATTCCAAAAATAAAATTTTTTTAACAATTCCTGAATTTAACCTTCCTAAACTAAACGATTCCTGAAATTAATTTGTTTTAAACAATTCCAAAAATCAACTTTTATAAATGATTCCTAAAATCAGCTTTTCTAAACGATTCCTGAAATGAACTTTTCTAAACTATTCCTAAAATTAAACTTTCTAAACGATTCCTAAAATCAACTGTTCTAAATAATATTTGAAATCAACTTTACTACACGATTCCCAAAATAAAATTTTCTAAGCGATTCTTGAAATCAATATTTCTAAACGATTCCTAAAATCAGCTTTTCTGAATGATTTTTAAAATTACCTTTTCTAAACGATTCTTAATGTTAAATGTTTTAAATGATCCATAATATTTTCGAAGCGATTCCTGAAATCTACATGTTTTTAATCCTGATTTTAGTCACAATAATAAATAAAAATGCTGCTTGTGAGAGTAATTCTCCTATGCGTTTTTCTTTAAGTAATTATTAGAAAGATATACTGATAAAGTGTTATTAAAATATTATGACCAATATAGAATACAATCGATTTTAATTCATTATAGTCATTTTGTAACCTCATGTGTAAACTAACTGACATTTAATATTTAAAATTATAATATCATAATATAATGGCTTTAATGTCATCATTTTTTGACCGATGAATCGTATGATGAAACCTTAATTCATCTTAACACATAAGTTGGTAAAAATCTCACATAATGTTCCCTTTTAAAATAAAGTACCAATAAAAAAATTGTAGAAGTATATCTTTGAATGATTTTCTCTTTGTTTATACATAAGAGTATTTTTTAATAACTTAACTGGAAATTATCTTTAGACTAAGGAAACAGTAACTTTCCAAAATATTGCTTTCTCTGTATAAGAGCATATCCGCAAGAAAACAAGTTTTAAAGGCAAAGTAAAGACGTGAGTTTAAATATGTTTTTGTTCTATTTTATTAAAATTTTAATCAGCTACTTAAAATTAGAGCAGCCCGTTAAAACTCGCAAAAGTAAATTTTAGAATGAGTTTGTCCTATTTGATATTAGGTTGTTTTTTGAATAATTTGAATGGAATTTCTCTGTAAGTTAGAAGCCAGTTAATTCCCATCTAATTAAATGTCACTTTCTTTGCATAAGAGTATCTCTGCAGAAAATCTAATTTTGAAGGCAAAGTAAATATGCAAAAATATTTATTCACTCCATTGAAGTTTTCATTGGCTACTTGAAGTTATACTAGACAATCAAAAATTGCAGAAATAAATTTTTAAATGATTTTCTATTATTTGATGTACAAAGATTTTTTCTATATAATTTAAGTGGACTGTTAAAATAAGTCTGTTAATTCTCATCCAATTAAACATTGCTTTCCTCGGCCTACAGGTATCTCTGCAGAGGAAAAACTAATTTTAAAGACAAAATATGTTAAAACACGTATTTTCGTTATCAAAGTTTTAATCGGCTACATAAATTTATAGTAGCCAAATAAAATTTACAGAAGGAAAATTTAATTCATTTTCTCTTATTTCATACACAGGGATTTTATTTTTTTATATAATTTGAATGTAATTTATCTATAGCTATTTGTAATATTGTAATCCCCATCCAATTAAACATTGCTTCCTTTACATAAAAGTTTATCTGCAAGAAAACAAATTTTGAAAGCAAAGTAAATAAATTTAAGTAATTTTTATTTAAATATTTTAATGGCAAAGTAAATAAATTTGTTTCTCAGCAAAGTAAATAAATTTAAGTAATTTTTATTTAAATATTTTAATGGCAAAGTAAATAAATTTGTTTCTCAAAGTTCTGATCACTTGCTAAAAATTAGATGTGTTTATTGATAATTATTAAATAATTAATGTTTCTCAATTCTTTTTTTTTACATAAAATTTTTTCGTGGCTGAGTAAAGTGAAATTTCTTCATAAGACATATTTGTAGACTAAAAATACAGAAATATTTATTGTCATTCTCTTACTATCTGGTGAATTTTATAAATTTTACTTTCGAATTATAAAACTAAAAATTACTTGATTCTAAATACATGTTTCATAATACAATTTCAACGCAATGATACAAATAAATGTTGTAAATAAGTGCAATTTTGATATTTGTACACATTTCAATTCATGTTATCCCGAAACGAATTTTCAACTTACAAAGATATTTATTCAATAAAATGAAATACTAAAATACTGAAATAGTTTCACAAGTTGATTACAAGTTATTTTTTACATAATTTAAATATGTTAATAGATATTTAAATTACCAATGTTCTTTTGAAAGTTCCAAACCCCAATGTTTACGTTACTAAAGCTATATTATAATTGGGGTGGTTAAAATTCTTCTCTTTCTGATTTCCTGACATACAAACTGTGCTAGAGCTGCGAAACTTATAAAATTACACAAAATATATAGTTTCTCTAGTTATTTCTATAATATTAGTGAATAATCATTTCCATCCACACTTCGTGGGGACGAAATGTCTAATGATCACTAAAAATTACACCTATGCACTCAATAAAAGTTCCAAATATCAAAAACAGTTTCAAATTCAAGCATGGCTCACGTTTTACAGTTCTGTTCACACGCCGCCCAGGCGGTGAAGTGAATAGCATATTCATCAGTTCTGTTCACACGAAAATTGCAGTTTGTGAAACAATATTTCATTTCCGATCGCTATATGTTGCCTAAATTCGGTTAATGTCCAAATACAATTCTTTTATGGCGGATTTCATTTTTAGTCGTATATAACCAAGAATATTGTGATAGCTAAAAAAAATATTTTTTAGTACATTTTACTAAAACCGTATAACTTAAGAAAAATGTTATATATATATATTTAAATTATGAACTCTATACCTCCTTTTTAAATAACTTTATATAGATTTAAGACAGTATTTAAAAACATGAAAAAACATCGTTTATAGTTTACGATATGGCACAAGAGTGTTAATCTAACCTGTTTTAATGTAATTAAATGCATATTTATCATTTATTATTTTTATTTTCTCTACATACATAGTATTATGTATAGGAAAAGTATTATGACGGGGTTAAATTTTTGAATTCGAGCTTTTGACTGAAGAACACGTTTTAAGCATCCCTGAACTCGAGTCGTATGTTTTCGAGATAATGTCTGTGTGTATGTGTGTGTCCGTTAATCTGTGGATGCGATATCTCACGAACGAATGAAGCATTTTTATATAATTTAGTATTATTATTGCAATTTGTGATTATTAGAACTCTATTGATTTTAAACAAGATCGAATGTTAGAAAACCGTAAAATTTTTGAGAGAATTTTCGAAATTTTTTTTGAAAAGCAGGACTTTCATGTTAAATAAATAATTAACTTTGTAAAATAAATAAATAATAAATGTATAACTTTGTTAAATAAATAATTAAGTGTGTAACTTTTTATTAGAAAACTAAAGATTTTAAAACGCTAGCATAAACAGTACTTGAGATATTGAATATGTTTCAAGTGAATTTATTAAAATATTACATAAAATTTAAAACGTAGTAAGTATCGGCAAATGTGTGTTCACTTTCCATTAGCAATATTATGCGACATATCTCTTAATATCATTCTCTTGGTTCTAGTTCGTTCCAGTCAGAAGATACTTTTTGCAACGGTTTTTATATTTGACGCTAAGCAATTTACCAATAGCCATTGGGTTTACAGAATAATAATTAAATACCAACTGCATTTTCATGAAGATTTTTCAAGTGAATACTAATAAGTATTTTTATTCGCCAAAAGCGCCAAATTTTTATTTACTTGATATTGCTTCAATACCAACAACAGTGTGGTCTTTATTGATACGCGCATTTGGCGACTTTGTTAACGATGATTAGAATGTTGTCATAGTAATGGGATTCTTTTTTTCCAAAATAAATAACGAAAAGTTAAATATATTATAGCCTTAGACGGTAGATTTTAAAAGATCAGAAAATTTCTGAATGAGCAAAATTTTGGAACTTTAAACCACGCAAGCAAAATAATATTTTTAATTGGGAAGAAAATAAGAAAATTTAATAAAATTCATTAAATTACATATGAAAAATTTTCCAAAAATTGTTGATTGAAGATTTATTGAAATTTTTCATCAATTAAAATAAAGGTTATTTGTGGTAATGTTAGAAAATTACAAGGGTGTGCTTGCACCCTTTTAACCCCTCTGTGGGTTTAAAGGGTGAAAACACACCCTGTATCGATACCATGTCTATTAAATTATAATATATTTACTATTTAAAAAAATGTATGGGTAACACATGATTTTCCCTACCTTAATAAATTATTTTAATATATTTAGAACATATTTATGTTCATTCTCATATTAAAGAACTTACCCCAAAAGAGAAAATTTAGAGCTTTGTTGCCTAAATAAAATCATTTATTTATAAACATGTTTAAAATCTATGTCGAAATAATTAATATTCATACTGTAGTACTAGCTGAAATAAGTAAAATTTAGTGAATTTGTTGGTATTGAAATACAAAAGTAGTGTCATCTCTCAGTACGAACCGTTCTAAATCAACAAGAATGTCATTTATGAAGTTTTTGCAAAGTATTATCCTTAGAAAGTTAACGTTTCAAAAGACGCTTCTGTAATTTTATGTAACTTTGATGATAGAATTATTCATAAAACGTGCAATATCTCGAGAAAGGTTCATACCAGCGTTTTAAAATTATTCTATTCGTTTTTTCATGATAAATTATGAGAAATTAATCATTAAATCCGTTTTGATATTCTCTTCCTCGAGTGACCGGGGAATAATGGCGGAATCGCTGAATATCGGTTAGGTCTAACTACACACGTACGGAAAATCTTCAGTGAACATATAGAACTTTTACTCTGCTTTAAAATTTAATCAATACGTTAAAAGTTAAAAAAATTATGACAAAAATATTGCGTATAAAGTGTTATTACTGCAAAAATGTATTTTAAAATAACGTAATATCTTACTTTATTAAAAGCAAAAAACGCATACAAACCCAAATCGTCCAAGCATGTGCATATGCTTGTTGCCATTCGGCAAACTATAATAACGTTCGTACGTAAATTACTTATACTCGTAATTATGTTGTTTGATAAAATGCTTGTTGCCATTTGGCAAACGATAATAACGTAAGTAAATTACTCACACTAGAAATTATGTTGATTGATTTGAAGTATGCCCACTACAGTTGTAGACTAAGTAAAATATATAAAATATTTACTATTAGTTTAAATTGCGCCTTTCTCTTAAATGAGAAATACACAGTTCAAATTTACTTCACAGCAACTTCATATTAGACAATATATTTGCCATGATCATATTCCAATGTTTAAACCACAAGTTACGGTTTTTTGCTACCGAACCCACCCAAAACGATCCTGGTCATTCAATCTGACCCCCAACCCGAGAGGGGGACGGGGTTCGGACCACCTGAACAAATAGGGCACACGTGCAATTGCCATTCCATCCGTCTGCGTAACGTTGGGTGAAAGGAGAACATAGAAAAGTGAGGGGGTAAAGTTCATAGTGTTCCTTCATAAAGCCCAGGAACATGCCACAGCACTTTATCAAAGATGCTGAATGGTCTTTGGAAGCAGTGTTGCGTTTACTGAGGTTTAAAATAGGTTTGAAGTATTGAAATTCCTGCCGAAGAGCTATATTTTCTAAATGAAGATTTTGAGATTGTCAGGTTTTGAGGGTCGGCGGGAGTGAGGGGATAAATATATCGCATATGTGTGAGGGAAATTGGGAGTCTTTTTATAAACTTGACAATTTGAAGAAAACTGACTCAATAAAAAATAAATCTCAGATAATTTTTGTTGTATTAGTTTTATAACAAAGTAAATTATACGTTTTTCAATCACCACTACTAATTTTAAAATAATTTATTTTCGATAAAATATTATTTTTTTTACTATATCATAAATATATACATTTGTAAAACAAAATTTGGTGTAGTCAGCTAACATGATTCCTAATCAAATTTTTTTATACATTCTGCATTAATTTATTAATTTAATGCATTAATTTAAGTTTGCACAAAATAACTCATAAAATAAAAATGAATACGTATTTAAAGTTGTATCCAATTTTTAATTTAAGAACATTTTATTTTAGTGGCACCTTAACACATTTTAAAGCGTCACCAGCTTGTCAAAATTTTTAAAAATGAAATATCTCAAAAACAATTTATCCTAAGGTATATATTTTGTCATACAAAATATCTATAAAACAAACATTTAATTGCTAATTTAAGCATATGTAATCTTGATTTAAAATTTCACAACCTCCAATTTTGTGATTTTACACAATCTGCGAAAAACTTTTTTAATGTAATTGTCTCTATACTGTATATTAAAATAATTCATAAAGAGCAATTTAACCACAAGTAAAAAATTGATCCAAGGTAAAATAATAATATTTAGTTTTGAATATTAGATAATGTGAATTTTACATCAAATTAATGTGAGTTTTGCATATAATAGATGCGATGAGTGTGAGTATTGTAACTAATTGATGTGAAAAATGTTAGTTTTCACACCAAGAATAATCAGAATATAAAATTTTAAGAAAATGAATATAAAAATAGCTGTTTTTATTGCAATAAACTTCAAATGCTTTTGAGATTCCGTAAATGACAATTCACCACGTATTTGACTGGAAATACTATTTCCCTTGGATTCTTCCCTCACTTGTGTAATAGATAAATCCATTATTTAAAGCAACTTAAACTTCAATAAAATTTTCAAAATCATTAACGAGCACAACAAGGAGAAGCATACACACTCGACCAAAAGTAATAAGTTAGTTGATAATAATTAGTGATCTGTAAAGTTTCCCTACTGGTTGAATGGAGAATGTGAATTTTGTAACAAGATTCACAGTCAAGAATGTAAGTTTAACAGCAAGATTCACAACCGAGAATGTAACTTTTGCAGCAAGATTAACAGTCGAGATGTAACTTTTGAATCTAAATTATATTTTAAACACTCAATAAATATCAGAGAATGTGACGCTTTCAACTAAGCTACTATTAGATCCGCGTACCTGTCAGAATATGTACAACAAGAATATGTAAAAAAATAATTTCAACCGAAAATGAAGAATGTGAGTTTTGCAAAAGATTCACAGTCGATATAATGTAAGTTTTGTAGCAAGTTTCACAGTCGAGAATGTAATTTTTTAATCTAAATCAGATTTTAAACACTCAATAAATATCAGAGAATGTCACGTTTTCATCTTACTACTATTTGATTCGCATACCTGCGAGAATATGTAAAAAAATAATTTCAACCACAAATGGAGAATGTAAGTTTTGCTGTTTAGATCCAAAGTATGTTATAGGAGAGAGTTTAATGCATTTATTTCTCTTGATATCCCTTTTATTTTAGAAACTTGGTTTCCACATACAGTTACACTATTCTAAATTTTTTGTCCTTGAAGTACTACCAGAGGGAAGAGTCATTCATAACCCCTTCTCCATTTCTTTAACGAAATGCAAAATTATGCATATGCATTGTCTTTAAAGTCGATCTCTTGGGATATTAAAAGCAATTCAAATGAATTGTTTCTAACATCTCTCGAGTCCTTTTTCGATCAAAACGTTCAGAAACACCGACTATTACTTTAAGTTTCTTCAAATTCGTATCTTTTTGTGTGATAAAATTTGAAACGTCAAGAATGACTTAAAATATAAATATTAAAAATGATATTTTATTCTCGTTTTCAGTGATATTCGAGAATATAGTGCGTAGAGAATAGTTTGTATCTCTCTTTGCGATGTTATTTCTTAAATTTTCTAGAAATTTAAATATTGTTTATCAGTATAAATAGAAAGTGGAGTGACAACAGATAGGCAAGAAAGAGCCAGATGCGTGCATAGTTAGACATAGTCAAAATATCGGAAGGAGGAGAGAGAGATATGTTGGTGTGCGTGTACATATAGGTATGTCTGCAAAATGTGGACACAAAAAATCAAGATACATAATATATGAACTACACCTAGATAAAAATGCTTGTAATTCAGATAATTGAAACTCAAATTATTCTAAATTTAAGATTTTCAAGGCATTATGTCCGACAGAGGTTAATTTCAGGAGCAATCATGATAGCTTGAACTACGTTGTGAATGTAAAAGGTATTGAAATAGTATATATTGACTTAAATCAGTCGAATGTATCCAAATCACTGAGATATTGCCAACTTGAAAATATAAACTTTAAAAATAATTTTCATGAAATATTTAAAAAGAATAACTTGAGTAGGGGATTAGGGAGAGTTCAGCGGCACTTCAGAGGCGGTGAATCCCTATACTTTAACATGGGGAACCCTCCGAGGCCAGAAAATGAGTGCATCAACAGAGGCGGTGGTAAAGTCCCATGCTTTAACATAGGGGTTCTCAGAAGTCGGTGTGAGGCAGCACACTTCCATAAGGTGACGTCACAGAAGAGAGTGGAGTTTATGACGTATATTGTTTTTTTCTTTTTTTGTTTTTTTTAGTAACAAAATTTCGTAAATGCAAGTTTTTTTCTTATAATTTTTCTAAAATGTAAGTTTTTTTTCAACAAGTCGGATTTTGAGGGTTGTCGGATTTCTCTATGGGAAATAACATGAATTTTAAGAATGTGCCGTTTTTAACGTTTTTTTCACAAAAAGTTTTCAAAACGTTAAAAAAACAACAAAAATGTGCGTTTTTTCAACAAGTTGAAGTTTTGGAGTTGTTGGATTTCTCTATGGGAATTAACATGGGTTTTCACACTTTTGTGTATTTTTTAGAAAAAAAATGTGGTTTTTCGCAAAAAAGCGGCCAAAATTGTGTTTTTTGAAAAACGCGGAATCGGCCGATTTTTTTCAAACTGTCGGATTTCTCTATGGGAATTAACATAGGTTTTCACACTTTTGCAATTTTTTGAAAGAAAATGTGCGTTTTTGCAAAAATGCGGCCAAAAAAGCGTATTTTTAAAGTAGCAGAATCGCGTGAATTGGGTGTATAGGAGGGGTGTGTTTCCCCAATCCTTTCTGTCTCGGATTTCAAAATTTTAATATTTGTAAACATAAATATTTGAAATAATAGCAGATACTTGTTTTCAACTATCCAAATGGGGTAAGGTCTTTTTAAGAAATTAGATGCTGTTAGAAAAATATATTATTTTTTTATTGTGGTCCCACCTCCACCCGGTGTATAGGATACACCGCCACAATTTCTTTTTTTTCTTTTTTCCTATTTTTTCCTTCTTTTTTTTTTTCCTTCTTTCTCTCTTTTTTCCTTTTTTTATTTTTTTATTTTAAAATGTCCGTAGGCATAACTTGTAATGCCGTCCTCGTGTAAATATCTTTTGTCATCAATGGGTGACAAAGCCACCTTGTTCTGGCATACAGTGAATAGTTTATGATGACTACTATCAATTCTAATCTGTTCTTCCATGGTAGGTCTAACACTCAACAGGCATTGTCTATAGTCATTATGTGTAATTTTCCGTGCAACCACATGTGTAGAAACACCTTTAGCTCTTTTCTTTTCTCCAGCAGCTGATAGAATAGAGTACATTTTAGGTCTAAGTCCTATAAACTCTTGAATGGGGGTTGAATTCAGTTCATCTTTAAAATATCCAATACGCTTTTTATTGTCTTCACTGAAGAGGGGATGATCCTTGGGATAGTCAGAAAAATCATACAAGTGTTTATGCTGGTTCATATCTTCATAAATATCAGCAGTTTGGATTTCATAAGCCAATGAATCAGTATCGGTGAAGAGAAGCGAAGCTTTTTCACCATATTGGCTTTTAATATGTTTATAATGAAACTCATACATCAGGAGTTTAGATAACTCCAAGATAGCAAAGCCAACGTATATAGGCCGGTTCATTAAAATGCAATTCCTTACACGTTCAACACCCACCAGATCTTCGCTAAAAATCCTGATAGCTCTAAAAGCTGGAGATGCCACCATCTTCAGGGCCCGCTTTGAAGAATTCACTAGTTCAATATTCACTCGATTTCGAAGATTCTCCATCGTTTTTCCAAACACAGCGTTATTAAGCAATTTAAAAAAGTCTTTCTCAAAATTAGTCTTTGCCTTCTTTCTTTCTTCTGTGTTAAATTGGATGTATTTCTCCAACCAGGGCTTCTGATTAAATTTTAAGGTCTTGTGAATTTTCTTGAGTCTTAAACCTAATGATAGGTATAGCTGAAGGTTCCGATAGTGAACAATATAATGTTTCTTGTCATGCAGATTGGGTACCAATTTCGTAGTACTAACAAAATGTCCATGATGTAACTGTTGAACTAGTCGTTCAGCATAGGGGGAGAGCATTTCTCGTTCAATCTTCACCCTTTCAGGGGCTAGAGGGTATTCATTATGATAATCATGTAAGGATTCAGGATACTCCAGATCCACTTCAAATATATATCCCTCTTGGGTATTATCCTTTAGACTCATTATCCAGAATTCATTCAAATTTTCTGTAGATATCCATTCAAAGCCACCATAGGGCAGTGGTTGAGACATGGCCCAACCATATAGGTTATTAGCATCAAGATAGATAATGTGCTTATCAGGCTTAGAAGAATCGTAATTTTCCAAATAACGATTATTAGCCTCGGATCTACGCTGGCTAATCATACATATGCCACCGCGGATTCCACGTTCTATAAACAGTAACATATTTTCATCTGTGAGTAGTTCTAAGGTTTGCTCAGTCATTTTCAAAGAGGCCTGCCAAGCCAGTCCAGGGGCGGTCATCATATGGGCGGCATCTAAATCATAGTTCCTCTTGCAAATTTTTCGAAAATTCTCAAATACATCGGCTAATAGTAGCACATCTGTTTTCACATACAGGTCGTGATATTCTCCCAAGTTCTTTATGTTAAAGGTATCCCATACAGTTTGGGCATGCCGATAATCTTCACTCTTAATATCTTCTCCTTTAATATCATTATGAAATGCAGAAGGGGGAGGGAGTACATTTTCATCAAATTTTTGAAAGGATGTCATATAGCTATAGGGATATACTCCTTTCCTAATAAGAGCATTCTGTTGTACTATATCGGGGAAATGTTCTCTGAGAATATAAAATTCACTCAAGTCTAAATTGGAAACTAGCTTTTCCAGGGAAGCATTCAGAAACTGTAGGCTATCAATAAATTGTAAACAGACACGGGGCCCCTCTTTCTTTGAAATCTTAAAAGATATGTATTTTTCAATATTAGTGGCAATGACATCAATTTTATGGTCTTGCAATTTCCCAAAACTCAGCATAATATGATGAGAGTCATAATTTTTTAAATTATGAAACACTACATGAATATTAATACTTTGCCTATAGTTAAGATTACAGGCATTATGCAGGGCACCTCTATAGGCTCCAGTCACGTGATTGTGATCACGCACACGATCTGTTTTCAGTTCACGATGGCACACGTTACAATGGGTAGCTCTTTCAAAGTCAACTTCATTCTCTTTAGTCATTCGTAGTGGTTTAACATAACGTAATTTTTCTCCAAGATACTGTTTCTCCATTATCAAGTTGTTAAGAAAATGATTCACAGGGTCAATACCTCGATACACAGTAGCTTGTTTCAAGCATTTTCCATCAGGCCCTATGATAACATAAGCATATCCACAAGGCTCATGAATTGCTAGTCTATGCGTGTAAGATCTAATATTCGAGGGTTTAGTAGTGTCTTCTTTAACGATCAGGGCTTCAAAGTCAGCATAAATGATGAAAGGGATAGAATGCTGATACTGTTTGTTCGTGAATTGGAGATATTTCTGATTTTCCGAGGGCATTTTAATGCGCTGAGGTGCATGTTCTTTACAATATTGAGCATGATCTTGCAAAAGATCGTCTCTACTGTAACGATGTAAACATCTATAACATATATATTGGGCTCCATTGTGCCTAGTTATATCTCCCAACAAGCGTGACATATTCCTTATGAGAGTATAGTGTTGCTTATCTTCATCACTAATCAACAGGAGATTCACACAGTCTTCATCTTCACGTTTGGATATATGCAAAGGAAAAATATCTTCATCTTCGTATCCATATACATTTATTCGTATATTATTCAATTTTTCAATCTGGGGAATCTTCACAACTGAGATAGGGTATTGAATATCTCCAAGTTTAATGTCATTTTCAAAACTTTTATAATGTGACACTCTTTCAGGCTTATATTCACGGGATATATAGTATTTGTGGGCTAATAGGCACCACACCAGGCATTTCTCGTCTTCATTTCGAATATTGAGTAAAGCTTTCTTGGCTGCAAGTTTTGTTGGCAAGGGTATATAGCTAGAAGCTGCAAGAGGCTTATACTTTGCACAGAAAACATCTATCTTTCGCATCTTTTGTAAAGTCCATCCAGAGCCTCGGCTGACAAATTCTTCGAATAACTTCAAGATTTGTGAAAAAGCTTCTTCAGCATTGTTGGGAGGGGTATCATCACGAAGTTCTGTCACAACATCTGTTCTAAAATATGAGCTGGATACCTGTTGGCCATTTGCAACGTCACGAATAAATTGCACATCCGCAATAAGATACCACTTAATAGATCTGTATGCATCAAGTTCGTCTTTTAATATCTTCAATAGCTGAGGGCAAATTTCATCAAAACATAGCATAAGATCCCTCTCTACACTTTCAGTAGGTTCCAGAGTGTGTACAGAGAATACATCTAAACCCTTCTTCTTCTTCGCTGCAATCTTGGGGCGCTTATTAGAAGTTGAGGCTAAAGCAGGAGCTTTTCTCTTTTTAGAACCATGTTCAATACGCTGATGGCGCAGGGCATCACTTTTCTTGCTGAATATAAGTTCACAATGCATGCATTTCACACCATCCTTCAGATGAAGTAACAGGTGGCGCTTCAGGTTATCTCGTCTAGTAAACTGTATGGAGCATTGAGTGCATTCAAACACTTTAACGGGAGAATGCATATTCGCATGTCTAGCCAAGTCTTCCTTACGAACAAATGCACGTTCGCATACTTTACATCGATAAGTCAAGGCATCATCGTCAGAATGAATCTTCATATGTCTTGCTAAGGCATCTTTTCTGGAAAAGTGCTTATTACAAGATAAACACACCTGCAAGAGATAAAAAAATACAAGACCTTAGTATAAACACGCTATTCTCGGTAACAATGTAATACATTTCAGATGTATATATATCATTACAAATGTATATAAAGTAATCGCTAATCCATTATACTATCCCCATTAGAAATAATAAAATTCCTGGATTAAAGAATATATCCATATAAGAATATATCCATACAGGACATTTCATGTAAGATCCCCAAGACATTTCATTAAATTCATAAAAACACTCATTAAAAAGTTGTTACGCATCATAAAAATACAAAGTTTAATAAAATAATAGAATAAAATCACATTAAAACAAGTACTTACATGTCCAATCCTGTTCAAAGAGGGTGTATTACGCATAATAACGTCAGTAACGGTAGGGATAGTACCTCCGATATTACTTTCTAAGGCAAACATACTCGCAGAGCAACTTCAAACACGACTTAACAACACGAAACTCACAACAGAAATGATAAAATCGCTGCTTAAAGACCACCTACATCCATTCATAAAAAATAGTTCCTGGTGTATCCTTCCGCCAAGGTCACCCCAAGGTTATCTCTAAAGAGTTCTTTATGTATCCATCCGCCAAGGTCACATGATAGTTATATCACGGTTACCGCTAGATTTACAACACGCGAATGTAATTATGCACACATCCGATAAAAAATAAACAATTCATTCAACATCGCAATCGATCCTTTTTTAATAATTGTAATCGATATATTAAATAGATTCACATCTTAAAAAATAATAGATTTTAATAAAATAATGAAAGAAAATCCCTTTGCGAGACCCCTTAAAACCCCCAATCGTTATGCAATACAACAACGCGCAAGCATAAAAACCCCCGAATAACATACTCCTCTCTCTCCCCCTCCCTCCCCGAGACACCAACACTCACTTCCCCATACACTAAACGTAACCCATAGCAACCGGAATCCATAATAAAACATTCACCTTCACCCCCAACGTACATCCAAATACACAGTCATTCAACGTGAAACCCGTATTTTTACAGCAAAAATCACTTTACAGGGATTCATAGAACAAAAAATCATAAAAAATCAACAAATTCACCCAGAAACTAGCTAAAACCCTCAAATTACTTATAATTATCGTCTACATATGCTATATAACCATTTACAACCTTAAAAAGGTGAGTATGCTAGTAGATAAGGAAGGTGGGTTCGCCAGAATGCGGTTAGAGCAATGCCGCCTAAAAATAGTTTCTGGAAAGAAAAAATAAATATTTTTTGGTATTTCCAGAAAGTATCCTCTATGTAATATTTTGATAAAATTAAAAAAGTTTTTAAAAAATTTTAAAAACTCAATTTTTTATTAATTTTCTCAAAATTCCTAATTTCCCTAGTAGTATCCCTTTAGGCCGCTAGGGGGCGCTGAGGATCGCTGAGCCTTCTGTGCAGAACCTCAGCCGTTGCCACCCCGAAAAAAGTTTCTCCTATACTTAGAAAAATCTCATTCCAAAAATTTATTTCCCCCTCAACCCCTCGTAAAAGACTACGACATCGTTGCCACCCGACAAAAAGTTTCTCCAAAATTTTTACCCCCACCTTTTTTCATTTACCCCCCCTTTTACACCCCCGTCCAGGATTACGAAAATCCAAGATGGCGGCCATTTTGCTGAGCGCTGAGCATCGCTGAGCCTTTGTTGCAGAACGCCCCTTTCTTATCTACTAGCATACTCACCTTTTTAAGGTTGTAAATGGTTATATAGCATATGTAGACGATAATTATAAGTAATTTGAGGGTTTTAGCTAGTTTCTGGGTGAATTTGTTGATTTTTTATGATTTTTTGTTCTATGAATCCCTGTAAAGTGATTTTTGCTGTAAAAATACGGGTTTCACGTTGAATGACTGTGTATTTGGATGTACGTTGGGGGTGAAGGTGAATGTTTTATTATGGATTCCGGTTGCTATGGGTTACGTTTAGTGTATGGGGAAGTGAGTGTTGGTGTCTCGGGGAGGGAGGGGGAGAGAGAGGAGTATGTTATTCGGGGGTTTTTATGCTTGCGCGTTGTTGTATTGCATAACGATTGGGGGTTTTAAGGGGTCTCGCAAAGGGATTTTCTTTCATTATTTTATTAAAATCTATTATTTTTTAAGATGTGAATCTATTTAATATATCGATTACAATTATTAAAAAAGGATCGATTGCGATGTTGAATGAATTGTTTATTTTTTATCGGATGTGTGCATAATTACATTCGCGTGTTGTAAATCTAGCGGTAACCGTGATATAACTATCATGTGACCTTGGCGGATGGATACATAAAGAACTCTTTAGAGATAACCTTGGGGTGACCTTGGCGGAAGGATACACCAGGAACTATTTTTTATGAATGGATGTAGGTGGTCTTTAAGCAGCGATTTTATCATTTCTGTTGTGAGTTTCGTGTTGTTAAGTCGTGTTTGAAGTTGCTCTGCGAGTATGTTTGCCTTAGAAAGTAATATCGGAGGTACTATCCCTACCGTTACTGACGTTATTATGCGTAATACACCCTCTTTGAACAGGATTGGACATGTAAGTACTTGTTTTAATGTGATTTTATTCTATTATTTTATTAAACTTTGTATTTTTATGATGCGTAACAACTTTTTAATGAGTGTTTTTATGAATTTAATGAAATGTCTTGGGGATCTTACATGAAATGTCCTGTATGGATATATTCTTATATGGATATATTCTTTAATCCAGGAATTTTATTATTTCTAATGGGGATAGTATAATGGATTAGCGATTACTTTATATACATTTGTAATGATATATATACATCTGAAATGTATTACATTGTTACCGAGAATAGCGTGTTTATACTAAGGTCTTGTATTTTTTTATCTCTTGCAGGTGTGTTTATCTTGTAATAAGCACTTTTCCAGAAAAGATGCCTTAGCAAGACATATGAAGATTCATTCTGACGATGATGCCTTGACTTATCGATGTAAAGTATGCGAACGTGCATTTGTTCGTAAGGAAGACTTGGCTAGACATGCGAATATGCATTCTCCCGTTAAAGTGTTTGAATGCACTCAATGCTCCATACAGTTTACTAGACGAGATAACCTGAAGCGCCACCTGTTACTTCATCTGAAGGATGGTGTGAAATGCATGCATTGTGAACTTATATTCAGCAAGAAAAGTGATGCCCTGCGCCATCAGCGTATTGAACATGGTTCTAAAAAGAGAAAAGCTCCTGCTTTAGCCTCAACTTCTAATAAGCGCCCCAAGATTGCAGCGAAGAAGAAGAAGGGTTTAGATGTATTCTCTGTACACACTCTGGAACCTACTGAAAGTGTAGAGAGGGATCTTATGCTATGTTTTGATGAAATTCGCCCTCAGCTATTGAAGATATTAAAAGACGAACTTGATGCATACAGATCTATTAAGTGGTATCTTATTGCGGATGTGCAATTTATTCGTGACGTTGCAAATGGCCAACAGGTATCCAGCTCATATTTTAGAACAGATGTTGTGACAGAACTTCGTGATGATACCCCTCCCAACAATGCTGAAGAAGCTTTTTCACAAATCTTGAAGTTATTCGAAGAATTTGTCAGCCGAGGCTCTGGATGGACTTTACAAAAGATGCGAAAGATAGATGTTTTCTGTGCAAAGTATAAGCCTCTTGCAGCTTCTAGCTATATACCCTTGCCAACAAAACTTGCAGCCAAGAAAGCTTTACTCAATATTCGAAATGAAGACGAGAAATGCCTGGTGTGGTGCCTATTAGCCCACAAATACTATATATCCCGTGAATATAAGCCTGAAAGAGTGTCACATTATAAAAGTTTTGAAAATGACATTAAACTTGGAGATATTCAATACCCTATCTCAGTTGTGAAGATTCCCCAGATTGAAAAATTGAATAATATACGAATAAATGTATATGGATACGAAGATGAAGATATTTTTCCTTTGCATATATCCAAACGTGAAGATGAAGACTGTGTGAATCTCCTGTTGATTAGTGATGAAGATAAGCAACACTATACTCTCATAAGGAATATGTCACGCTTGTTGGGAGATATAACTAGGCACAATGGAGCCCAATATATATGTTATAGATGTTTACATCGTTACAGTAGAGACGATCTTTTGCAAGATCATGCTCAATATTGTAAAGAACATGCACCTCAGCGCATTAAAATGCCCTCGGAAAATCAGAAATATCTCCAATTCACGAACAAACAGTATCAGCATTCTATCCCTTTCATCATTTATGCTGACTTTGAAGCCCTGATCGTTAAAGAAGACACTACTAAACCCTCGAATATTAGATCTTACACGCATAGACTAGCAATTCATGAGCCTTGTGGATATGCTTATGTTATCATAGGGCCTGATGGAAAATGCTTGAAACAAGCTACTGTGTATCGAGGTATTGACCCTGTGAATCATTTTCTTAACAACTTGATAATGGAGAAACAGTATCTTGGAGAAAAATTACGTTATGTTAAACCACTACGAATGACTAAAGAGAATGAAGTTGACTTTGAAAGAGCTACCCATTGTAACGTGTGCCATCGTGAACTGAAAACAGATCGTGTGCGTGATCACAATCACGTGACTGGAGCCTATAGAGGTGCCCTGCATAATGCCTGTAATCTTAACTATAGGCAAAGTATTAATATTCATGTAGTGTTTCATAATTTAAAAAATTATGACTCTCATCATATTATGCTGAGTTTTGGGAAATTGCAAGACCATAAAATTGATGTCATTGCCACTAATATTGAAAAATACATATCTTTTAAGATTTCAAAGAAAGAGGGGCCCCGTGTCTGTTTACAATTTATTGATAGCCTACAGTTTCTGAATGCTTCCCTGGAAAAGCTAGTTTCCAATTTAGACTTGAGTGAATTTTATATTCTCAGAGAACATTTCCCCGATATAGTACAACAGAATGCTCTTATTAGGAAAGGAGTATATCCCTATAGCTATATGACATCCTTTCAAAAATTTGATGAAAATGTACTCCCTCCCCCTTCTGCATTTCATAATGATATTAAAGGAGAAGATATTAAGAGTGAAGATTATCGGCATGCCCAAACTGTATGGGATACCTTTAACATAAAGAACTTGGGAGAATATCACGACCTGTATGTGAAAACAGATGTGCTACTATTAGCCGATGTATTTGAGAATTTTCGAAAAATTTGCAAGAGGAACTATGATTTAGATGCCGCCCATATGATGACCGCCCCTGGACTGGCTTGGCAGGCCTCTTTGAAAATGACTGAGCAAACCTTAGAACTACTCACAGATGAAAATATGTTACTGTTTATAGAACGTGGAATCCGCGGTGGCATATGTATGATTAGCCAGCGTAGATCCGAGGCTAATAATCGTTATTTGGAAAATTACGATTCTTCTAAGCCTGATAAGCACATTATCTATCTTGATGCTAATAACCTATATGGTTGGGCCATGTCTCAACCACTGCCCTATGGTGGCTTTGAATGGATATCTACAGAAAATTTGAATGAATTCTGGATAATGAGTCTAAAGGATAATACCCAAGAGGGATATATATTTGAAGTGGATCTGGAGTATCCTGAATCCTTACATGATTATCATAATGAATACCCTCTAGCCCCTGAAAGGGTGAAGATTGAACGAGAAATGCTCTCCCCCTATGCTGAACGACTAGTTCAACAGTTACATCATGGACATTTTGTTAGTACTACGAAATTGGTACCCAATCTGCATGACAAGAAACATTATATTGTTCACTATCGGAACCTTCAGCTATACCTATCATTAGGTTTAAGACTCAAGAAAATTCACAAGACCTTAAAATTTAATCAGAAGCCCTGGTTGGAGAAATACATCCAATTTAACACAGAAGAAAGAAAGAAGGCAAAGACTAATTTTGAGAAAGACTTTTTTAAATTGCTTAATAACGCTGTGTTTGGAAAAACGATGGAGAATCTTCGAAATCGAGTGAATATTGAACTAGTGAATTCTTCAAAGCGGGCCCTGAAGATGGTGGCATCTCCAGCTTTTAGAGCTATCAGGATTTTTAGCGAAGATCTGGTGGGTGTTGAACGTGTAAGGAATTGCATTTTAATGAACCGGCCTATATACGTTGGCTTTGCTATCTTGGAGTTATCTAAACTCCTGATGTATGAGTTTCATTATAAACATATTAAAAGCCAATATGGTGAAAAAGCTTCGCTTCTCTTCACCGATACTGATTCATTGGCTTATGAAATCCAAACTGCTGATATTTATGAAGATATGAACCAGCATAAACACTTGTATGATTTTTCTGACTATCCCAAGGATCATCCCCTCTTCAGTGAAGACAATAAAAAGCGTATTGGATATTTTAAAGATGAACTGAATTCAACCCCCATTCAAGAGTTTATAGGACTTAGACCTAAAATGTACTCTATTCTATCAGCTGCTGGAGAAAAGAAAAGAGCTAAAGGTGTTTCTACACATGTGGTTGCACGGAAAATTACACATAATGACTATAGACAATGCCTGTTGAGTGTTAGACCTACCATGGAAGAACAGATTAGAATTGATAGTAGTCATCATAAACTATTCACTGTATGCCAGAACAAGGTGGCTTTGTCACCCATTGATGACAAAAGATATTTACACGAGGACGGCATTACAAGTTATGCCTACGGACATTTTAAAATAAAAAAATAAAAAAAGGAAAAAAGAGAGAAAGAAGGAAAAAAAAAAAGAAGGAAAAAATAGGAAAAAAGAAAAAAAAGAAATTGTGGCGGTGTATCCTATACACCGGGTGGAGGTGGGACCACAATAAAAAAATAATATATTTTTCTAACAGCATCTAATTTCTTAAAAAGACCTTACCCCATTTGGATAGTTGAAAACAAGTATCTGCTATTATTTCAAATATTTATGTTTACAAATATTAAAATTTTGAAATCCGAGACAGAAAGGATTGGGGAAACACACCCCTCCTATACACCCAATTCACGCGATTCTGCTACTTTAAAAATACGCTTTTTTGGCCGCATTTTTGCAAAAACGCACATTTTCTTTCAAAAAATTGCAAAAGTGTGAAAACCTATGTTAATTCCCATAGAGAAATCCGACAGTTTGAAAAAAATCGGCCGATTCCGCGTTTTTCAAAAAACACAATTTTGGCCGCTTTTTTGCGAAAAACCACATTTTTTTTCTAAAAAATACACAAAAGTGTGAAAACCCATGTTAATTCCCATAGAGAAATCCAACAACTCCAAAACTTCAACTTGTTGAAAAAACGCACATTTTTGTTGTTTTTTTAACGTTTTGAAAACTTTTTGTGAAAAAAACGTTAAAAACGGCACATTCTTAAAATTCATGTTATTTCCCATAGAGAAATCCGACAACCCTCAAAATCCGACTTGTTGAAAAAAAACTTACATTTTAGAAAAATTATAAGAAAAAAACTTGCATTTACGAAATTTTGTTACTAAAAAAAACAAAAAAAGAAAAAAACAATATACGTCATAAACTCCACTCTCTTCTGTGACGTCACCTTATGGAAGTGTGCTGCCTCACACCGACTTCTGAGAACCCCTATGTTAAAGCATGGGACTTTACCACCGCCTCTGTTGATGCACTCATTTTCTGGCCTCGGAGGGTTCCCCATGTTAAAGTATAGGGATTCACCGCCTCTGAAGTGCCGCTGAACTCTCCCTAATCCCCTACTAACTTGTGAACAAAAACTCGAATATGCACGTTTTTCATCCTGATACCGATTAGGATAAGAATAGATCAGAAAGATATGTAGAATATTAATGTATGAGAAAGTCCAATAGAGTGTCACATTGCAAATGTTTATGTATGCTGTGAGCTCAGTACAGATATGCTATTGTCACGTTTTCATTTATGTTACTTATACAATGTAACTGTTTGCTACTACACAAATATATTATACACTTCTTTATGTGGCAAAAGGAATACGTAGATTGGCTTGTTTTTAATGACAATTATTTGTGAATAATACTAATTTTTCTATTATTTTGAGAAACATTTGATTTCCAAAACCTATATAATTTTTTTGGCAATAAAATCTTTGAAACCTTACTTTCAATAACTTGCGCTTATTAAGTCCTACAATAACAATGCGCTTATTAAGTCCTACATTCGAAGAATAACTTGAAGCACACTCTTAAAAAAATAAACATTATTTATCAATAGCTATTGATTAAGTATTAGCAAACACATAAGACCCGAACTGCTCGAATAGGCGAAATGCACACAATAGCTTGAGTTCTCAATTCACAATATACCGTAAGACTCTCAAACTGAGCACCAACTACCTTCAATGTACACTTCTCGAAAGGAATTTTGATCGTCGTTGGCAATTCTAATAAATAATACTCGTTTAAGCCACTTTATGCAAATTTCGACTTATATTCACGCGAGGAAAAGTAGAATGTCGAGAAGAAATAGATGCCCAGAATAGATTTTATTAGCTCATACAAGTTTATCACAGTATCCTAACTTACATGTTAAATTAACAATATAAACACTAATTTCAAATCCAACTATTATATTCAGAAAAGAAAAACTTCCCAAAGAACTTTCCTAACGCCGCAAAATGTAAAAGTTCTAAATTGAGCATCAAACTATTTATTTTTATATACGTATCTAAACAAACTGAAAGCTTCTTTTTCTGACAGCAGTAAATAAAACTATTTGGTTTCATGAGTTTGTTAAAGGAGAAAAGAAATCTAGGGGTTTTCTACAGCCCGGGTTCAATTCTTCGGCATAGAAATGGATGCGGACGCGGCTTAACATTGATTGATGGACGCTTTCGTTTCGAGAAGAGATTGTTGCCAGATTCTTTAGCCTAACTCCCGCATCTATCATCGGCTGTATTTGTTTTCTCCTGCTCGACTGAATATTCCATCCACAAGAACGGATTGCCCCGACATATTTTGAAGGCTTAAAATTTGGGCTTAGGTTTCAAATGGTCCTTAAATTATTCACATACAAATTATACATAAATAATCTTAAATAGTCACACACATTTTCTGGTTTCGTTTCTATTTTTGATATCTTGTAGAATCAAATATGTGCCATACACAGAATAAGTAGCTACTTTAAATCGGGAATTTCTTTGACGACATATAATAAAAACAAAACTATTTTGAGGTAATATGACCAATTTTAAAAACGTGAAAAATAATATTTTCGACAAGAGTCAAAATTTAAACTGCGACTTATTTCAATTTAGATTCTAAATGAGTTTATTCTAACATAAATGAACATAGCCATTTTTCTTGTTGCAACAATCAAACATAATCTGCGATATGTAAATTTGAATATATTTAGCTATAATAGAACAGATGACTTAAGTATTTGAAGATATCCATAATTCCCGTAATCTCATTTTATCTCGTTAAAATAGAATGCAATAAATGCCAAGAATTTATTACATTTAATTACCAGCTATTTTCTTTAGATTTAAAGAAAATATCATCTGCCTACAATTTGACTTTTATTAAGCCACTTTCATATAAAAAACAGTTATTTTTGTTGCTAAGCAACAACACGTAAACGCTATTGTTGCTGAGCAACAAAACGTATACTCGAAACATAATGAAACAGACAGGAAGAGTTTCATACATATCGATGAAGGTTCTTTAATATAAGGTTGGGCATTCAGCCCAGCAGCAAATCAAACCGTTGTCAGCTTGGCGTCATGGGTAGTGTTTCTTTCTGGCATATATCCGGGGGAACGAAGCCCCCCCCCCCCCGGAGGCATTTTAAACTTAGTTTCTAATTATGTTACAGCATGTATATATATTCATATAGGGCAAATAGAAAACTTGCCCACCCCTGTAAGTTTCATTAGACCCCCCCCCCCCTCCCGGCCAGGTCCTGAAAGACTGTCTAGTCGAGGGGGGCGCTAGATTTCGTCATTCGTGATATCACGGTCCAGAGTAAACTTTGAGAGGAATTGCCAATACACAACAATTTTTCGCATTGTTATAGTTAAAAATCGTTTGTTAATTTTGAAGTGGCAATATCCAGACGTAAAGAATGTGTGCAGAGATTTTACATTTGTGTATTGGCAATACCTCTCAAAGTTTACTCTGGACCGTGATATCACGAATGACGAAATCTAGCGCCCCCCCCCCCTCGACTAGACAGTCTTTCAGGACCTGGCCGGGAGGGGGGGGGGTCTAATGAAACTTACAGGGGTGTGCTTACCCAATGACAAAGAGAATTAGCGACGTCGGTGGAAACGAATGGCACTTGCAATTAACAACTCCAGTCTCTCCTGAGAGCCCGAGATCAAGCTTTTGATCTCCTCATGACATCAGGTACGCAGAGCCAGGTAAAAATAATAAAGTAGCACTGGAGACAACGTCCTGCATGTTAATAATCAATATATACGAAACTTCTTAAAGCAAAGACTTTTATAATTTTTCTGGTAAAAGAATTTACTTTGAAACCAACGGGAATTGCAGCAAAACGTTATTTTTGCTGCAATTCCCCTCAAAATTACAGTGAAGCAATTTCTGCTCTATAACAGGCAATAATAAAAGCAAAAAGTACTCACAACTGATCATCCTCACCACCTCTAAACCATGCCGCGTTCATTTTAATACCTTAGCAATAACCAAGAAATCATTGTCCACAGATGTTGAAGGTTGATCAGTTTAGCGCATTTGTCACTTTTATGCAACTCCATTACAGAGCAGAAATCACACCACCGTTAATTAAATCTGGAAATGGCACAGAAAATTTAGAGGCATATGAGCATATGGACAAACCTAATTGGTTGACTATAGCTAATGAAGACTACCTGCCCTAATTTTTAAAAACGGAGCAGTTAAATTTGGCACAAGAAGATTTATGGAGAAAAAGAAGAGAATAACCCAGAAGTATATTTTAATATTTTATTACTGATGACAACTATTTTCATTTTTATTTTGCTTTCGTATTCATTAATTAATGAAGAATATGAAGAAACATGAAAATCTGAGAAGCATGAAAATCCTGGGAACTATTTTAATAAGTATTTGATAATCTTTGTGCTTAAACTTTCCAATGTTTATCTTTCCCTGAAACGTCATTGATTCCTACATAATTTTGTGATTTGACGAATAAAAAGGCAAAAAGGATTGAATGCCGAAAGCATTTCTGCTACAAAAATTCTGTTGCCTTTCCGCTACATGACACACAACACATTTTGCTTCTAACCTGTTTAGGTTTCTTTCGGATAATAAAATTTATCTTGAATTTTTTTTTTTTTTTTTTAATTAAAAGATCTAGATAAAAATCACATTTTCAATCTTTAAAAATAAATATTTCTTCCCAATTTAAGCAATAAAACTTTTTTCAGAAACAAAAAACCATTATGAAATGCTTACTTTTTATGGAATCTGTCGCAAAATATTTTATTTTGTCCTAAATTATTTTCATTAAACTTCATTCCATTAAATTAATTCTTTTAATATGAATTTCATATGATGGAAATAAAGAATTTTCAAACAAATTACGAATATTTTATAACTCAACAAATTTATACACAAAACATAAAATAAATGCTAACTCACTATAATAATATGAACATGTTGCATGTTCTCTAAAATTAACATATTATATGCCAAACCAGTTGCTCAATTTAAAAATGCATAGACTGCCTTCCCAGCTATCTTCTTATCTACATTCTTCTCCCCTGATACGTTGTAAACATTCTTTATAGGTCATCACTTCTCTTTAAAGAGCCGGCAAGAAAGAAAACGTCTATTAATTTTTACAAACCCATAATTAATTCCCATCATTTCGAACTTTCAGAGGTTTAATTACCTCATGTCACTCCTCTTCTAATGAGTCTCAATCTTTTCCTACCACCTAGAATCCCCAAACCCTCTCAGAATGAAAACACGATAGCTTTCTCAACAAGTCAGAAAAAAACAAAATTCTCGTAAGGGGGGCATTCTTTTCCACTCTATCGCGAGTTAGTCTTTTATCGCAAAGTCAGCCTCTTTATAGATCCCCCTTTATAGGAATTAAATATTAGACGGGTGCTTTAAGACGCTATGAAAAATTTATCTTCCTAATTAGCAGTCCGCTTGCATATATCAGACGTGGAGAAGATGAAGTAGCGCATTTTATCCGCAATCCGCGCTCCTTTTCCGAGGATAATTTGTCTTCCGGGATAAAAGGGGGCAGATAAAATTGCACGTGCCGCTTTTAATATCCTTCTCCTTTCCTTAATAATCATGTTTTCGCTGATAGCTATGACTTTGCTGATAGCAAGCTATTCTTTGTTTTCCTGTGGCGTCGGAATAATTGGATTTGTTGAGATACCCCAGCGCCATCTGTTGATGATAAAGGAAGTAAAATTAGAGAAGCTGGATATAAACTTGATCCTTAAATTTATTTGCATTTAAGTACACAGTGTATATATATATCTTAATACAATGTATTTAATAATACGAATAAATGAATAATAAAATATTCTTTAATAAAACAGCATAAAACAAATTAATTATTACTAAATTGTTTCATATTTTAATTTGATGCCGTTATAAATTTGTTTTATGCTATCATAGTTATTGTTTTATGCTATCATAGTTATTTGTTTTATGCTATCATATTTTAGTTGTTTTTGCTGCAATTTGAGCGATTTACTTTAAATACCAATTTTTATTATTCTGTATTATATATAATTTATATTATGTCTATGTAATATAGATACATATCGTATCATTATATACTAATTTGCATTAATCATCTTATATACTCAATGTATTATATATGCTGTTATAGCAATTAATATATTAATTTTTAATATTATTTCAATGTCATTTAATTTTCAATTCTTTCTAAATATTTTCTAATTTTCATTTTAGTCTTTTTAAGAAAATATTTAAAAAAACATAATTAAGGAATAATGCTGGAGTTGCACTCGGTAGGCCCGGGTTCGATTCCAGCCACTGCCAAAACTGCCGCCGTGTTCATGCGGAGTACGATCACGTTAAACATGTGGGTCCGAAAGTCCTTCCGAGAGGTTGGTGGTAGGGGAAGGAGGGTACGGTCCCTGTGGATGCCTCCCCCACTGGGTTACGGTCTAAATTGGGTGGCACTTCCCGACCGTCCAAACAGTTACCTTACACCTTTCTGGTAGGTCGGACGGTCTGGGTTTCAACAACAACAACACACGCCCCCTCCCCTCACGATGAACCTAATACAAACATTTTAAAGGTTAGTCACATTTTCTTGTAAGTATACATAAAAGGGTTATGAAACAGAAATAACGATATATGATCTCATGACCTCATAAATTGTCAACAGACATTTCACACCTGCTTGTAAGGTAAGGGTTACAGTTGACGCTGATTTATGGCTTTTTAATAGCCGTTTGTTAAAAAGGGTTTTTGAAGGACTTGTGACAATTAATCTTGAAACCAAAAAACTCGCCAATTTTTAGATAACTCGCAAAGTTAATAACTGCTTACTTATAATACAGACCCATATTTGGCCAAGTGAACAATACTCCGGTGTTTTCATTTGGCAATAATAATTATATAAATACAATTTACTTAATAATACGAATAAATGAATAATAATATATTCGTTAATAACACAGCATGAAACAAATTAATTATTACTAAATTGTTTCAAATTTTAATTTGATGCCGTTACAAATTTGTTTTATGGTGTTACGATCATTGCGATTTGTTTTATGCTATCATACGAAGTTTTTACTTTTTAGTTGTTTTTGCTGCAATTTGAACGATTTACTTTAAATACCAATTTTTATTATTCTGTATTATATATAATTTATATTATGTCTATGTAATATAGATACATATCGTATCATTATATACTAATTTGCATTAATCACTTTATATACTCAATGTATTATATATGCTGTTATAGCAATTAATATATTAATTTTTAATATTATTTCAATGTCATTTAATTTTCAATTTTTTCTAAATATTTTCTAATTTTCCATTTTAGTCTTTTTAAGAAAATATTTAAAAAAACATAATTAAGGAATAATCGAAACAGACACACACACACCCTCCCCTCACGATGAACCTAATACAAACATTTTAAAGGAACCTTTTAAAGGTTAGTCACATTTTCTTGTAAATATACATAAAAGGGTTATGAAACAGAAATAATGATATATGATCTCATAACCTCACAAATTGTCAACAGACATTTCACACCTGCTTGTAAGGTAAGGGTTACAGTTGAGGCTGATTTATGGCTTTTTAATAGCCGTTTGTCAAAAAGGGTTTTTGAAGGACTTGTGACAATTAATCTTGAAACCAAAAAACTCGCCAATTTTTAGATAACTCGCAAAGTTAATAACTGCTTACTTATAATACAGAACCATATTTGGCCAAGTGAACAATACCCCGGTGTTTTCATTTGGCAATAATTATTAGGTAGACCTGTATAACAGTTTTATAGAGCTCCAAAATACCCCATATATGTGTGCTATGTGTCAGGGAAACGTATAACCACTCAGTACTGCTTAAAATATGACTAGACAGAACGTATGGAATATTACCCTGTTGTTGTTGAAACCCAGACCATTCGACCTACCAAAAAAGTGTAAAATAACTGTTTGGACGGCCGGGAATTGCCACCCAATTTAGATCGGAACCCAGTGGGGGAAGCATCCACAGGGACCGTGACATCCTTCCCGTACCACCAACCTCTCGGAAGGACTTACGGGCCCACATGTTTAACGTGGTCGTACTCCACGTGAACACGGCGGCAGTTTTGGCAGTGGGGGGAATCGAACCCGGGCCTACCGAGTGCAATTCCCGCGCGCTAACCACTGTGCTACCGCGCCTTGGAATATTACCCTAAGGAGATGCTAACTAGAAATAATTTCTTTATTATCTAATGTCGCTCTATGTCTTATATTATCCTCACCATAAAGTTTCAATTGATATCTTTGAATATTTTATGTATTTTTATGTTTAAAAGAACATAAATCCCATTTATGCGAATAAATCAGTCACTTGATTTTCACCCACATTTGAATATTCAGACTTTTATTTATTCACCGTTTATAAGAGACCAATTTGTCTCTTATATAGGTCTCTAAGGCTTAAGCTTTAGATTTGCAAGCTGAAAAAGATGGTGGTTTTAACAAAAGAATGCCGTTCGTGTTTTTCAAAACGATGAAAATGAATTAATACATAAAGTATACATACGCATAATAAAAATATTAGCAATACATATAATGTTCAAATCCTTCCCTGGGAAAAACCTCCCTTTTAAAATATTGTACCACCTTTACCACTCATGTGTCATGTACCACAGACATCTAATAAGGTTCCACTAGGTTTTCATCTAAGACATAGTCGACTAAAACTGACGACTATTGTCTTAAAACATAAGACAATGGTCTTTTGCCACTCAAGAGTACTCGCATACAAAAAATGTTTTCGTGTACAAAGAGTAGCACCGAAACTGATAAGACCACGTAAACTTCAAAAGCACTATGCGACTTGTGAGCAACATGTTGCCAACATTACATTTAGATATCCGAAAGATATCCAATTGACATCTAAGGAATATTCGCGTCGATATAGATTCGATATCTTAGACGATATCGAGAGGACATAAAAACCCCTTTTCAAATTTGTTTACTGACTGTATACCATAATTATGTGCATGAAAATAACTCTAATGTTACATATCCAGTGACTGTTTTTGTATGGCAATTTGTTTAGCACCCGTTTTTATCATCAGATTACTTTGCAGCGGTGCAGAATGCAGTAGACAAGGACGGTAAGAAGAAACATACGCGGCCTACGTTCTCCGGCCACCAGATCTATGTACTTGAAAAGACCTTCGAACAGACCAAATACCTAGCGGGACCCGAAAGGGCGAAGCTTGCCTATGCACTAGGGATGTCCGAAAGTCAGGTCAAGGTAAATATCAATTTTGCAATTAAAGAATAACTATGTGCTTTAATTTATCCTAATTGAAAACATAGACACAAAATCTTATTACTTTCCTTATATACATAACGTATAAGGAAAGTATTGTGACGGGGTCGAAAATTCGAATTCGAGTTTTCGACGGGAGAGCACGTTTCAAGCATCCCTGATCACAAATCAAACATTTTTGAAGTGATGTCTCTGTGTGTGTGTGTGTGTGTGTGTCAGTGAATCTGTAAGACGATAACTGACGAACGAATGGACCGATTCGAACCAAATTTGGTACAAAAATCACAATCCATAAACACTGGAAGCCTATTGTTTTTATACGCAATCGAATGTTCAGACCCCCCCCCCCCTTCCTCCTAAATTTCAAATGAAATTTTGAAAAAATCGTCAAAAAATCAAAACCACTAATAAAGTTACGCAAATAGACATTTCTTATGTAATTTTTTATTAGAAAACGATTGACATAAATTTTAGAACGCTAACATGAACCGTTCTCGAGATATTGCCCATTTTTCAAAAAAATTATCAAAAACTCATATAAAATAAAAAAAATATATTTCCTATTGAGAAACATGTTCACTTTTCATATGTAATACCATGCGATAAATTGGATGACATCATTCTCGTGGATCTAACTCGTTCCATTCATGAAAAAAGATACTTTGAGTATTACTTTTGTATTTGAACGCCAATAGTCATTTATCTGCAGTAAGAATAACTTATTTCTTTGTCCATAACGCTTGGCGAGATTTTGGCAACGAATTTGGCGAAATGTCGCCAACTTGGCGACTTTTTGAAATATTGCCAAATTAAAGAAAATCTCGCCAAATGGATAAAAATGACGCTAAATCAATGAAAATGACGACTAATTGTGGAAAATTCAATATCTTGGAAATAATATTAGTATCTACTATAAGAAAAACTTGTTTATTTTACTGTAAAAGTATTAAATTCATTACACTATATAAGGAAAGTCATGTGTTGCCCACATCAGATTTTTTTAAATCGTCACGTAGCAGTAACGTAAGATATTTTCTTCATTTCCAACCAATAAAACTTAAGATGTAGTTACCTAACAGTGAGGGATACACTGTGTAAAAAATTTAAAAGAGTGCGCTTATTATCGGTTAAACTGAATAAATATCCTGCCTTCGCCGGGATTTAGAGCATAAGCAAAATACAAGTGAGTTATAAACAAATAGAGCTAGTTATTCTATCTATCCAAATAATAATAAATAGCTCCAAGCTATCCATAACTTTCGACTGATTCTACTTAACTAACGGGAAAACCTACATAGTCCGATTACCTGACCTTCAGTCCGATTACCTGACCGCTGTTTACATTTGTGGATGCTCGACCACTGTCACAATAATGTATACATTCATAGCGTAAAGACTATTGACTTTACTCCGTTCTCAGCATTACTTTGTTTGTAAGGGCAATCTAATTCGAAAACCAAATAAGCCTGTAAGAACAACTGCAAATGCCTCTCAATGTAAATATAATTTAAGTTTCAAACTGTACTAACCATCGGAAATAAAATTGTTGTATCCTTGAATTTGAAGATTTGGTTTAAGTCATAGGCCTTAAATATCAGTGGCTATAACCAGAACGGGTAAGATTTGCATAAACATCAAAATAACGAAGGCTAATACGAAACTAAAATGCAAATTGGAAAATAAAGAAATCATAAGAGAGAGTTCTGTACCTTACAGAATGCTCCAAAAAATGTTAAGCATTGAGCAGTTAAGTTTAGCGCTTAGATTAGCATCGAAAATCTGATTTTGATATAATTTCGTACCTATCAACTAATAACATATGTGGCTATAAGCATTTTTTAAATACTTAAGAACATCACAGTTAGTGGCAAAAAGATTCAAAAGGACAGAATCCATCAAAAGTCTTGTTTTAACTATTGTTGATCAATGAATGACTTTTATGATGACAACATAAAAAAATGGAACAATTACGTTACTCATAGAGACTTTCTAATTTTTTTAAAAATTAAGAGGATATTTCTTAATTTCTAAAGATTTTTCAAAAATTCCTAGAAATAACTTTCAGAAAAGTTAAAAATGTATAGTACCTTATTTCTACCTCTAGCTCCTTCAAAAAAGTTAATATAAGTACCCTTTTCTTACATAACTGAAGCACAGATCACATTTTAAAAGTTCATTTAGGTACAAAATTATTATTAGGTTTATTTGCAAAAATCTCTAAGACAAATTAAATTTGTAATTATTAAATCAATATGCTTCAAAATTTTCATTCAACTTTAAACTAATTTCGAGTTATTCAATTCGAGTTCAATTTTTTTAAAAATGTGAAAAATGAACTTTCAATTTAGTTTCTTAAAAATCAAACAAGGTTATATTGTTCAGTTTTGCATCCAAGTTTTTATTCTTAAAATTTTTAACATGAAGTTTCTGCTGGCAACTCAGACTTTTTATTAAACATAAGAAAATTAAGAGAACAACTTGCAAACAATAGCTTAAGAAAAATACTTTTCTTTTCCATTCTGAACTGATTGTGGTACAAATGGATATAAAAAATTCCAGTGTGTACCTAGAGGGTATATAGAATGCAACTGCATTCCAAATAGACTAAAACTGTGAATAAATCTTCAATTACTAACTTTTGAAATTATTTTACCTTTTTTCTTATTTATATATTTATTGAATTTGTGAAGATAGATCAATAGAGCGTTTAGAGAAAAATATATTTACAACTAATCAATCGAAATATCACTTTATTCCCAAACTCCTTTGCAGGCAATTTATACTAGAGTCAATAGCATGGAATGAATGTGCGTAATCTGCATTTTTATTTTGAATTCTAAATACGATGTAATCCTCTTCAGAAAATGCAGAAATTATTTTGAAATAAAAGTAAAAACGTTTTAAATATAAAATGCTTCGAGTTTGTTTGAAAGTGACTTTTATGGGTATTGCTGTGATTTTGGTCTTTGATGGATAGTTGATGTATAATCGATTTCAATTTATCTAAAATATAAAAAGAGCAATTTTCAAGCTTCTAACTGAATAACTAACTATTTACTGAACCACATGTAAATTTTATAACCCTATAGAGAAATTCTGCATGAAGAGATTTAAACATTTGTTTCTGTCTGTCTGTCATGTTCGCTTATAACACAAAAACGGTTCAACAGATTTATCTTTTTGTAACTAGTTTGTTTTGCGTAAGCAACTTCATGACTTAAAACACTTCCAATTTTGTACCGCTTTAATATTTAAAAAGAAAAATTCCAAAACATGCTTCCAAGCTACATATCTTTTGAAAAACTCAATCGATTTCAAAACTTTATTTCAAGCAATGAGACTGGATCGAGGGACTGTTTTAATCTATATGTTGTATTTTCCAACAACTCCCCGCAGAACAACAAAAATTAAATACCTGCTTTGTTGGTCTGTAACCGCTGTCGACCTCTTATAATACGAAAATGGCTCAACTAATTTGTATACTTTATAACTAGTTTGTTAAAGCACATTTCTGGCCAAAATGTTTCAAATTTTATAACGCGTTAATTTTATTTCAGTATTATCTCGGCCCAAGTATTTCTGCTAGTATAAATTGATTAGCAATTGCTATTAATTAATATCCCTCATGGGTAATTACCGATAATTAATAATTAATAATATATTATAAAATATTTTGTACCCAGCTTGAAAAGTATATGGCTGCGCCAGTGAAAAACATCGAATATGAATATATGAGAAAGTAGAGTAGAGACTCTAATTTTGTTTTTAACTTTTACACGGCAAAAGAAAATTATTGCATATTTTCTAAGAATTTCTGCCTCCTCTTTAAAAGAAAATCATTGAGAATATCTAAAGAAGAATACAAATAAGTTGCCTTCAGAGTCAAACGAAATCTTTTTCTCTGTGTCCTCTTTGTATCCTTTCAAAGCTGCATTTACTGAGGAACATAAACATGTGTTTTGAATAAAAGTGTAGGACTTGAATCCACGAATGCAATTTCGCAAAGTTCCAATGACGGGCTAGCATTTGTATTAGATTATTCCTCCTAAACAGAAAAAGAAAGCCTTCCGCATTTATGGGAAAAACAATCTGCATATACATCAGCTTTATCGTTTCAGTTAAGGCTGCACAATTTACGTCCTGGGGCATAGGATAAGGTTAATGTAGCAAACACTGACTGTGCCTAGTTTAGAACGTTTTATGCAAAATATCATGCGGGATTTATAGTTCCTTTTATTCGATCCTCAAAATGGAATTTTATCAAAAACGTAGAATGCATTTTTATTTTATAGTGATGAGATTGTTTTTAGAACATAAAGTACCTTAAGTAAAACAATTTACTTTACATTTCATTATTTGTGAATTTACGAGATTCTCAAAGACTTGAAAAATTTATTGAATAGCTTTCATTAAAAGGTAAATGCTATACAAATTGTATACTAAATATTATCTTTTGATATTATTTCTATAATATATAGTAATTCTATAATAGCAAGTAAAGAATATTCTTTAGCTTAGAATAAAGTTATTTGGACTTCAAACGTCAAATACCTTCTTATATTCTTTTTATGCTTCAGATTTGTCTTTCTGCTTATTATTCTTCTCATTATTATTATTATTATTATTATTATTATTTTCTCCATACGTTATAAAAAATTTTACGCAAACTAGACAATCAATCTTGTTATTAAAACGTATATTTAAAGTTTCAAATAATTCTAAAATTAATTTACATAAATATTGCAGATACGCAGTTATTTCGATGGTATGTTTCAAATTTAAAGATTTAACAAGAATCTTGGAAAATATTTTTGCCTTCTTAAACAAATATTAACTCTTTATCAGCGTTAATATCAACTTTTGCTCCATATCGTATTTTATTAGTCATGGACAGCAATGACACGGTTCCGTAGCATTGGAAGTACCTTTTCTAATTTTAATAATAACGGCATTACTAAAATATTAAAAATTCCATCTGTCTGCCGTAGACGAACTATCCGTTGGATGTATTGGGAGACAGCAGTATTTACGAACCTTGTCTAATATTATTATACGAATATTGTCTAATATTATTTTATGAACCTTGGACCTACCTGACCTATCTCTCGGTTTACAGGTTTAATTCCAAAAAATTTCTTCCCACGCCGGGAATCGAACCCGGGCCTCCTGGGTGAGAGCCAGGTATCCTAACCACTAGACAACGTGGGAGTTGGGTATAATGTGCCAACTGCACGTGGTGTTCCTAGCTGGTCACCCTTCCAAGTACTAACCGCGCCCGGTGCTGCTTAACTTCGGTGATCAGACGAGAATCTGTATTTTCAGCATGGTATGGCCGTTGGCTAAGTTAGAAAGTAAGCCCGTTAGATGTACTATTCAATCTCGTTTAGACCGGTCAGTAGAACAAGAAATTCCTTACCATAGTAGTTTATGGTATGAATTTGTTTCACTGGTCATTGCAATAACTTGTAAAATTAAAAAAGTCCAATAGAAAGTTTGGTACGTACGTATTAACGCCACCGCAACTACAGATTTGGCAGTTTTTAAGTGCCGCCAATCTACACCTAAAATTTTTACGACAAATCATAAAATAAAACACTTTATTTAAAATTAAAGCACTTTCAAAATTCAAAACACTTCATTTAAAAACAAAGTAGTCAATCGGATTTCGGTGGAAAATGGGCCGATATAGAGTTTAACATAGATTTAAAACAGTCTCTATTTTCTTTCACCTGATGCTGTCGCCATATGAACTCTGATAAATAAGATTCCAAATGATGTCTCTTGTTCCTCCATTTAGCACTGCCCCACATTCTTTCAACTGTTTGTGTATGAACTCCTGTATCAGGATTAATAAAATTGTATTTATGATTAACTTTAGCATGTAGGAATCCTTCTATTTCTATTCTATTTGTTTGGTAACCTTTCCAACTGTCAGAATAAATTGTGCTACCATCTGCAATGTTTTCAATAATTTTATCAAGAAGGGTAGAGCCAGTTCTATTAGGAACAGTGACAACAAACGAATATTTTGTTTCTCTACATATACCACCAAACACCCACTGTTGGGGTAATACTCGACCACAATTATTTTTACGTTTAGTAAACAAACTTTCATCAATTTCCACAATGCAATCTGGTCCACCTACCTTCTTGTTTGGTTTATTCTCCATATCTAAGACACATAATTCACGCATATAATTGTTCCAATCTATAACAGTTTTATCCGATAAATCAAGTTGCTTTTCACAAAATTTAATCGACGTCAACTCCTCGCACCAGCAGTATATGAATCTCAAAGCTGAACAAAATGGAATTCTGCTTCCCTCAAACCAGTTGTCTTTTCTAAGTCCCACTTGCTGATCACACTGTTTTAAATTACATTTCCAAAACTTACTTTTACCAAAATAAAGTTTCATGTCATGGGATTTGGTACATTTTCGGTTTTTTTGGTAAAATATTTCGCTCCTGAGAAAATAAAATTGCATCTTGTTCTGTTTTTGGCAAATCCCAAATACGCATTTTCGTAGCACTAAAAAATGGCGTCAAAAATCAGCAAACAACAAGGCAACAAGAAATCCAAAAGATCACTGCGTGCGAACAACAAGATTGCTCTTTATTGGCGCATTAGCGCAACGCGGTGCGCGTTAATACGTAAGTACCGAAAGTTTCCTTGCATCTAATGCCATTAATAACTATAGCTACTTGGTTTCATCTAATTGAAAAACAAAACCTGGACCATCATGTTATTGTTATACCTCTGCATTTCTGCAGTGCTACCTGATGATGCCAAACCGTAATATCATACTTCTTTACGTGCAAAAAAATATGTTATATTACGATTAAATAAGATAAAATTCATATTGATACATAATTTGAATAAATGTTATTGTTAGAAATTTATCGCATACCACTTTATATGAGTTTCAATAGTTGTAAGCATATACCATATTTTAGGAAAGTGCTATATTTCTCACATTAAAACACACAAGTAGGATTTAAAATTTATATCGCCCCCTACACACATAAGAAGCCTATAAATGTGCCAGCAATACTTTGCTTTAGAATTTAATCAATGCACGATCTTATTCTCCATACTCAATCCAGGGTTTAAACTAGTAAACAAAAATTTTTATCATTTCAGCTAAAATCTAAAGAATTATTTTAGTTTTATAAACTTTCTTTAGCTAAGTATCAGCTTTGATTTTTTTTTTATCCATGTGAACTAAGTAAAAGATAGCCATCTAAAAACTGCGAAAAATGAATTTAAAAATTGTTATTGCCATAAACATTTTTTACACTGCTACAGGACTCTTGCCCCCACCCCCTGCTCGCTACGATCGTCAACCCCTGTAATTCGTTCCGCAATTTTCAAAAATTCGACTATGTACTAGGTACGTGCCTCAGATATTCAACTATATACTGGGTACATGCAACTAAGTGCATGCCTTAAATATTCAACTATGTACTAGGTACATGCGACTAGGCACATGCTTGCAATAATTCGTGATCTTGTTTTTGCTAGTTTGTCCAGGACGCGAACTCGCAATTCAACTATTTTGTCTTTGACATAAATATCCCTTAAACTAATTTTAAATCGAGTTGTTTCAGTGTGTTCCCCAAATATTCATCTACAAATGTACCAAATTTCATATTTTCTGTATGCAATATTTTTTGCGCTACAAGACAGAGAAACTCCAGAGACACGAAATTTGTCAAACGGCGGCGTCAGTTACTTTTCCTTAATATATAGAGAAATATGAATGAATCTGGGGACTGAATTGAATTTCAACCCCATGTCTGTAATCAACTAATTGATTACAGACATGTAAACTAATTGATTACAGACTCTGAGAAAACAATATCTTTATAAATGTGTAGAAAATATTAGATTGACGATGGCTTTTTCTTTTTAGTTAATATTGCAGCAAAGAACAGAATTTTAGCAAAATAAGATCTCTTTTAGCAAAATTCTAAAATACTAACACCATTTAAACCCTGACTCAAATTAAGTGGTCGTTTAAGACTATGGCATCTTGGAAGTACTTCTGAATGATCAGCCATAGCAAAACGCAAATTAAAAGGCTGTAGCATATCATTACTTAAGGGGACGGTGGACGTTGAAATGAGCAAAAATCGATTAAAAACAGTTTTAATATATAACATTATTTTGCACATTTAACATTTGCTTACGGGTGGGACAGCGTCCATCCCAAACGAAGAACCTCCCAAAAAGACAGGTATTTGACCTGTCTTTTTGGGAGGTTCTTCGTTTGGGAGGGACGCTGTCCGACCCGGAAGCAACAGGTTGAATGCATACTTTTCGAAACGGAATTTTCAAAGGTTTTACATTTTTAAAATGCTCCATGCGTCTTAATTTTTGTCTGAGATGCATGAAATTTAGCAAGAGAACACCTCTCATACTTTTTAATGAAACTGGGTATGCATTTTATAATTGGACTTTATTAAGGTAATTAAAAGTGAATAAGAACCTAATTAAATGATGAAAATTAAGTTTTAATGCAGAAAAATCTTTTTAAAAAAATTAACTTTCTAAGGGATTTAAAAATAAATACCCAAATGTGTTCATACTGTGTTTTTGAGTGATCATAATGTAAAATGAATCAAAAATGTGAACAAATGGCACGCAAGGAGCATTTTCAAACTTTCGTTAAAAAAAATTAAATTAAAATAAATAATACAAAATTATAACAATATTGAAAAAAAAATTAATGGTATTGTATATAGTAATGTTAAGAGGAATATTTACACAAATTTTCACGTTTCTAAGTCAATAAATAAATAAAAACCATTTCAACGTCCACCGTTCCCTTAAGACCTCCGAAACTGTAAATCCGCCCTTAATAATTTTTCTCAGAGCATCCTGCACTTGTAAATATTTTATACAAAAATCCTGATTTCACTGAATAAGATTTCAAATTATTTCCACAAGCATTCAAAATATGCGTTTCTTATTCCTCTAGCTAAATTCTTTTCTTCGTTCTAGGTGTGGTTCCAGAACAGACGTACTAAGTGGCGGAAGAAGCACGCAGCAGAAATGGCAACTGCAAAGAAAAAACATGACTCGGAAGCCGAACAACTGCGGCAGGACGATTGCTCAGACCACGACGATCTCGACTGTCGGGATGGCAAACGATTAAAACGAGAAGGCAGCAGCAGTGAACTCTCGCACCACCACAGCCACCACCATAGGCAAGACGAATCCTCGGATAGTATGCCGTCTACTTAGTTCTTTCCAACAGCCGAGTGAATCTAGTAGGCCATGGTTCCGGAGGATTCGAAACGTTGGCCGCGGTTCGACACTCGATTCTTAGAATGTTCTCACCTTGACCGTGACCATTAGATTTAATAATGAGAATGGAATAGCAAGTGGTAAAGTTTAGAGAAAATTAAAAAATTGAGATAGCAAGCTTAAGAATGCAATAAATGCAACTCTCACTTCTTCATCGTCTCCAAAATAGCGAATTCTTAAAAAAATAATAATAATTACTTTCATTTATTGATTCAATTTCTGGAATAATTTTAACTTTTGAAACTAGAATATATAATTTTCTTTAAAAGCCAGTGTATCAAAATGTTATAGTTATGAGAAATATACTTTAGAAGTTGCTCTCAATGAAAATCCTTATTATTGCTTCTTGGGTTTAAAATATAGGTCTACACATTAAACAATTCCCCCTGTTTCCATTTGTTATTTTCGAAAATCTATCCTTTTTCATTCATCTATTTATTATTTTTCGCTGGAATATCCATATTTCTTTTAAAAATAGAAAGTTTCCCTGAATTGATTTATTTGCAATTATTTCATTTAACAAATCTCTCATTTTCTAAAGAACTCTTTTCGGCAATATTATTTAATCAGTAGCGTACCCAGAGGGGGTAAGTGTACATTAATCCCCCCCTTTAACTTTCTTAAGCAACTATAAAGAGCCTTACTAACTAGTTCCATTACTGTTATATTCTGACTATTATAATAAATAGTAAATTGCTGTTATTTTAAAACTCGAAATTTTTAATAAATATTCAATGACCTCTTGGAGGTTTAATTTAATTTAACTTTAAATTTATTTATTTACAAAGCTTTAGAAGTCACAAAATAAAATTTTATTTTCAAATATACCTATTCACTGATATCTTACGACAGTAGGACCCCACCCCCAAAAAGGGGTAAAGCAAAATATAATTGATGGGTTTAATTTGCTTATTTATATTATTTATGTTTTCGGAACAAAATTCATTTTTCAGTAGAAATTCTAGAAGTTGTGGTTGAATAGTAGTATTTAGTATAATTGGCTCCAAATGTTTAACAGCACATTTAATATCCATTGCGATTTTTATAACTGATTACTCCTTAATTCCTAATTAACATATATTTATTAATTTTTACCAGTGTATCGTTTGCTATTAATTACTAATTACCATAACTAATTATATTTTATTAATAATTAAATATTATTGATATTTAAAGTATTATTAACAATGAATGATTATTAATAACTAAATACTGTTAATTATTAACGATATTTAATATACTACATATTTTACACCCCTCAAAAAAATGTCCGGGTGCGCCACTAAAATTAACTATCCCTTTGTCTGGTTAAGTTCTCCAGGAGATGAGACAAAAAGTTAGAGATACAAAATATGACACATCAAACAGAATTTAAGAGCAATACGACAGATGAAAGTAGTTAATTTCTCGAGACAACAAATCTAAATTATTCAAAACGTAGTTTTCTAAATGCTCTTTCCAAACTGGTGCGAAATCATAGACATTAAGGTACAGCATGTTATCCGTACTGTCCAAACTGATCCAAATCATGAACAAAATTGCAACATGTTATCCGTACTGTCGAAACTGATGCAAAATCATAGCAGTATGTTATCCCTGAAGTTCATTCATATTTTCAATGATTAAATAAACCATGTGGTCAAAGTGAAGCGTTGAGAACATAACAATCGAGTGTCCGCTCGACCCGAAGTGCAATAGCGTGAGACTGTCTGTAAATAGTGACTTTCAATACAAGAAAATCTGAGAAAATAGCGCTGTGAGAATTAAAAAGGAGTGTCACTTTTTGCCAAAGAATCAAGAACAGTTGCTTTTTCTCAGCTCGAATTTTGCGTGATAACCGTGTGAAAATTCGATAATGGAACTCTTTTTCGAAGTGGGTTGACGCCCCCGTTCTGCAGAAGCACAATGTAAAAAGACTAAATAAATACTAACAAATTCATTCTCGGTGACAAATATACGTAATGTGCTCCTGAAAATTATGTTATTTGAAGAGAAAAGATTTAATAAGATTTGTTAAGATTATTTGTGTGTATAAAATTGCATTTAAATACAGAGCATTTTTTTTTTAAATATGTGAAGATATAACATTTCTTTATTTTAAATATTTATAGTTTTTATATTTATTTTACAACATTTCAAAACATTCCATATTTTTGTATTTCAATTTCCATATATTTCCTTTTATCATGCCTATCAAATCGTCTAATATTTTTAAATATTCCAAAATGATTTGAGATTCCCAAATTCATCAATAACCGAATAAAATAATTAATCTGCCTATTTCTTTATACATTATAACAAGTTTTTTCAAAATCATTTTTCATTTTTCAAAAATCAAAAAGTAATTTTGCTTTAAATTACAATAGTGAGTAATATCTTGCTATATTACATAACTTTAAAATGTTCAAATTCACATATCAATTATAAACCACTTAATTGAAGTGTGAATATGAAGGCATTATTAAGTGTTAAAGCATTTCTTATTAAATTACTAGTTATTCCAATTTTTCAAGTAAAATAAAAATATCAATTCAGCACTTTTATTGTATTCATATTTTCCAAAAATCAGTTAAACTAGTTGTAATGATTCCAAGTGCCCAGCATTTCAGGATGATGTCGGCTTATGCATTTATTTTACAGTCTACAAGAAAGTTCCAATTCTTTATTGTTTAACCTTCAGAATCATCCATAAATTTTGAGAACCAATTAATAATAGCTTAAATAAAAGTAAAACTGTGTTATGGATTTTTCCAAAAATCATTATATCTTTGTCGCTTTTAAATCATAATTTTCAGGCCATATGAATGTAGTTAAATTCCTATGTGAAAAAACAACCAATTATAGGCGTTATCAGTGATTCACACGAAATCCTTCGTAAAGCCTGTTCATGTAGTAAATACGGAACAAGAATCATTAAAAATTAGTATTATGTATATATACTTCTTTTGTGAAGCAAAAATCCTTATTGTTTTTTCTGCAAAGAAGATTTTATTTATTTTCACCTTCAATAGTGCTACTTGTTACAAATTTAATGATGTTCAATTCCTTTAAATATTTAAATTGTACTTGGTGGAAAAACTTTTGTACATATTATTTTAGCATGGAAGAATTGAAATGTAAAGAACATTCCTCACATTCTGTAAGACCACATGATTTGGAGTAATGTTACTAAAATGAAATAATTGGTATAAATAAAACATATTTGATTATATTTAAAACTGTCTGACTTTTTGCTTCTCATTGACATATCATAAAACACTGGCATTTAACAAAAGGCCAAACTGAAGAATAAGATATTTATTATATTGCTAATCCTAGTTAAAAATTCTTATATTAACTGCCTCTGTAACGATAATAAATTAATGAACTTCTATTGAACTTCATATTTAGTTCTATAAGAAATCCTATGAAATATGTGTAGAAATTTTATATTTCTATTTTCTGTATAATTATTCCGGTAAAACTGCGATAAGCTTTCCATTGTAAGAGAAATATTTGTTTTCATTCATAATCAAGTTTTATAAAGTATTGATGTATTTCATAAAACTTTAAAGTTTATTTAGAAAAATTCTATAACATTTCAATAATTATTTAAATATTCTTTACATTATTCATTTATTTAATTATTTAAATAAATCTTTTGCACATCCTACTATTTTTATGGCATATCAATGCAAATTTTAAAAACATTCCACTGATTTTTTTAAAAAATTGTATACGATATTATATTAAATTCTTAAAGAATAAGCAACGAAATTGCGTAGAATAATCTGCAGTAATAACTATAAAAAAATCTGATGTGGGCAGCACATGACTTTCCTTATATAATGCAATGAATTTACTACTTTTACAGTAAAAAAAAATAGATTATTTTCATAGTAGATATTTATAATCTTTCCACGATATTGAATTTTCGTCAATGAGTCGTCATTTTCATTGATTTAGCGTCATTTTTATCCATTTGGCGAGTTTTTCGTTAATTTAGCAACATTTAAAAAAAATCGCCAAGTTGGCGACATTCCATCAAATTCATCGCCAGAATCTCGCCAAGCGTTATGGACGGAGAAATAAGTTATTCTTATAGCAGATAAATGACTATTGGCGTTCAAATACAAAGGTATTATAATATAATGGAACTATAATGGTAATATAATGGAACGAGCTAGATTCACGAGAATGATATCACCAAATTTATCGCATGGTATTACATATGAAAAGTGAACATGTTTCTCAATAGAAAATATTTTTCTTTTATTTTATATGATTTTTTGATAATTTTTTTGAAAAATGTGCAATATCTCGAGAACAGTTCATGTTAGCGTTCTAAAATTTATGTCAATCGTTTTCTAATGAAAAATTACATAAGAAATGTCTACTTGGGTAATTTTATTAGAGGTTTTGATTTTTTGACGATTTTTTCAAAATTTCACTCGAAAATTTAGGGGAATTCTGAACATTCGATTGCGCATAAAAACAATAGGTTTCCAGTGTTTACGGATTGTAATTTTTGTACTAAATTTCGTTCGAATCGGTCCATTCGTTCATCAGTTATCGTCTCCACAGACTCACTGACACACACACACACACGCACACACACACATCCACACACACACACACACACACACACACACACATACTTTCACACACACATACACACAGACATCACTTCAAAAATGTTCGATTCGTGATCAGGGATGCTTAAAACGTGCTCTCCCGTCGAAAACTCGAATTCGAATTTTCGACCCCGTCACAATACTTTCCTTATACATTATTGTATATAAGGAAAGTAAAAACATTGGTGTATGAGTCTCCAATAGACATTATCATACATTCATATTCCATAGTGTTTATTTCTACTCGTATCTTAATATTTATTATAATGTAAAAAGGTATATATATTTTCAGATTTACTACCCAAGTTATTTTATATAAATTCTTTAAAGGTCCCTTTTTACAAGTTGGAAACAGCAAAGTTACACTGATAGATGCATTATTTAGCCGAATGTGTTATTAAGAACTATTTTCATACCATTAACACCCATAGCGTAGATCAAATTATCAATCCCCCCCTTTATTAAGATACATGGCATAGCACTAGACAAGTTATGTTCAAAAGTTAAACGTACAGTGTTAGAGACTCTGGCAGACACCTTTCGTGTGAGCCATCAAGCGATTTTTTGATTTTTTTTATCGATCCCTCCCCTGTACATCAGAAACTAAAGAAAGTAGAATGTTGACTTTAAAATTTTCTCACACATAGGTGTGATGAAACAAGACGTCATTAATTTGATTTATTTTGTCTCAGCCAATTTGTTGTGTCAATGCGTCAAAGACAGTAAATTTTGTTTATCCAAGAAATTTCACTTTTTACACCCAAACTCTAAAGCTGATACTAAACTTAGAAATTTAATGTGCAACATATTGAGTATCCCACTGCAACTTCTAAGGGAAAACACAGAACATTTTCACTTATTAAATTTTAAATAACCATGATAACCTATTCGAAATATCTCAAATGTCATATTTATTAGGTTTCTAAACGTGTATATCGGTCAAAATCTCGTATTAAAAAATTTCTGGGAAAACCATACTTCATCTATATAATAACATGGAAAAGCAAACATTGTGCATTCATATTTTCATGGAATTGTACTTTCATATTTTTATACATATTTTCATAAAATTTTATTGGATGTCATCGAAAAAGAAGCTATATTTCTAAAATGGTCTATAAAAATTTTTAAAGATTTTTTTATTTTATTTTGTGTTATTGGTTGCCTTATTAACAGCCTCTGATCTTGAAAATCAATAATAGGTCTGGGCATACGCTTTGAAAGATATAATATAAAAACATCTTATATTACAAAAAAAAATTGAGCATTATTAAGCATAAAATAGAATCTAACACGAATTTTCGAATAATGTAATGCTAACTATACTTGTATGTTTCACATTTTAAAAGTAAAATTACTATAAGAACTTAAAAAAAACTATTAACACAACCATTCGATATTAGTATTCAATTTATTATAAGTAAAACAAATAAATTTTAAAAAAACTCACATTTAGTTAAAATAAACACTCTTAAAACAGAATGCACATTTTCGTTGAAAGCGAGTTTAAATAGATAATCTGAATAAGGTAATATGACTAAGCAAGGTTGGCGCTGGAGAGTTTGGCACCCCCTTGTAATATAAAAATTAGCGCTAATTTTTTATAAAAATTTAAGACAAATAAAAAGATTATTAAGGAATCAAAAATTTGTTATAAGATGACTAAAGCAAAAAAAAATGCACTTTTTTTTTATTATTGATTAGATGAGTGTAGTCTTGAGTGTTTTAATATTAAGAGATTTTTACAAGTATTTCACTGTAAATACAAAATCTTCAGCAAAAAGAGAGAAAAAATAAGAGAATAAAAGACGGAAAATACCTGGAATTGGTCATACAGGCAAGAAGAATTTGTAGAAAACTATACAAGAGATATTAGGCCGCAGTTACGCTTTAAAAAACTAATAAACCAGAGACATATGTTGATATAAGATATTCGGAGTACATTAAAACCTTTGTCTTCTCCTTCACACGCTTTGTCAGCTCTCCCGGCCGTCCAAATAATTGCTGAAGTCCTCAGGATGAGTCGGACAGTCTGGGTCTTCAACACGCTTTGTCATGCTCTATCATGAAGACATTACAGAGTCAATAGCCGGTCATAATTTCCACAGTGTATCCAAGTTCACCTTGCCCGAAATTAAGAAGCCACGATATGATTCAATTTGCGTTTCGTGAGTATAATTTCTGTGATTGCTTAAAATATTTCTTCCAGTTGTTACCACATTGTGAAAAAAATGCAACTTTACGCCAGCAAATGGTAGCAATAGAGATTGCATTTCCAAGCCAACGAATTCTCTAAATTTCACTAACTTTACGTGATATTCATTAATGGCATTTTGAAATAGATTTTGCATGGAAGTATATAAAAATTATATTGCTTGTCCCCACCCCCCACCCCCCAAAAAAATACCTCAAAAGTTTAACATTTTAATTAGCATGTTATTCCTACTTTCGCGATATTGGAATGCGCAGTAGAATTGGCAGCATGTTGGTGCAATGCATGATATAGTTATTTTCCATTTACATACAATTTACTATTGAAATATTTTTAATTTAGCTTTATTGTTGAAGAAATAAACCCTCCATAAGTGTGCGTCCCGGAAAAACTCAGGGCCCCTCGAGCATTGGCCCCCCTCCTGCCATTTATAGATTTAGCTTTTCGTCTTACATCAACCCTGTCACTAAGTGTCGCGTAACGTACAAGAAAAAAAAATGTAACATATTACTCCAAATATTCACTCCAGATGTAGGCATTTGAAAAATTTAACATGTGTGACCTGTCGGGATGTCAGTGCATATAGTTCCTCGGTCCCCCATCTTGTTTTGAAAATCCTACGCAGTTCCTTGGTTACCGCACTAAAATTCCTAATATAAGTGAACTAAAAACATAATCCGATATAGAATCTGATGTATAGACATTAATTAAGTATAAACACCCAGCGCGGCGATTGATTCTGGTAGCTGTAGTACTGAGTGATTTCAAGCTTTAGAAAAGCCAGGGGAGAAATTAAGATAAAAAAAGAGAAGTCCAACCCGCTCCCAAACCAAAAAAGAAGTCTCCCATATCTCCCAAAAATGGCATTGTAAAACTACATTTGGGTTTGTTTTGGACGAATATCCCCTAAAACCAAATGTCTGTTCAATATACGAGACTGTTGTTATTGAGGCTCAGACAGTCCAACCTACCAGAAAGGTGTAAGGTAACTAAATATACGAGACTGTGAAATTCGACGGATTTTATGGGCAAACATTGCAACGTAGCTGCATCATTATAGGAATTTTAACAAAACCATAAATTTCTTCTGAAAAATAAATACGTAATTAGATAACAAAATACAGGAGTTGCATAAAGTATCAACTGATTTCAAAAGCAAAAAACGAGGGATTTTGTCCTCGCATTCTTGCCTGGTATTGATGCTATATCTAATTTATTCTAGCGAAGGAGGCTCTTTATCGCATTAAAAACCGGTTGATACCTTATTCTACCTTTTTATATACTGTTTTCTAATGAAGTATTTTTCAAATTTTTTCTTTCAGAAATCAGAGCGAATTTTTTTTAAAAGTATTTCTTGTTCAATGGCTGCTACTGAGCAAATGTAAAAATCATTTATATACTCTCGACAAACCTAACTTGACACTAAAGAAGTATACGATAGAAACTATAAACAAGCTAAGTTACATATTTTATCTATTAAACGCCATTTATAATCAAAAACTAAAATTTTGCTATATTGAACTAATAGTTGCGTTCAGATCAACTAATTCCTAGAATTAAAATTCAAATTATATTCATGTTTCTTTATATTTCTATGAAAAGCATTCTAAACTGATATTTAAAATAAATCACATTGCTATAGGAACCACTTAGTTAATGAGGTCAAAATGGCCGTATGAAGACATTACAGAGTCAATAGCCAGTCATTATTTCCACTGTGTATCCAAGTTCACCTTGCCCGAAATTAAGAAGCCACGATATGATTCATTTTGCGTTTCATGAGCATAATGTCTGTGATTACTTAAAATATTTCTCCCAGTTGTTACCACATTGTGAAAAAGTGCAACTTTACCCCAGCAAATGGTAGCAGCAATAGAGATTGCATTTCCAAGCCAACGAATTCTCTAAATTTCACTAACTTTACGTGATATTAATTAATAGCATTTTGAAATAGATTTTGCATGGAAGTATATAAAAATTATATTGCTTATCCCCCCCCCCCCAAAAAAAGACCTCAAAAGTTTAACATTTTAATTAGCATGTTATTAATTCAACCCAGTTGATGTAGCATCCACAGGGATACCTTCCTTTCCTTTCCACCAATCTCTCGGAAGGACTTTCGGACCCACAGATTTAACGCGCCAGTAATTCACGTCAACACAGGGACACTTTGAGCCGGAAATCGAACTCGGGTGATCCGAGTGCCATCCCCGTGTCTTAACCTCTGGGCTTCCCCCTCTCCCTCACTCACACACCATTGCGTAGATTTTCTTCGACCCAGACCGTCCGACCTACCCGAAGGTGTAAGGTATCTGTTTGGACGGCAGGGAAGTGCCATCCAATTTATATCGGAACCCAGTGGGAGACATCTACAGGGACCGTACCTTCCTTCCTCTACCACCAACCTCTGGCAAGAACTTACGGGCTCACGTTTAACGTGATCGTACTCCTCGTGAACACGGCGACAGTTTTGGCAGAGGCGGGAATCGAACTTGGGTCGTCCGAGTGCAATTTCCGTGCGCTAACCACTGGGTTGTCGCTCCCCCATTGCTTAGTTCAAATCCCAACCCCCATATAGTGGTTTCCAAAATGGGGTCGGCGTACCCCATAGGGTACGCGAAACTATGCATAGAGGTACGTCAAGAAAATTTAATATTTTATTTATTATTATTATTATCCAGACCATGCAGCTGATTCAAAGGGTGTTAAGTACAAGGGACGACCGGAATGTTGTATTTTGTATTTTTGTTGACAACTTTGAAGTACCAGAAAAATAAATAAGAAAATTAATTGAAAAAAAATAACAAATATGCTTTTAAATTTTCGAGTACTTAATTAACTAATCATTCGTCCGTTCAACGACTGGATCGTGAACCATTTTGTGATGACGACACAATACGGGAAACGAAACATATTATATACCCTCTACGAACATCACAATATGCATACTCGTATAGGTTCAATTCGAACATATGACCCCGGCTGTCGAGATAAATTACACGATCATAAACATAATAGGTTATATGCTTTACTACAACGGCCGTTCAGAACAAAAACATTTATAAAACTAAAGCCCGTTTAAAAAAAAAAAAGAAGGAAATCCCTCATCTGTCTTTACCATAGGGATCTTAGGGGTAAGTTTGGAGACAAAAAAAGTTTAGAGACCACTGCTATATACTACTATTATCATTATTTGCCATAGAAAATAATGCTATGAAAATATTAAAATTCGAATAATTCGACTTCTTTTTTACATAATGTATAAAACTACAACTCGATGTCATAAAGGTTTATAATTATTTCTTTCCTATATGCTTTCAAACATGAATTTTAAATTAAAAGACTTTTTCGTGGCACAATTTTTATATTGAGAGTCACAAGGTAAAATGATTTCTTTCAAAGAAATGGGCTTGAAAAAGCTATGGTATTTTTTATATGATATCTTCATTAATGGATAAACTAACGTTAAAATACTTTTAAACAACATCACATTTTTATACGTCCACTGATTATAAGCCTTAAAAAACTATTCAAATTCAAAAAAAAAATGGAGCATATTTCTCAAGTATTAATGAGTTAAAACAAAAGAAAAATTTTCAACATAATGCATGATAAAAAAAATAAAAATAAATTATATTCATTTTCATGTTAATCAAATGTGAATTTCCCATGAAAAAATATAGTAGCTTAATTAATGAAGAAATGTTTTAATAATCATTTGTATGAGTATCTTAAAGTGTATATTATCTAACTGAAAATGTATATTCTATGTAAGATGACAAATAAATTGTAAATTAATTTATGTTTTAAATTACAAATTATTATTTATCAATATAAATCAAATTATCAAATAAAACTAGTTAATAATAAATAAAAACATCATATTCTAAGGACTACTCATAAAATGAATATATTAATATTTGAAAAGTGTACTGCAGGGGTCACTTCCAATCAGCTGTATGTGCTACTAATATAAGTTATGTACTTTAACAAATACATTCTTGAAGTAGTTGTTCACCAAAGAGTCTTTTACGTTAACCCCTTTATAAAATTCTCACCTCTCCCTGAAAATACCTGCTTTTAGAAAATCGCACAGCAACAAAAACTATTCTTTATTTTTTTTTTCGTCCAGCACCTGTGCAACTCGCTTCTTGCAGCTGCACTTCTAATTCACCCCCAACTCCCTTTTACAAGCCCTCTTACCTTCTTGACTTCAAAGGGGACACAAAAACGCTTACCTGAATCCGAAGTCAAATTCCTTAACTGTTGACACGGGCTACGACAAAAGGTTGAGGAACTGTCCAAGAATGGTTTCAAGTGTCCGTATGTGTGGACACTTTCAATGGTCGGCGGACCTTTTTGCTTGTGAAATGGCATTATTGGTGGATCTAAATGCTACAGAATATCAATAGAATATTTCTTTAGAGATGACTTTGAATAGGTTCCTTATGAAGCGGGAATTCGCCGTGCAAAAAGGTAAACTCCAAAGTGCAGATAAAAAAAGGCGATATCAATTCCAAATACTTTTTTTTCTTTGAAGATTCAAATAATTCAATCTGTAGAATGTCCTATTATGATTTCGCTTGCGACAGTCAAATTCGATGCACCGTTTGTATCATCCGTATCAATGACGCAGTATTTCAATTGCAAATTCTACATTCCATTGCAAACTCTAAAGGGAGAAATGCAGAAACCATTTGTCGCTTAGGCTAGCATTATTTTTCTTTCGCCCTTCATTATCCTTAAAGAGACACAAAATAAAATGAGTATTTTACATGAGAAAACATCTTTACTTAATAAAATAATTTCTTTAATAATCATTTATGTAATATTTGATATCAATTAGTTTGACATTTATATTGAGCATAGGTATTAAAATAGTACATATCATGGAACAAAATACTTTAACAGTCGCTAGAAAAGCACAAAAAAGAATATATATCATAGTTAAATATATCAAAATGTGATTAATTTGTAATATTGACAATACTGTATCCAGTTATGTATCCATGCAGATGCATGTGGGCAATTTCAATGGCCAGCAGGGCAATATGATAATATAATAATTCTTTAAAAATTACTTTTAATGTGATCTTTATTAATTTGTAATTGCCTTTACAAAAGGATTACTCTAAAATGGTTAGAATGCGCTTCCATTTCAGAGATGCAGATAACACCATCCATGGACTGGTTCGCTCTCATTATGCGTTCGTCAGCTTGGAATTGTCGAAATCTGTAACAGCAGCGAGAAAGTTTTCTAGAATCCACAATTTTGAGAACTTTTATAGGAACTGACCCATTCAGTTCTACCACATAACCGGCTTCAAGTTTTAATGCAATCTGTTGCTACAAGCTTCGATTTAGATTTCTCTCGCAATTCAAACCACTTAGTACAAAGCACCCATTAATTACATAAAATTAGATACTTTAAATTTTCTGTTTGATTAATCAATCGACCCTTCTATGAATTAAATTCAAGTCTCCGAATTACTTAAAAACATTTTTCTGCTCACTCTTCCCTGCGACAAATCCAAAATAATAATATTCGAAAACAACAATTATCCACGTTCTTTTTATCATATGATCTAGCCTTTCGCCATATTTTAAGTTCTTAGCTCAATGAAAAAGAAATAGGTTTACGTTTTCTCAACCTTTTGAACATTTTGATGAACATCAGTATCCACTGAGAATTTTCATACTTTCTTGAACTATAAAATATCGGTAAGGTTTCTCCCTGCCTGTGTATTAAATTTCAAGACTTCTAAAAGTATGTTTTACTCTGAAAAAGAACGTCTCCTTCTCCTTCCTAGTACATCAGCTTTCAAAACTCCACTGAGAGTTTCTTTATTGGTCACTTTAGTCAGCATATCAAATTTGATTGAACTGAGATAAACGGGGTGAATTTATATAGCTGAAAAGACATACGTGCACATACAGACAAACTTTCAGGGTTACATAATTGATTATTGTAAAATTCGAATAGTTTTTCTTCATAATACACCTTCAAATGGATTGATTTTAAATATTTTATTTTATCCCTTCTTTGTCGAACGATCGATCTAATTACCAAAATCTTAATCTAGCTCCTACAGAAATTAAATTACATTTAAACTTTTGGTTGAAATTTCGAATTCGAATGCTTTAGTCTCCGTCACTTCTATAGAATATTCATTTTCCAAAAATAATATTTTATTTTCACTGTATAACGATCTACTGTCGACAATTTTAAACTTCTATTTAAACTTATTTCAGAATTCATGTTCAGAATTCATGATGTAACGACATGTTCTTCAATTGATAAAAAGGAGGCCTGTAATGATCGTCTGGGATATTAGAAAAACAGACGATATTTCTGATATATTTTTGAAGATATATTAGTACTACCTAACTAAAAAAAATCTACTATTTAGATTTTCGGTACATTGTATGATTTCAAAATTTGGTGTTCATAACTTTTCGATTACCTTATGATTACGAGACTACAAGAATGTGACTCAAGAAAATTATTTTTAAAGAGCTTAAAAGTTGACGGCAAAACGAAAAGATGATAATTCTTCACTAAAATGCTACTTTTTTATTAAAATCGAAACAGTTTTGCACGATCATACGGATTCAATTATTCAGTTTATCTTCCATATTAATTTATGGCCATGATTCAAATTTGAATGCGTTCTCGAATTAGTCAAAACTGTTGGGCAGATCTGCAGATCGGGACATTTTGCTTAAAATAAGATAACGAACGCTTGTCGAGTAGATTACGAACACTCGATGGGGACAGATGCACTGAGATCAGAACTTAAATATATAGATTGATACATTAAACATTTATAAATAAATTTACATTGATTTGTAATTAACAATTAATTAATGGTACCAAGCATAGCAATGGCCATAAAATAGCTTTCTTGAAAAAAATGTAAAACAAATGCTATTAAATAATACTATTATTTGAAAATAATTTTAGCATTTTCTAATGACAAATTCGTTGTATTTAGAAAACATAACAATTATCCAAATGCAATCCATTCAATTCTTTCTATTCCATTGAAACTGTTAAAACATGACTGCAAATGTGCATACTTAAGAATAAAGCAATATTTTGAGCTATCGAAAGTTGAACAATTACATAAAATTTAAAAGAAATTAAAATAAAGTAAATCGACCTAAATTAAAATCTCCAAGAGTTCGTGACTGAAAATTTAATAAAAATGTTTACCAATTATAACTAGTAATTAATAGCAGTTCAAGAAAATTAAAAATTGAGGACACTAGTGGTGAGAGAACCTCCCATATATACACACCTTTCCTTCGAAGATCTCAAAATACTAAATTTTGCAATCATGGAACCTAACTCAAACTCTCATAGTGATGTATGTAGCACGCAGAGATCGAGTTAATGCCTCCATACGCGTATTTCACGCTATAAAATAGGAAAATAAGCTTTGAAAATTAAGTAAGGCGTATTTTTACGCATTGATTTTGAAAAAAAAAATCGCCAATCACGATGTTTACTGAAGTTCCAAGAAAATCATGAAAACGGAAATCGGCCACGAATTTCCGTTACGAGTGTTACGAATTTGAAAGCATACTAATTTCGATCGAAGATATTGGAGTTTTCTCATTCTTTTGATAATCCGATTGTGAAAATCACATTCGCAAACGACGATTCCCATTGCTTCATGAAAGAGCAGAGATGCCGATTTCTACGAATTCTCCGTAGTTTCTACGGGATACAACCTCATACTACGGATTACGAAATTTGCATAATGTCCTACGGAAAATTACCTTTCTGTCTAGGACAATGTAAATTTACGGTATTCTCAGTATAATTTGCGTATTGTGAAAATATTTTTCGCTTATGCAATCTGTTTGCATTGACTAAATTTTTATAATTATTACGTTTCGTATAATAGCCGATTTTCAAAACTATTAATGAAATGAAAATATGTGTTGCAGCGGTTTCGTGAAAAACTGCATTTGTACACCATCCTCCGTATATTTCATTTCACTGTGAAAATATTTTTCACTTTCGCAATGTGTTTGCATCGGCTAAAATTTATGTTATTTTGTGTTTTATGCAGAAACTATTTTTCAAACGCGTTATTAATGAAATTAATGTCAATTTTTGAAAAGTGGTACGTATTAAAATAATTCGATCTGCGGGTACTTAGAAATGCAACCATTTCAAAAACATAAATTAGAATTTGATGCAGTTGCATCTAAATTTATATCTTTAGAATTTGAATTAAAACTTAACATTTGTTTCATCCTTTAGTTTAAATATAGTAATCCTTGTAACATTAATTTAAATGAATTAAAAAAATAATAAAAATTTAAGAAAATCTAGCTGGATCAAATTAACCAAAATTTTTTGACTCTGTTAAGTATATAATGTCTTTTTTTTTCGGACAAGTAAAGAGAGCATTTATTAAATCTTTTTTTAAATAAATAAAAGTCAAAATTTTCTTCTGTTGGGTAACCCTGAAATTGTTTTTATAATTTCTGGAAATTTGAGGGTAATTGCTTATTAGTTAGAAATTACTCCTCTGGAAAGTAAAATACGCATTCAAAATAAGTCAGGGAGTATTTTTACTCTTCTGGAAAAATTCTTGCTTGATCTCTGGTAGCACGTGTGATCATAGGATCTTCATTTACAGTCCGATGAGCATGAAAAAAACTTAAAGATGCTGATAATTAACTAATTTGATAAAGTTAGACTAGTATAGTGTATATTTATCTTTTAATTTGAATGATAATTTAATAATATGTAATTACATTTAAATAGTTTTAGTATTTTAAAACTATTTTCAAAATTGAATAGCGATTAATATTTTGCTACGCTATGGTTATTAAAGGTATCACAATAGATTTTAATAATACAAAAAAAAAACAGAATGCATACATAGGCGTCAAAATACTAATGTCACTTTATTTGAAAAAAAAACACTTTCAAATAATTTATACAAATAACTGGGGTACTAAATTTGACATATATACTTCTGCAATGTTGATAAATTGATATCATTTAGCTCTGTATATGCTATTTACGCTTTACATTCATAGTATAATTCAAACTATTATTTTCCATCATTGTTTCCGGAATTTTCTTATTTCTTTATAGGAAATAATGTTACAAAAATCTTGAATTTCGAATAATTCAAGTTTTAATCATGGCAATTTCTAAATAATTCTATCTACAAAGTTTTTTACACAGTGTATCCACACATGAAATTTCACATCGGTATTCATAGACACACGAACGGAGGAAATACGTTTAGGAGATCCAAACATGCATTCCCGTCAAAATCTTTCTCTCTATATATAAGAAAATAAAAATAAAAGTGTGGGTACCATCAATTTTACGACTTATAGCAATATTAGAAAGCTACAAAGACAATCATAAATAACTTCAGCAAGAAATATTAGTCACATTAGTCTTCGCGTAAAGCTAACTTAAATACATAAAGCTATAACTGTCTACTTAATTAGTTTTACTTTCATACGCATATTATACGTATGCTCATTGACTAAATCGGTGGTCTTCAACCTTTTTCCAACAACGGGCCACGTTTGATTCCTTTAAAAGGCTCAGCGAGCCATTAGCAAAAACGCCTATCATCGTAAATAGAGAAGCGCTATCCAAAGTATCCTCCAAACAGCTGCATTGTTTAAGTTCCAACTTATTTCAACTAGCTGCGCCTTCTATTCGATGCAGCGTTCTTGACGGTCGTCCTACTTCTACCACTCACTGAGTAAGCGAAAACATTTTTATATTAAGTATTATTCAAAGTATCTTTTTTCATGAATGGATCGAGCTAGATCCACGAGAATGATGTCACTCAATTTATCGCATGGTATTTCATATGAAAAGTGAACATGTTTCTCAATAGGAAATATTTTTATTTTATTTTACATGACTTTTTGATATTTTTTTTTAAATGTACAATATCTCGAGAATGGTTCATGTTAGCATTCTAAAATTTATGCCAATCGTTTTCTAATGAAAAATTACATAAGAAATGTCTATTTGCGTAACTTTATTAGTGGTTGTGATTTTTTGACGATTTTTTCAAAATTTCATTTGAAAATTTAGGGGGGTTCTGAACATTCGATTGCGTACAAAAACAATAGGCTTCCAGTGTTTACGGATTGTGATTTTTGTACCAAATTTCGTTCGAATCGGTCCATTCGTTCGTCGGTTATCGTCTCCCCCAGACCCACTGACACACACACAGACATCACTTCAAAAATGTTTGATTCGTGATCAGGGATGCTTGAAACGTGCTCTCCCGTCGAAAACTCGAATTCGAATTTTCGACCCCGTCACAATACTTTCCTTATACATTATGTATATAAGGAAAGTAAAAATTGACCTATTACCCTTAGGGCCATAAACGAAATAAAATGAAAATTGAGACTTGACATGGCAGAATTAAGCCAATACGAAATCCATACAGAAAAGTTATTTCAATTTTCTCTGGTCACTTTTTTTGTACCAGCCTTTTTTGTACCAGCCCTACAATGTAACTTCCTATTACATAGATTTTTTAAAAGCAGCAAATAAAACGGCCACAGGTCAAATTAAGAGAAACCAAGACCAGTGGAATAAATGATTGCCATAATAACGGTGCACAATATATTGAGGGAATTGGCTAAAGTTAGAAGACTGTTATTATTTTTTTTAAATAATAATTAATCTGAATATAAAGCGATCAACATTATTCTTCAATCACTAAATCGAACTGGCAGGCGTACAATTCATCTCCCAAACGATCCTAACTGGCGCAACGCAGTCTGGCAGCATTTACGCCAAACCCCCAACAATTCTGATTTCTTCCTGAATGGGGGAGGTCTGACAGAAGGGCACTCGAGCACATCGCTTTTAACACCTTCCGCTCGGTTACCTTCGATCGGATACACGATAAATGACTTCCGATAACCCCCGCCACTCCCCTATCCCCCATTTTGCTCTACCTCTTGTTACGGTCACGGAGGAGGTTTCGTATTTAGAGACATATATAGGCAGGAAAGAGAGTCGGAATTTATTTACTACAATTTCTACGGAACTTCTCAAATCTGCCATTTAGAAATTCGTATGTTTCGGAAATATGTTTTAGTTTTATTTACCGCTTTGGATATTTCTAATTATACAAGGTGTTTAAAAACAATTGCACGACCAAATACCTCTTGAACGATCGGTTTCACACCTATGATTCCAATTTTAGAAATACTTTAAATAAGATACTTTCATAGGACGACAGTTTGGGTCACGTGGCCAGTTTTAGTAAAAAAAAGTGTACAAAATTTTCATATGAACCTCCAGAATATACTCCAGAACCTCCAGAAGAGAAGTTCCAATTAGTAAATTGTTTCTTATTCATTTTAAGATCGTTAAAAAAAGCGATTCCTTAACATGCAAAATTAGCTGTGAAAAAATTGTCAGCGGCGAAAACGTAGATTTCAGGGATCGTACAAACATTGAATTTCCTTAGATAAAATATCCATATATAAACTTACGTTATACGCATACAGTCCTGGATTATCCGTCGAAAACTTTAATTAATAATATCGCGGGTAATTTTTGATCGTATAACAATGGAACATTTTTATTGACTAATTGAGATATGGAAAATATTTATATAGTTAATTTTTTGTGCCCTATACAAAAAATTACATTTTATGCTTTTTTACTAAAAAATGTCACATGACTAAAATTTTCATACGATGATAGTCCTTGATTAAAGCATTTTATAAATTGGAATTCCATGGGCTATGACCAATCGTTCAAGAGATATTTGAGTTGTGGAATCTGTTTGAAACACCGTGATTAGTGTTAAAAATTAAATTTTTATTTATACCTGAAATAATTTTAAAAAAATCTGATGTGGGCAACACATGACTTTCCTTATATAATGTAATGAATTTACTACTTTTACAGTAAAAAAATAGGTTTTTCTTATAGTAGATACTAATATTCTTTCCAAGATATTGAATTTTCGACAATTAGTCATCATTTTCATTAATTAAGCGTCATTTTTATCCATTTGGCGAGATTTTTGTTAATTTGGCAACATTTCAAAAAGTCGCCAAGTTGGCGACATTCCGCCAAATTCGTCGCCAAAATCTCGCCAAGCGTTATGGACGAAGAAATAAGTTGTTCTTACAGCAGATAAATGACTATTGGCGTTCAAATACAAAAGTATTACTCAAAGTATCTTTTTTCATGAATGGAACGAGATAAATACACGAGAATGATGTCACCGAATTTATCGCATGGTATTACATATGAAAAGTGAACATGTTTCTCAATAAGAAATTTTTTTTTTCATTTTATATGACTTTTTAATAATTTTTTTGAAAAATGTGCAATATCTCGAGCACGGTTCATGTTAGCGTTCTAAAATTTATGTCAATCGTTTTCTAATGAAAAATTACATAAGAAATGTCTATTTGCGTAACTTTATTAGTGGTTTTGATTTTTTGACGATTTTTTCAAAATTTTATTCGAAAATTTAGGGGGGTTCTGAACATTCGATTACGTATAAAAACAATAGGCTTCCAGTGTTTATGGATTGTGATTTTTGTACCAAATTTGGTTCGAATCGGTCCATTCGTTCGTCAGTTATCGTCTCCACAGACTCACTGACACACACACACACACACACATACTTTCACACACACACACACAGACATCACTTCAAAAATGTTTGATTCGTGATCAGGGATGCTTGAAACGTGCTCTCCCGTCGAAAACTCGATTTCGAATTTTCGACCCCATCACAATACTTTCCTTATACATTATGTATATAAGGAAAGTAACTAGCAAAATGTCGGGCTTAGAAAGGAGTCGCGCATATGAAGTATTCGAGCTGTGAAAGGTTTCAAATTAAAACTTAATAATTATGAAATTACAAGTATAAAAAATTAATTTCAATATTTGAGAATCCTAATACTAAAGAGCCTATAAGTGTTTAGAATTTGAATATTAAATTAAACAAATTAGAATGCAGAAAAACAATGAAATCAAAGCAACACATTTAAATCGCAAAAAAGTATTTAAAAAGCATATTTAAATCATAATGCATGCAAGTGCACACTCTTTGATTAGCAATTCAAAAGTTGTTTACTTGCTATTTGAAGGAAGCTTAATGAGCATACGCAGTATAAAAATGGGCGTTTCGCCCTGTTACAGATCGTTTCAATAATTGAAATTGTAATTCTGCAAATCTGCATGCAATTTCATGTATGTATGCAAAATTTCATCTTTCTACCTATTCAGGCAAATTTTTATTTCGCCTCGTTAGGAATGGAGAACAGACTTCGCTTCGCTCTCCCTTTAAGATCCAATATAAATCACAAGACAACATGAAACAGCTATCAGCAAATCATTCAAAAAATTTACCTGGGTAGATTCGAACCAGATACATTTTGCTGCTATTAAATACCTCTACTATAATCTATCAGATCTTTGAAAACCATAAACATCTTTGACTAACTTGATACACTAAATTTATGAATTAAGTAAAAGGATGCGTTTTTCTATAAATAAATTTGTTTGCTACACTTATTGACCCATCGTTTTCGATGTGCACACATCAGAACTTGAAAAGCATTTGCATTGAAACGGCAAGTGTAATGTTCAACAAAAAGCATTATGTTGAACATTTACACTTGTTGTTCGTCCTCAAACGTGTAAAATTATTATTTGCACTAATCAAGATTGAAATATATATCTTGGCGGTACATTTGCACGGACAAATATAGTTCTTACCATGTCCTTGAAATATCACTTAATGTGTATTGTAATGTGTAATGAAGATCTCAATGATATTGATAATGTAAAAGAAATGCTTGTTGGCCACAATGATTTTTACTTTTCCATATAATTGTATAGAAAAAATATTTTTTTCCAAAACATTTTGAATTCGCGATTCTGGCGAATAAGAACGTAAAATGTTGTCTACATGCTTAAATATTACATTTTTAAAGTAACAAGAAAGATCACTCATGCATAAAGCATTGATTATGAAACACTTTCCAAATGAAATGCAATTTTATTTAAACATCTCTAAAGTGCGAACATATTTTGATAAATTTTTTTTTTTACACATTTTATGTAATAATGTGAATATTTCCTAAAATTTTCTAAACAATTGGTGAATTTTAACTCCGTTTAAAAAATGTTTGAAAAATTAAGTCCCATGGAGTTCAGTGCATTTCATTCTTTCAACCGGGATTAAATCCGAAACTAATTGGGTGATATTATTCAATTTCAATCCCTGACTGTCTCAACAACATACTAAAATTTCATTTCGATAAAGTTATTTTTACGACAGTTATCGTGCGAACGGACAGACAAACAGAAAGACCAAAGTCATAAACACTTTTCAACTATGTTTGAAAGTGTTAATAAAAAAAATGTATTAAAGTAGATTTAATAAATTTCTATATTTTAAATGGGAAACAAAAAGTTAAATGCTTACTTCGCTTAGATGCGTATAGGCAAGGCCACCTAGAATAAATAGCCTGTTTTAGATAGCCTTGGTATAGGTGGGTAAGCAAGTCGCGAGGGAGAAAAAAAGCTTAATTATAATTTGCTGGTAACAATTTTAGCCTTGATGCAAACGAACATGGCCGCACAAATTCTGTCCATATAGGCTTATGTGTCTGTCTCTGGATCTTTTACTTACTTAACATTGAGATTAATGAAAATGTAAAAGTAGTAATAAATACAGATTCAAATGACTTCTTGAGGTTGACATCAAAATCTGTAATTTGATGAGAAAATTACTACGATGTACATCTTTTGAACTTTAGATGAATATTTGAATAATTAAACATTAAAAACTCAACCACAAAAGTGTTCTAAAAGGAACTATGCATGATTATAAGAAATTTTATCATTTGTATCATCTTCGCGAATTTCCAACCATTTTTAAAATCACATAGCTAATTTAATTTATAAACGTTTTTCAAGATTTAAATTGTCATGTATTTGATAATAATTTCAACACTTTATCATTTTATAGTAATATATATATGGTATATCATAATTTATACACATTGTGTGTACATTTTGAAGTTCTGAGCCACCAACAGAGTTATTAAGTGTAACATTATATGGCTAATTTTCAACTTAGATGACGTGTTTCATTTTGTCATGAAGGTAGAGAGTAAGAGGAGAAACGGCATACTTGGTAATGGATAACTGCCTCTGTACATTAGAGACCTTAACGATGGTGTCGCCATCTGTTGCACTCTTCCAAAAGTAAATTAATTTCAGTTGTCCATTTATTTCCAATGAACAATAATACAGTTGCATATAGCTCAGTGTTTATTTCAAGTATTTTATACCTTACTGATTGAGCCTAATATTATATAACTTCTAAATAAGGGATAAAAATTGAGAATATGTACATTGAAAATGCTTTTCAAAATATTTTTCTTATGTTTAATAGTTTTTACAAAATTTATTTTTCGATATTTTTGGTACTTTTGAATATATTCTAAATATACTACTATTGAAATACTTTATTTACATAAAACTACAAAATCAAAGATATAACTCCATATTATGTGTAGTGATTATATAGAAACTTTACAATATCTTATTTTTAAAGTGTTATAACTGGAAAGTTTGTCCACTTCACAGATTTCTGATTTCGTTGCATTTCATGTTAGTCATAATTATTCGTCCAATCACTAAAATTTAATGCATATAAGACAACATTCAGAAAGTCTTGCATTTCATTTATAAATGGGGGTGAAAACATACAAAAATCAACTCTTCAAATGAAATACCCTCCCTTATAAAGTATACTTTTCTTTTGAAAATAAACAGCTCTATTACAATATCAAGTGAAAATGAAAAGCGGTATTAAATGTTATCATAGTGAAATATTAAAATGCACCTTACACAAGGAGGACAAAATAAGAAAGGGATCTTTTTTCCTTTAATTTTAAATATTTTGCGTTAGGTAGAATAGCATAATTTACAACCTGGGTCAAAGTAAACATTATTTTCACTCATAATGCGTAGAAACAAAAGATCAAACAGTAAAAATATTAATTAATACAAATAAAATGTAGCAATTCGCTCTAACACCAACGTTACTGAATGGACGAAATCGCTAAAAACTCAGACCTTGAGACCAACAGCGCCACCAAAAGTGAACTGTATTGCGTACAGTTTGTGATGGCAATTTTTCAAAAAATAGCTTCATCAACAGTTTCATTGGCACTCCATGCTCTTCTACTTACATAATAGCAAACTCAAAATACATCAGTACAATCATTTCAGTTTTATATATATCTGCAAAACTACGTTACAGAAATAAGCCATACTCCATGTTCGCAATGGTTCAGACTCATAAAATTTAAATCAACAAGTGGGGAATGATTAGTCAAGTTGATTTCACCAGGGACACCAGGTTTTATTTGTCGAAAAGAAAAGCATGGCGTCAAACCCACCGAAATATGTCCTTTTGCGTTGTCACGTGTTAAAAATAGCAGAAAGAGGCTAACCTAGGATAAAAATAACTGGAGATGGTCAGTCAGATTGTAAGTTTCATACCAATCTAACATTAGAGGGTGGAGAATGCAGAGTTCACATCGAAAATAAAAACTTGTAATTCCGTCCCAGTAGCTCAACGATGGAGCATCGTCTGGCCAGTACGAAGATCCGTGATTCGATTCCCGTTTGGGGAAGCAAGGTTCTTTACAATACCCGCGATTTTGACAAACAGTATTATGACGAAAAAGTTTCTGCGTTTAATCCAAATCAAAGCGCCGAGCTAGCGAATGTCCCTCCATCGCATTCAAATTGCACTTCTGTTGATATCTGTAATGAAACTGATTTTGCCCGACTGCTTAATCGAGTACAGCAACATACCCAACATAATGTGTACTATTTGCGTGGAAATTACTAAAGTATGCGCCGATTCGGTTTCTCGATTCAAGAACTGTTAGAATCCACTGTTGAACGGAACGAAAGGGACATTGGACTTGCATGTAGAAACGAAACGATTAACTCTTAAGCACATATAACAAATTTGTGTTTCGCTGCTGTCGGGATAATACAGATTGTCAAATCATAGCATCAGAGCCTGCAATCATTTCATATATTTCAAAATATGCTTCAAAAGCAGAACCGCAATCCCAGCAATTAAGAGATCTTTCAAAAGATTTGGTTTCCCAAATGCGTAATGATATTTCTGCTGTGTAAAACAAATGAAATTAATTATTAGACAACGCTATGTTTCCGCATGTGAGGTTATGCATTTGTTACTTGGTGATTCTCTTTACAATTTCAGTAGCCGATTGCAGTTGCCTTTTATATCAATGCACTAATATGCTGTGGTTTATCGAGGATTTGACGATGAAGAAAATTCTTCATACAGTAACAAAACCATTGAAGAGGATAGAAATCATGCTACATCACAGGAGGCAATGACCTTACAAACTTTCACTGAAGAATTCAGTGTTGTGGAAAACCGGATAAGAATACAATAGGCAAAATATCAGCGTATACTTCAAGTCATTCCTCGGGTAAGCTTTGGAAAAGCTCAGGTAAGCCCGGGTCGAAACCGATGAAATATACTGTGAAAAAACTAGCATTAAATGCGTGTTGGTATAGAATGGAAGACCTCAAAACTCACACAACATGGCGAGAATCATATGAAAATCTCCATGTACCGTACAGGCAACTGCCTAAATTTGTTGACGATGGTGACTGCGATCGCAATGTGAATGAATTACAAGTTGATCCACAGGAGTGGAAGGAACTTGTCGCTGCTCTACCACATCAGGTTCCTCAAAAAGTCGATCTTGAGCGAAATTGGTAGGGAATATGACTGGTTTTCGTCATTCGACCCAAACATCATAGAGAATGTCAAGTTTCTTTGTGCGGCTAAGGGGAAAAGGAATGGATTAGCACACATGCACAAAGTGGTATCGTTATCCTGAATACAGAGCAGAAGGAAGTGATTGATTACTTAAAATTGCAGTTATACGACAGACATATATCACGTTTATCGATGGTGATAGGAAAAGCTGGTACGGGAGAATCATACGTAATCTGAGAAATGTTTTAAAGAAATAGAAGGAACTTACGGTGCGGAAAGTATGCTCCTTATGGCTCCAACTGGAGTGGTAAAAAATAACATTAATGGCCAAACTATCCCTCCCGCTCTACGTTTAAAGGACCTAAGCAGTAAGTCTGGGCGCGAATTTCGTGGTTTTCAATTTAAACCACTAGGTGGCTCAATTGTGTATCTATTTATTTGATGACTTCAATCAACTTCAGTCAGTATGCGACCTTGCTCTTTAATGTGAATAAAATGTATTATTTTAAACCACAGTAGGTTGATACTGCCCGGGACGTGGTCTTAAGGAGGGGGCAATGTTACGATCGTGTAAAATGTCTTCACTGTGTTTTGCCTGTCTACACTGTAAAACAACTTTTACAAGCAGCGATTCCTGTTATATGAAAATAGGGTTGCCACATTTTAACCATTTGGTGCAAGTTATAAGATTTGGTTATTTATCGCCAACTTGGCAAATTTTTGCGACTTTATATACTGACACTTTTTCGAAATATCGAATATTTTGAGATACCAGCCTTTTTAGAAATTTGTACGGAAAGTATAAAAGAAATCATCGCTCAGTTGAGAAGTCGACGTGATACGATCTAAATTGAATAGTGTTCAATGTTTTGAGAACTGTACCTGCTATTTTATGAATTACCGGAGAATTTAATTGCTATTTTATTGTACTTGACAGTCATTTGCGTTCTTGCAAGATAGTTATCGAGCTATTTGCTATATATTGTTACTATTTACGCTTATTAGTGCTTTTAAATAAAAGTGTTAGTTATCCAGAAATTTGGACTCATTCTTGTATCTAAGAGTACACCCACGATTCCAGAGAATACGTCGTAACAATTAAGAATACATTATGATCTCTAATTTCGTAATCATAAAATGCCAGGCATGAAGGCATGATATTTTAAAATAAACGGAATTTTTAATGAAAATTTCATGACATGTACATATCAAATCTTTATTATTAGCATTAGCATTTGTTATTGTTAGTATGTATCCACGAGGCCGTGACGTCACGTACATATTGTCTGTTTGTTTTTTATATTAAAATTGGAAAAAATACCATCCAAAGCCGAGACGAAGACGATTTGTTTGTTCACAACGCTATTTTTCTTATCACCTGTTAGGCTGTTACTTATATACGGATAGCAATGACGTCACGTCGCTATAGCAGTGGCTGATATAAATTCAGCTTCCTGCAACTGGAGTATAAACATCCTATGCGATGGCTCGAGTCTACTTTATAAAATTGAATTTTAGGCTCTTATGATCGAGAAAATATATAATATAATAGGATATAGTATCCCTTTATATTATATCCAACTACAGTCGAACCTCGATATGTCGAATTTGAAGGGAGGAGAAAAAAAAATTCGAAATATCGAAAATTTGAAAAATTTTAAGGAATTCATAAAAGAGTATATACATACTAGTCCTATACCAGCCAGCCAGTAATTTGTCGATAGCAGGGCGCCTGGAGTTGATCTCCGTATCCCTAGTCAGGTAACATATGTGGGTCACAATCTTCCACTGAACCTAGTACTTCAATAGGGGTCAATAATGTTCATGAAACAAGTAAGTAGTAAACAAAGAATGCTGTAAACAGTGGTCTAATTGCAGAGTATTGAACAGACGAATATCCCCTACAGGGATGCAGAAGAGATTCAGTCAGGAATCAGAAAGGGACGTCTAAATCGGGATTTAGGATAGCTCTGTGTCTTTTTGGAAATTCACGGAAGTCGTAGTCGATCACATTATAGATCAGTTCGTTGGGGATCCTAGCGAGGTTATCATAGAAATTGTTAGAGAGTTTTCGCATCTCTTGCTAAATAGTTTTAATTTTCAAATCGCGATGTATTATAAAGTTCTTCAAGTATCTTGGAGCTTTTCTGATAGAACGTAGGATTTTGTTCTGAATTATTTGGGCTTTTTTTACATTAGATTTCGCAGCGTAGCCCCAAATTGGGGAGGCATAGAGAATGATGGGGCGGATAACTGATTTGTAAAGTAGGATTTTGTTTTCAATGCTGACATCATTCGAGTACAGGAGGGAGCTCAGTTCTGCTTTTACAAAGTTTATTTTATCTTTGAGTTTTGCAATGTGGGGTTTCCATGTTAGTCTGCTGTCAAGAGTAACACCGAGATATTTACATGTCCTCTCAAAGCAAACTGGCTGATTGTTGATTATGGTTGGTTGGGGCGGAAAACGTTGATGTGAGAAAAATACAGTTTGACATTTGTTAGGGTTTATTTTAATGCGGTATTTCTCTAACCAGGGTTCAAGAATGTCGATATGATGTTGCAAGTATCGGTGTAGGTAGTTAGTGTTGTGGTGTGTGGCAAGAATGGCAGTGTCGTCCGCATACTAACAAAGAAAAGTGTTGTTGGTTCTACGAATGTCTTTATGTAAATGTTAAAAATAATAGGACCAAATTTACTGCCCTGGGTGACTCCAGACAGGATATGTTTGGTGTGTGAGTATGTCTTGTTCAGATGGACATGAAAGGTTCTGTCGCTGAGGTAGGAGTATAAAATATGGGTAAGAGAGTGTGGCATACGGAGCTGAATGAGTTTGTATATGAGTCCGATGAACCACACCTTATAGAAGGCCTTAGCGACGTCAATAAGAATACCTCCAACTGCTGACCGGTTTTGGAGTCCATCAGAGATGCACTCCACCACGCGGAGCAGTTGGTGTGTTGTAGAGTGAAGCTGTCTAAAACGAAATGGCTCTGGGATGAGAATGTTGTTATTAGCAAGGAAATTGATGATTTGGATAGCTATAAAATGTTCAGCCAGTTTACCAAGAGAGAACAGCAGGCTTATGGGGCGATAACTTTTTGAGGAGTTTAAATTTTCATTTGGTTTAAGGATTGGAACAATGGCGGCGTGCTTCCAGTCGCGGGGGAAGTAATTGAGATCGAAAATGGAATTGATTAAAACAGTGATTTAAAAGATTATATTAATAGAGCCGGATTTAAGAGCTTTGTTTGAAATATTGTCAGGGCCGAGGCTTTTCTTATTTTTGAGAGTGTTGATGTAGTTAACTATGTCAGTGGGGAAAATGTGGGGAAGGGGGGAGTATTTGGAACACTAAGAAACTGCTTCACGGTATCTTCGGCTTCCTCCATGAAATTTGGGCAGAAAATATCTTCGTGTGGTGTAAAGTGTTTTTCATATACATCAGCGAGTAGATTAGCTTTGTCTTGTTCTGTGTAAGCAGTGGTATTATTGTGAGTGAGTAAGGGAATATTTTTGTGCTTTTTACGAATATGTTTTAAGAAGTCCCATAGTGAATGATCAGTAGGGGAGAGAGATTCTACGTATTGCTTCCATTTGGCTTGTTTATAGTTAGAGATTAAAAGTTTTATTTGTGCCGTCAGGTGATTGTAACTAGTTCTGTGGGCAGGGTTTCTTGTGTGTTGCCAGTGTTGGCGAGCGCGGTTTAATTTAGCTAGTGATAGAATAAGGGAGTTTTTGGTAGAGTTGTGGAATGTAGGTGAAGGCGCTGTCAGAGAGTGGTGAACTAAATGTTTGGGTTAGTATTTTGATCGCCCTGTCAACATCTTCGGTGGAAGTGATAGTTGGGAAGAGGATGCGGAACTCATTTAGAAGTTTAACAAAAATTTTCCAGTTAACTTTAGTAGGGAGAGAGGGGGCGGGAAGAGGGGTATTTAGTTGCAGCGTTAATAAGATTGGTAGATGGTCCGAGGTAAAAAGTTTAAGTACATTTACAGAGGCTGGGAAGGGACAATTTTTTAATAATGCAAAATCAATAGTGGTAGGGTTGGTGTGATTACTATGTCTGGTGGAGAGGGAAGGAACTTTAGTGTCTAAATTATTATCAATACAAAAGTTGTTATGTTCTCTTCCTGCCCGACTAGTCCTCCGTGCATTCCATCTAGGATGGTGCGCATTGAAGTCACCTGCTAGGATAGTAAGGGATGGGGGTTTAAGTATGAGGTCTAGATCGTTATAAAGGGGATCGGGAGAGTTAATTCTGTTGTAAATGGAACCAATTATGAGTTTTTGCTGCCTAGGTAGTAGGATTTCCACCAATGTGTTTTCAAGACGATGTGTGTTTGAACTTGGGAGATGTGTGCGTGGGATATGATTTTTGATGAAAACTGCTGTTCCGCAATAGCTTAGTGGCTGACCATCTTCGCTGTGTCTTAGTGTATAGGAGAGAGTAAAGTTTTGAATTTTTATGCGGTCTAGGCGTTTTGTTTTAAGTTCCTGTATTAGGATGATGTCAGCGGGGTTGCCAGTTAAGTGGTTTCTTAGGTCGTCGATTTTATTGCATAAGCCGTTAGCATTCCAGCAATGGATATTTAATTTGGATGGGTGTCTATTCATGATTGGTAGGATTTCTCTGGGTACCGAAGATAGATTCAATAGCACGGATAAATACAAATAGTTTGTTGAGGGAACCCTCAACTTTTTCCATATCGGAGATATCTAATGTGATTTTATTTATTATGTCCTGAATATTGAATTTTGAGAATATTTTTTGAATTGCAGTAATTAAGTTCATAATTTAACCGATTCCTCCGAGGGAGGGCGGACATTTTGCTTCCTGGTGAATGTCCACAACTTCCATTGGGAGGGTGGGGGATGGCGTGTTTTTCTGGTTAGTTTGAGTATATGATTGGTTGTTTTGAATGGATTTACTAGTTTAGTTATTTGATTTGATATTATTGTTTGCTATAGAATTATTAGATGATTTAGTTTGATTTTCAGGTGGGAGAGCTACAGGAGTTGGTAAAGCATGCTGGTTATTTTCAACAGGAGGTAGAGCATAAGGTGAGGAGGTGGGCTTACCTTTTTCGTCAGTTGAGTTGGAGCTCTTTGCAAAATAAGGCTCGTTTTGATTCTCTGTGAGGCTAAGTTCACAGGTTTCTTTTTCTTTCTCCTCAAGTTTTCTTTACCTATACCTTTCATGTATGACTGAAAAGGGTTCTAGCTCAGGGCAGGCCGTGCTAGTGGAGGGATCTGAAGGAGGGGGGGCAGAAAGGTTTCTGCAATGAAGAAGTTGGTGGGATGAGAGCAATTGGATTTGATTGTTTATAGGTATGTTTGATACTAGAGTTAGCGTTTTGATGGGAAGAGGGTCCAGGTTGATTGTTTTGATTTTTATTGCAGAGGGTACTTGCAGTTTGGATTTTGGGGGAGGGTCCCTTGTTGGTTGGGGATTTTGGGCATCCTAAATAGTTGCCCGGATGAGGTCCTTTACGATTTATTCATTTTGCTGGAAGGTCTTTTGATTTGGTACATTGTTTGGTTTGGGGGGCCTCTGCACATTTTAGACAGGCGGGAGAGGTTACAATTGTCAGAACTATGTCCCCATGATTGACAGTTGTAACACTGAAACCAGGGAACGGGATCGTAATCTGTTATTTTGACAATGAAGCCAACCACTTCTTCTAGTTCATAAATTTCATCAAAGTTATCGGAGTTGTAGATATTCACAAGAAAGATTGGAAGTCGCTCTTTCGTTTTAAATTTCCTTAGTTAGGACACACGTTGGATGTCATATCCCTTAGATACTAGGTCCGCTTTTATTTCTTGGCCTTTAGTGTCAATGGGAATTCCTTTTAAGAGGATCTTCTTGGGCCTTTCTGATTTTATGCTCATGCTATGGAATTGGATTTTATTTGCTAACAAGCATTTTTGTAGTGCTCTATACTGTTCGACATTTTTTGGTTTTAGTCTGACGTACTCGCCTGCCATCTGGAGGGGGGTTTTGAAAACTAAGTCTTTGGTGGCATTGCTTAACAGTGCCTTCCAGTTTTCTACCATCTTTATGTGGAAAGGTTCCGGTTTAGAGGGATGGAAGCGGGATTGGTCATTACTAGAGTCATAGTGAACAGGACGGATAGTATTTTTGGTACTGTTTACATTAGATTTTTCAGCATCAATTGACTTGCATGTATCATTGATTGCATTAGAATTGTCAACATTCTTTACACTAGGGTTATCAGTTGTAATGAAATTTGAATTCTCAACATCATTAGAAATTTCACTAGTAAGTAAGTTAAATCTGTTACTGGTTTCAATAGTAATATTTTCGACCATGTGAGTATCTCTAGTACTTGAATGTTTAGCATATTTACGTTTGTTACTTTGGGTAGGGATGTCACTATCACCGTGTTCACGTTTATCAGCATCTTTGAATTTTAAAAGGTCATCAGTTAAGTATTTAAAATTGGGTCCAATATTAGCTATATTGTCAGTACAATGAGTCTAGCAGGGGAAGGACTAGAAATCAGTAAGAGAATATCATCGCACATACCTTTGAATCCAGCTTTCAGCTCGTGGAGCTCACCAGGTTGTTGATCGCTGTTTTGAGCTAGGAAGATCATTAGGGAAAGCTTGACGAGGTTCTCAATAACTGTCTTTTTTTCAATCAGTAATCCATTACGTCCTAAATCTCTTAGTTTATTCAGTAAGTCCATAAAATTAGGGTCCAAAATTTCCTTTGGCGAATTTACTAAATAGTCGTGGCAATCCAGGAGAATTTCATTATTAGCACAGACATTGGAAATCAGTTTCTTGATATATTCACCCACGATAGAATTTGAACTAGCAATAACACTATTCACAAGATCAGTAGAGTCCATGTTTACCGTCTCTGAGCACGTGAAAGAGTCATCTACTGGCGAAATGGCGCTGAACATATCTGTCCTAGGGAGATTCATGAAAGCAACCTTCAATTCAAATGAAATCCCCTCCATAGCATAGAAAGGAAGCATACTATTCAAAAGGTAATATCGATAAAAGTAGAGGCCGCAAAGAGCCAGAAGAAGCGCATGTACTATCGAAAAACACAAGTCGCAAATCAAAACACGTGGGAAAAGCAAAGCACAGGGTCGTTGACCGGAACTCGTCGCAAAAACGGCCTTCTCTCACGGTGTCCAGAAAGGAACTCCCTAGTCCTATACTTTACACATTTCTTAAAAATCACTTACTTTATCTTGCAGACAGAGAATTGGATATTACCCAAGAAAATGCTGACAACAAATAAAGCGAAGCATGAAATGATTGGATACACATTTAATGTAATACTATGTACATACATACATTACTAAAATTTAATCTTGAATTTCTTTACTTTGCAAAGTAGTCAACTATAACAGTTTGGTTACAGGTACTAAATGACATTTTACAAATGAGCTAGGCGTATCCAAATGAGCTTAATTTTGTGGCGATAGTTTACTTTAAAACTCTGGATAATATCTTGGTCCAAAGGTTGTAACTTAGAAGTTGTGTTTGGTGGCATGAAATGAACTTTCACAGATTTTAATTTCGGCACGCGCTGTACAGTTGTCCAAGAAGAGAACAATATCGCGATTTTCATGGGACAATTTGCCGTCTAGTTCCTTCAAGTCGAACCTCGATATGTCGAATTTGAAGAGAGGAGAAAAAAAATTCGAAATATCGAAAATTTGAAAAATTTTAAAGAATTCATAAAAGAGTATATACATACTAGTCCTATACCTTACACATTTTTAAAAATCACTTACTTTATTTTGCAGACAGAGAATTGGGTACCACCAAAGAAAATGCTGGCAACAAATAAAGCGAAGCTTGAAATGATTGGATACGCATTTAATACAATACTATATACATACATACATTACTAAAATTTAATCTTGAATTTCTTTACTTCGCAAAATAGTCAACTGTGACAGTTTGGTTACAGGTACTGAATCACATTTTCCAAATGAGGCGGATCCAAATAAGCTTAATTTTGTGGCGATAGTGAATAATATCTTGGTCTAAAGGCTGTAACTTAGAAGTTGTGTTTGGTGGCATGAAATGAACTTTCAAGGATTTGAATTTCGGCACGCAATTGTGCTCTGTACAGCTGTCCAAGAAGAGAACAATATCGCGATTTTCACGGGACATTTTTCTGTCTAGTTCCTTCAATCAATTAGTGAAAATTTCGGCAGTCATCCAAGCCTTATTGTTCACAAAATAAGTCATTGGAAAAGATTTCATTCCTGAAAAACAACGGGGTTTAGCAGATTTACCTACCGTAAGAGGTTTGAACCTTTCTGAACCATCCATATTAGTACAAAATAGCACAGTTAATCTTTCTTTGCTCCTTTTCCCGCCATGACATGCTTCATCTTTAATGGCCATAGTTTTATCAGGCATACACTTAAAAATAGTCCTGTTTCATCTGTATTAAACACATTTTTGGATCGTATTTTTCCAAATGAAAAGGGTAAGATGATCCAAATGGTAAGATGATAAAATTCGAGATATTGAGAGTTTGATTAGAAAAATTTTGAGTTAAAGAGTTTATTTTACATTAGTTTTATACCGTGCGTGAAGGAAGATGAAAATTTTTCGAGATATCGAAAATTTCGAGATACCGAGGTTCGGCATATCGAGGTTCACCTGTATAGTATAAAGGGATTATTATAGTGTGTAGGCTGGTTTATACAGTATTAATCTAGGAATATGATTTTCAATTAATTATTTTTAGTGCTGAACGGTTTTATTATCTAATAATGGTACTTCATTGTAGTGAATTTATAAACAATTTATCCGCAACGAATCGCGATTATTATACAGAAAAGGAAACACAGATTGGTTTCCTATGAAAAAGACACCGGAACCATTTTCTATGGGAATATATTGCATTTTGGCATTTTCAACAAATTCTATTGCTTTGCATCTATTGAAATCTCAGAAATCAATGGAAAGCCACAACTATTTTGAAAGTGAATTTATTCATCTAAAATCAAAGCCACACGGCTTTGCCACGCTTTTGATGCCACGGAGTGACCTCTTCTCCAGACATTTTCGATCGCTTTACTTTCTACTGTAACCTACTTTGTTTTATAGTTCTTTTAGTTGTACTGTCAAATTTTAAAATTTTATTGAATTTTAAATTATTTATCTCAATATTATCAATCCTTCCCTAAGTAACAAAATTTAGAACTACATCTTTTACGAGTCAACTGAAATAAGAAAAATCCCTGCCCTCGAAAAAAATTTCTGACTACAGTCTCGTCTAAAAGGTATAAATTTTGAATTAAAGCTTCTGCTTGGAGAGGTAAGTTTTAAATCCATTTGTACTTTAAAATGTAATATAAAATATTCAGACTTCATAACAACTATTAAATTTAAAATTGTGTTATTTTCTAAGCTTTTTTTTTATTAAAATAATGCTCTTGTAGTACTTATTTATGTGCCTTATAAGCCAAATTTTATTAAACATGAAATTGAAGAAATATGTTTTAAAGATTTTTTTCAAAACTACTTTTTTCATAGCAACTAGTTTCTTGAGATGTAGAAAGAATCTCATATACAGATCATTTCTTATCTCTAACATTCTTAGGGATTAAAAATAAATAAAAACATGATTTATATAAGGATGGATCCGTTCAGTGTTTAAGTTGAATATTCAATTGTGAAGAAAATAATAAAATCAGTGGTGAAGCCAAAAATTTCCATTAAGAGGGGGGGGGTATTTTACAAGTACGTTGCATTCCATAGTGTTGTAAGATACATTTTTACTCCATCTTCAAAATTTAGTACTGACTGACACCAAAGCCAAGTCGTACTTGGCATTCGTGTCCATGCTTTTGCAAAGCTTTGAATTCGGATAATGAAGTTGACTTTGCAGACGGGATTCTATAAAATGAAAATTGTTTATTCCTTTCAGTACAATAAGAACAGCCGAATATAGAACAAAGTAGCCATATGTATGAACAGCCGTAGTACTCCAGATCGTATAAGGAGACGGGGGATATGATATCACAGGCGGCCAGTTTCTTACCCAATCAGAAAGCACAAATTTCTGTTTCGTATCTGAATCCTATTCGGAATTCTAATTTTATACTATCCTGACACGTTGCTATTTTTTTCAATTTTTCTTACTGCAAAAAAACACTTCTTTGAATATTTTCAATTAAATAATAAATGTATAACAATTCTGAAGACATTATATATGAAAAATCGTATGCGCTGCTTTAATAAGCATAAAGAAACAGACACATTGAGAGTTCCGGACTTTACTCTTCACCTCCGTGTTTTATCATCAAATTGTTTTCATTCATTCCGATAGTTTCCATCATTAAATAATCATGTCTTCTCTGGTTGAAGCAATAGCAAAACAAGCACAATTGACGTTTTCTAGAAGTCTTACGGATGAAGTCTTTTCTGATAGTTTATCAAAACTAATAAGAAGCGCCAGCAGAATTCGGGCATCAGATTTGAAGCTTAATCGTGATGTTGGACGGACTGTTAACAGTGGCAATGCTGCAAAACCGTCAGCCCCAGTCACGTACATTGAAGTTGCTGAAAACAAGACATTTTCAATGGGTATATTTCTTTTAAAAAGTGGAGCACGAATACCTCTCCATGACCATCCTGGTATGCATGGTGTGCTAAAAGTTATTCAAGGTACTGTTAAAATTACCTCATTTAGTGCTCTGTCAAATGTTCCTGGTGATAATAAAATACCTCAAGATATTTATAACAGAATAAAAAGCTCTCAGAGAGATTCTCTTATTCCTGTTGAAAAACATATTTCAGGCACTGTGACTGACAAAGATGAGCCATGTGTATTGCGACCTAAAGAAGGAAATTACCATGAAATTTGTGCAGTAGGAGGCACAGCCGCCTTCCTGGATATTCTGGCACCTCCTTATGATATGAAAGAACGAGACTGCCATTACTATGTTGCTTTGGAAAGTACTAAGTCAGATTCTGAAATCAAGACATGGCTGTTAAGAAGGCCTCCACCATCTGATTTTTGGTGTGATTCAGCTCCATACACTGGTCCTAAAATATCTTTATAATCTTAATAACTGTCAGCACTTTGGTTAACTGTTTTGGTGGCTGACAAAATATGCCGCGTTGGTTACTGTAGGACTTTAAAAGTTTGGAACTTTACAAGTCCAAGTGTTTATATTTTCAATAAGGCTTAGAATTTCACAGTGTAGTTATTTTATAATAGAAATTGTAATTCCAAATTAAAAACAAAACACTATATAGTGTGGCATAAATAACTTGACTCGTTAGAAGAGCAGTGTATTGTATAATTTGTAAATTGTAGTTAATCATTTAATTTTGTTCTAAAAGCTTGTAATTTTAATTATTGCTTTAAATTCGTATTCAATTCAGCAAATATGAATTTTAATTTCAAACTGAAGGACATTAGTTTTATGCATATTTTGACATTGTTTGCAAAAAGGTGGTTTTTATTATTTTTTTTCATAATAAATAGTTTTTATTTTTTCATGCATATTTTTCTGACATCTGTCAAAAGTAAAGCAAGAGATTGTCTAAAATTAAGGGTTTAATGTTTGTTTTAGAAAATGTCTGTTCTGTTAATTATGCATAAAGAAAAATTCTTGTTTACAATTTATTTATAAAGCATGTGACTTCAGAGATAACTTTAAATTAATTTGTAAATATTTAAAAACTGAATTTAGCTGTTTTACACATTAACCATTTCACTTAAAAGATTCCTTGTGTATTTTCTCTACTCCAGCCCTTCCTCTGGATTCATTTAAATAACAGCTTCTAATTTATGTACACAAACAGGCTCAGTTTGGAAAAATTCAGGCTAAATAAAGAGTATGCTTTAAATGACTATTACCATAATACTGTTTGACTCCAATGAAAAGGCATTTGGGTCACATGATTTTGGACGAGTCCATTAGTTAAATTCAATGACAGGTAGAAATGTCATAGGAAGAACAGGTTTCCAAAATTGGCACTTTCAGTGCAAATTAAAGCAAAATTTCTGCAGTACAAAAACAATTTGGGCAGAATGATAAAGAGCTTTATATGTATAAGTACATTCAGTGTAAGTGTTGGAATTTGGTGGAATTGTTTTCTTCATAATGATTAAAATTACTTATAATGATGGTCCTAAATGTTTTATTAAAATTGAAGAGTTTGGATTGCAATACTTTTCTTTAACTTAAACTCTCTTATTTAGTGAGAAATGTACTTTGTGCGCATGAATTAATGATTCATCTCCGAAAAGGAAAAAATCTGTTGTGGGTAGCACATGACTTTCCCTATAGACTTTTATTTTTTTTAATTTCTTTCATAATTCATTAAAATGAGCTTATATGCATAAAGTAACATGAATAATTATTTGAAATGACACTGAATTTGCAGTTTTAATTCAATTTTATTTTCAGGGGGGAAAAAAACATGATTAAAAATTCCGAAAATCTTTAGCTGAGATCCCCCCCAATTTATGGATGGCTCGCTTATGTAGTATGATATTTACTTTAAGAAAGACACTGGAATTAATGATCCATCTCCAAAAAGGAAAAAAAATATATCGTGACATACATACACATATCTTTATATTTTTATCATTATGTATTTTACTCGTTATATAATGCAGTTTAACTTGGTCAAATACATCAAAAAACTTTCGATCCAATTACTTTTGCTGGCATTGAAAATCATTTCAGTAATATTTATGCATCACATTTTATACAGTTACATATTTCATAAAGTATTAATATTTGTTCACTTTAAAATAAATTTTAGTAATTTAATTAATTTTAAATATGTTATTTAGACATTATCCTTGTTTGTGTTCCACTATTTGGACAGTTCTGCATTAGAGCTTAGAATGCATGGCCATGTCATCTAAGGAATATATCGCCCCCCCCACAACCACCACACCCCCGAGATACAAAATTTGGAAAATTATAAGAAACATATAAAACATTTAAAAAATACATAAAATATTTATATTTAATATATATATTTATTTTATATATATATTTTATATTAGTTTATATTATTTTATATATAAAAATATATAGAATATTTAAAAAATTGTATCACTATCACCATTCCTGAAATCTGATTCCGTTTGTCGAATTACACATAAATTAAAATCATCCACACTTAAAACTGCATTTCGATATATCTCGGGTCTCTTTCGTTTATGTGGTGAGACTAGAATTGGTGAATTATTTGATTCTTTCTTGATGAGTGCAGTTCTTCTCATTGACACACCAGTTGCAGTGGCTGTTCGTTTCTGGGCCTGTTGGATAAGGATGCATAATTTTTCTTCTTCAACCCAGACCGTCTGACCTACCAGAAAGGTATAAGGTATCTGTTTGGACGACCGGGAAGTACCACCCAATTTAGACCGGAACCCATTGGGGGAGGCATCCACAAGGACCGTACCCTCCACAGAATACTATATATAGAAGGCTCACTCCCATAGGACTCAATGGCAACATTTTTAACATGGGATGTCACTTAGACACTAGTGCTCGTGAGTTGGACCAACTGAACTACGATGTAAACAAAATACATCTGCCAGATTTGGCACAGTATCACTCGCTTGGCGATTTCTTTTAAAAACGGGCAGGGAACAAAATGTAGAAGACTGTACTTATATAATTTTTGAAACTATAGAAATGATCAGGACTTAAAAATACATTAATCTGCAACATAAATATATTCATTAGTTAAAGTAAATCTAAATAAACAAGAGTTATATATTTAATTCAAATAATCATAAAATGGATTAAAAAATAGATACATTGCATTGTCTCAACTGTAAAACATAATGCACAAAAAATTACAAGCTAACATACTCAAGACTGAAATATTATATAATATTTTCAGGCTAAAAAGTAGACTAGCATATTGATCGTTAAATAACTTGATCCTTAATTTGTTCTGGGATACTGATAGACTTTTTTTTTTAATATAAAAATATTCTTATAGTAAATATCAAATTTTCATAAATGCACTATCGAAGTTGTGGAACTCAATCATTAATTACCCGAGGGTGGTGTGAATCTTCCATAAGGCACTTAATAAAAATTTTACATAAATATATACACATACAATATCACATTCAACTAAGCAAAAGCTATCCAAATATCAATTATTTCACATGTTATAAAAATACGGAAAATATTTTTTAACTAATTATACCACTACCTCTTAGAATTTAGTCTAATCGGCAGTAATAACACAGCACTAATTTCGTATGATGAACATGTGTATACTTATGAACACGTGTATACTTATAATGAACACGTATATAGGATGGTGATAACTAAAATTATTTCAATTTTAATAAAAATAAATTACATACCCTGTAACGCAACCAGTTTTCTTTTGGCAATCCATTTCTATTAAATGATCTAAACAAATAATCCTTTTGCACGTTACTCAAACCACGCTAGTGTGTGGTTCTAAGTTTTTGTCGAGCAAAATAGGATTATAACATTGAAAATCATCTTGGACCCAAACCAGACCATCGCCAAGAGTGCGCCAACCTGCATTTTGGTCTATCTCTAATGGCCGCTGTGAAAACGAAACTGTCGAGAGTGACAGGTCTGCATAATATTAGTCTGTGGTACCCTCCATCCCTACCACCAACCTCTTAGAAGGACTTACGGACCCACATGTTTAACTTGATTGTACTCCGCATGAATGCGGCGGAAGTTTTGGCAGTGGCAGGAATCTAACCCTGGCTATCTGAATGCAATTCCCGCACCCTAACCACTGGGCTGTCGTGCCCTGCATAACTTTTCTGAAGTTGCTTCGGCCTAAAAAATAATTGAGAACTTTGTGGGCTACATTTTATTCATTGGAATGGATTACTTTTTCTTTTACAGACATTTTGTCGATAAAAGCACGGTTCACAAATATCAGATTCTGATTAACTAAATAAACAGATGTTAAAAGTTGGAACAGAAATTATACAGATTATTAGTCGCAAGCACAATGCTAGTCAAACATTCCAACGATTCTAAATTCCAAATTATTGGCAAAATATGTGTGACAAACGCGATCGCCAAGCAGGTTTCTGCATTCAGCAACCCTTTCCCTGTAATGCACAAATCGTTTAACAGCCTATTCCCTTTAGCAAAGTGGACTCATCCAAGGTCATCTGCCAACTCATGGGAGCCAGACAATATATAAATGATAAATTTAAGTATTGGGTAGAGAAGTTGTTAAACATCTGCATTACCATAAGTACATTTAAAAAGATGTTTTGGCCTTTCTTGTTTTTTTATGTAATTTAAAAGCAATTCAAGCTGAAGCATACTCTGGTTTGTGTACTTTAGAAAAAATGTTTTAGCTAAATTTGAGCTCTTACTGTTGGAATAAGTTGGGGTAAAATTTGATTGCAACCATAGAGGCCTCTGACATTATTCTTAAAAAACAATATTTAAGTTTTACATTTTGTTAAATGTATGTAAATATCCAAATTTGCTCAATCTGAATGGGAAAAGTTTTCATGAAAAATAAGTCCTTAAAATACAATGTCCGATGTGGTTGTCCATTGGATCCATTACAATATCAAAGGTTATTTTTATTAACCATTTTTGGTTGAATCAGAATACCTTCCCAATCTTGCCAAGTATTCAGTTGGTGCCACATGTTTAGCTTATGATTGTTTTTGCCTATGTTTCTATATGGCCAATCAGTAGTTGGCGTTCAAGTTTGCTTCAATTCAGTAAAACTACAGATTAAGAATTTTGGTTACTGGCCAATGGACACTTATCCCCAAAAGTGAGCTGCTGAAAATATTTTGACTGGCCAAATTTTTCCCATGAATTTGGCCTTTTCTATGTGTATTGATATATATAAAAAAAATGTACTGTACATATATACCTATTATGCCACCCTCTGAAATATTTATTGCTAGGCATATGTTTACATATTATTGTATACATGTAATTATCTGATTATTAACAAAATTATATTTTTCATCTTTACACATAATAAGAATTCGGCTCTTGCACTCTAATTATGAGTGTCTTATAAAACTATATTTAATTATCATTGAAGCATATTAAAATTGTGCTTTTACCTTTTAAATACTCTTAATTTCAAATTCGAGGTTAGATCTTGCTTAAGATTTCTACTTTTAAACATTCTTTTCCTTGTTCATGTTCTGCTAATTTTACAATTTGCCACATTTTGTAATTGGCCGCTTGCATTTTGTTTTAATACAATTAAAAGGTAGTAACTTTTTTGGTTTTGCCATTATTAAAATCTGCAGAATACAAAAAATTACTCTGCATTTTTGTCATGTGTTGCACATTTTCTTACTCGCCATTTTTGAATTAAGTTACTCACCAATTGACCAGCTGAGAGTGCTAATCTGTAACTCTATAATTTAGTAGTATTTTAATTATAGTGTACACCATAGCTACCAACGCTAGATTTCCTTAAAAATTTGAAAATCTCCTGAATTTTAGATTTCCACCAAAATCCCTTATGTAGGGAAGTTAAGTTTTTTTCATGAATTTCTTTCCCACCCGAGGAATTTTCTTTTTTCAGTAGGTGAATTTATTTTGAGAGCAGATGCAAGTGGCAATCTTTTGCAACAGCACCACGAAAAATTGTATTTTGTATGTGACTCTCAGTATATTTTGTTCATTTGTGAAAATATTTTTCACTTTTGCAATCTGTTTGCATCGACTAAAATTTTTGTAATTGTTTCGTGTTTTATACATATAAACTATTTTCCAAACGTATAATTAATGAAATGAAGGGCTAATTTTCTTTAGTATTGCAAACTATATTTGTACTCGATCTTTGGTATGTTTCAGTAAATTGTGTAAATATTCCACTTTTGCAATCTATTTACATTGACTACAGTTTTGTAATTGTTTTGTGTTTTATACATAAAAACAATTTTCCATGTGCATAATTAGTGAAACGAAAGACTATTTTGCTAAAGCATCACAAAAAAAAAACTGCATTTGTATGGTATGCTCGATGTATTTCGTTTAAATGTGAAAACATTTTCCACTTTGCATCAGGCTCCCAGGTTCTGCAAAATACAGATACTCAAACAAAAGAGCAGAAGAGAGATGCTGTTAATGAATATCCTGTAACTATTAAATGTGCTTTTACCATTGAACAAATGTTAGCAAGATGTAGTACAAATAAAGGTGGTTATAAGCAGTTTTTATACATTAAAAATATCAGAGTAAACAAGATAAGAAAAATGAATTTTGAATATTTAATTTTTTCTAGCTTTGTTATCAGTGCTTGAAAAATTTAATTCAATATTTTATATTGAAAAGTTATGGTCTGTAACTTAGCTAGATCTCAGTGTTTATGCAATTGCTGAAAGTGAGATATTTAAACTTGGTATAATAAATTAAATTGTTATTAAGTATATATTTTAATTTAGGTTATTCCATTTTTATAGATTTAATTATTATAGTACTAATATAGCTGGGTGCATTTTTAATTCCATTTTCTAATTTGTAATTTATTGTTTACAATTAACAAGGTTTTAAGTATGCACACTTTTTAAAATGAATTCAAAATTTTCTCTTTATTGATCTTTGTGCAATTTTATGCTAAGGTGTTATCACTAAAATATTAAAACTTCATCATTTTGTTAATTTTTAATTTATTTTGTTTAATTATTCATATTAGATATGAGATTATACCTGTACCTACTTATAATATTTTATTAGGGAAAAGTAAAAATCGCTACTCAAAGTAAAAAATCCCTTTCCCCTTTCAGCTCTTACAAAATATATGGAATTTTTGGCGTGATGTGAAAATCTCCCCAATGTCTATTCTCTAAGGTTGTCAACTATGGTGTACACAAATGCTTAGGATGGTATGCACCAGAAGTTAAAAGTTGAATAATCAGCAAAAAAATTTAGTTTTTTAAATAAATATTTTGAAATTGTGTGTTATATTTTTCACTGTTTTGAAAATTGTCCCCTCATACGTACAATAAAATCTAAAATCAAGTTGGGTTTTAAAATTTTGTAAGTACCATTTTGTTACAAATTTCTTAAAGTGCCGTATTTTTAAAATTTCAAAGTATTTTGTTTTCTTAAGATGTTTCCAATTGTATGTTATTTTATTTGAAAAGAAAATTTTTTTAAATCACAAATTTTCCGAGTATTATGTTTTTCAAATAAATCCTATAAAAGTACAAGTTTAAAATATCTTATTTTTCATATTTGACATCATATTTCAGAACGCAATGCTATAGATTAAATCACTTTGGTAGAAGAAGCCACACTGGGTGACACATGCCAACTTAGTGCATTTTTGTACTTCACAAAAACATGAGATTATCCTCTGGTCTTTGCATTTACCTCATTTTTTTTGTACCAAACAAGACAACTAATGGAATAATTTTGATTTTATATATTTATATTGTAAATTTTCAATATTTAGTTCTGAGAGAAAGTAAAAATTATCTTGCAACGTATCTAAATATAAAAAAATCTGATGTGGACAGTACTTTACTTTCCTTATGCAAAGTAATAAATTTACTTCTTTTGTAAAAGTAATGAAAAGATCCATGGCACAGTGTTTGTAATGTTGGATTGTACATTGGGCGCTTTTCTGAATGACAACATGTAAAACAATTTTGTACCTAATTAACATATATTTCACACAACTCTAAATTAAAAATTATCAATATTGATACTATCCTCAATAAGCAATATAGTCCATATATTAAAATATTTTATTAATAAATTCATCAATTAGGCATAATTTTCAGTTACTTGAAGTCATTTTGAAATTTTAATGATATTTTCGTCAATCTGGGGCTAAATATTGCCAGGTTGGCGATATTTTGCTAGATTGTTCACTAAATGTATCAGGAAGCCTTACAAATGGAGAGAAGAGTATTTCTTATATACTAGAAGGCATGTACATCATATGACTAAACTAAAAATTTGCAAAACATTGCCTTCCATTTAGATTCATTTTTATAAATTTGGTGACATTTTATCAATTTGGTGACATTTTTGTCAATCTGGCAACATTTCAAAAAGTTGTCAATCTAGCGACATTGTGCCAAATTTTTCACTAAGAATTACGGAGAAATGGGTTATTCTTATAGTTGATTCTTATGTTCACTTTAAGATATTGAATTTTCATCAATTAGTCGTCAATTTGGCAACGTTGAAATAATTCACCAAGTTGGTAATATGCCACCAAAATTCCTTTCCAGAATTTTGCTAAGTGTTAGACGGAGAAATAGGTTATTCTTATAGTAAATTCTTATATTCTTTCCGATATTGAATTTTCATATATTAGTTGTCATTTTTATCAATTCAGCTACATTTCAAAAAGTTGCCAAGTTGGCGATAAGTTGATTTGAAAAATATGCAATATCTCAAGAACAGTTCGTGCTAATGTTCTAAAATTGGTGTCAATTGTTCACTATCGATAAATAATATAAGAAATAATTGTTTAAACTTTATTGAGGGTTTTAATTTTTAGATAATTTTTTCAAAGTTTGGGGGTGTTCTGAACACTTGATTGGGTTTAAAACAATTTCCAGTGTTCACTTATTTTAATTTTTGTACCAAATTTCGTTCAAATCCCTTCATTTATTCATGAGATATCATCTACACAGACTCATGGACACACATATACTTACACATATGCACAGACATCGCTTCAAAAACTTTTGATTCGTACTCAGGTATGTTTGAAATGTGCTTTCCCATCGAAAACTTGAATTCTAATTTTCAACCTGTCACAGTACTTTCTTTATACATTATACTATGTATATGAAAGGAAAGTAAAAATGAGTAGTGTGGTAATAGAGAGCTTTGCTGTCCCTTCATTGGCTCTTTAAACTTTCTGGGTGTGGGGGAGGGACTTTTAGAAAACTTCAAAGGGTCTTTTTAGTAGAAAGACCTTTGAAGTTTGCTGGAAGATCTCTGAAAGTCCCTAGTAGAAATACCTTAAAATTATTTATATAAAATGAAAATACAAATTATAATATGTAGTCACAAATACAGAATCTGTTGTTCTGTATCTGTTTGCTTTTAATGATTCTTTCATTCAAATTATGAACAAAAGTTTTTGATTATTTTTAACAACTTGTGCCCAAACAAACAGCAACACCCTCTCTCCAATTCTCAGATTTGTGGAAAATAGAAATGAAGTTAGTTTTTAAAAAAGCAATAGCTACACTTGACATCGCAGTTTTTGGTCTTAACACATGATAGAAAGCCGATTGTTAAGGAGAAATATGTGCCAAGCTGACACTTAAATTATATGTAAATTACAGTGTCTACCTGTCAAGAAATCCATTCAGAAGTCAAAAAAATTTTTCACATTCATAGCAAACCCAGTTTATGATTCCTCACAGACACGGCCAGAATGTCTACTTTTCCCCGTTTCATTCATCAGTAAATAGAAAACTATGATGCCACCGGTGTTTATTAACTGTCGGTCAATTAGCACTAAATTTATGGTTGTCTTGTATTAATTTTTTAATGAATTAGTTATTTAAATGGTTGTAAAACTAAGAAATGTCAAAAAAATTTGTTGATCAGAAAAGTGTATTTGACAAACCTGGTGGGCACCCTGAAATATTTAATATAGTTTAGTATAGAAGAAAAGTTAGTCTGGTTCAGTTAAATTTAATGTCCTTTCAAGGATTTCATTACCTCATTCAACAAAAATATATCATTTACCTTACACTTAACACTATCTTATCTTTTTCAGAAAGCAATAAAAAATAGTTAAATGATGTACTTTCTATATTTTATTTCGGTGCATTCCTACAAGTTTATAGTGTGGGCTCTGGCATTGAGTCTTTCACATAGAGAGAATATACAGGGACAATTAGCCTTCAAGAAAACCCAGAACATTTTTTGAACATTCTTTTTGTGTTAATTGAGTCAAACTAAAAAATATGTATGGCTGAATATTTGATAATCAACTTTTCGGTTTAAAAAAAAATTATAGTTTATAGAAACTTTTGCTTGGAACTTAAAAGGCATTTCAAAATTCTTAGAAATGCTTTTTAAGATTACCAATAGATTACCACAGGGCTATTTAACATGAATAATGGAATTTCAGTGTACATTCATTATGTTCCTATATCAGTAATGACCATGACTGAAATGACATAGATTTGATTTTGTTCCGCACAGAAACTGAAACTAACATTGGGAAACAAAGTGTGTACTGTGCATAACATGCTTTCACGCACAAACAGGAGACATAGTATTTTAAAATTTTCATTCATATTAAAAATAACAAAGTGTGTATCAAATGACATGTAGTAAATATACTCATCAAAAATGAGTTAAAATTGTGTTTTATTCCTAACTATTAATAGCAAATTTAAAACACATGTGGATCAAAACGCTTGTGTTCAACTGGCTTAAAATCACTGCTGTCACCATTTAAGGGTTAAAAAGGATGATTTTTCGAACATCATAATGTCAGATTCTCGGGAATAAACTTGTATAAGTAATTTTTTAACATATCATTAATTTTGTTTTATAAATAAGATATTTTTACAAGTTAAAATCATAATTTTTTAAGCTTCAGCACTTTATTTCAATTATCAGTTTTTTGCTGATTAAAAACTCAGTGATAGTTAAATGACAAATTTACATTTTTTGGAAATGAAAAGTAAATTTAATGTTATTGAAAAATACTTTTTTTTGTTGAAGAATATGTAGAACAAATTGTATTCTGAACAAATACTGCAAAAAATAACTATCTTATTTATTACTTTTTTAAAGCTCAAGGGACACAAAATTGACTATCAGTTATTCAGCCATACATCATGGCTCAAAAAAACTTTCCACAATACATGTTTGTCTCAGAAAATTAGAGCTTTTGTAACTTTGAGAAAACTGTTTCTTCAAGCATGGACATAATAAGTTATGACTATCGTATCATAATTGGAATTTAGCACCAACTTGGCTAATACCAGTAAACAAATTTTTGATCATGCCCTGTTCTTGGATAAAAGCCATTTATATATTGTTATGGTTATATTTTCAAAAGAATTGTGAAAATGTAAATCCTTTAAGTACACTTTAAGAGCGATATCCAAAACACAATCGAATCTGACATGAAAATACAGCATGTCAAAGTACACATGTTTAGTAATTTATGCACTTAACCAGTGACAATATTAAACAATGATGCTAATGCTCTAATTTCTCAGCTGTTAATTGATGATAAAATCTATACAGAGAAAATATGCAATGTTGTCATTTGTAGTTGATCAGTCTATTTTAAGTATTCTCAATTATCAGAAATTTTTTAATTTCCAGAATGTACTTCAGTCCCAATTTGTATTATTGAGATTCTACTGTTAACAAAAATATTTTTTATGAAATAAATATTTTCCAAATTAAATTGTATTAAACATATTTTATATGAATATGAATTGTCGGGAAAAATATAAATATTGTGCTTGTTATGTTTAGAATATTTCAGGTCTCCAAAAGTTTATTTTGTTAAAGTTATGTTAATTTTATCCATTTTTGTGTTTTTTGTTAATGTGTAATATTTTTATTCCTTGTTTGTTTTGCTTATTATGAATGTCAATTAACAATATTTACTGTCTTAAACTTCAATTAGCTGTGTAATTAGATATTTGAAAAATGCCAGCATTCTATGTTTGAAAAAATATGAGCTTAAAATGTTTAAATACCAAGTTTATTACATAAGGCATAAAGTGGATTCGATAAACAACTTTAAAATGGATAATTATTTCAATGAAAAGAAAATCATAAAACTACTTTTCATCTAATTGAATATATATTAAAATGTTATGTACAATAGTTTCTGAAAGAGATGCAGTATCAATAAATTTTTCTAAAACTAAGAAAAACAATGTATATTTTTATCGCCCCCCCCCCCCCCCCCGCCCCCAACTTCTACCACTGACAAAAAATAATAATTAGTGTTTACTCTTAGTTTCAATCTCTTATTTTTTTACTCGATTTAATATTTTTGTATTTTACACACACATATTTTCTTATTCCCTTTCCTCCTCTTTCTAATCAACCTGGATATTCTCTTTAATCAACCTGTTATGTTTCCTGTATTCAGCTGTAGATAATGTATTTCTGAAAACTATTGGGTTGGAGGGAAAGTTATGTCGTATATTAAATAGGCAGGTGATTTTTCTTGTAAATAAAAAGAACATCTGTAACAAGTCGAGAAATTGCAGAAGAGTTTGGCATTCATCATACAACTGTTGGAGATCACATTAAATCTCTTGGGTTTGTGTTAAAGCAAAGTTTTTCGGTTCCACATGAATTAACGGAAAAGAATTTGTCTGATCGTGTAAGAATGTGTTCATCACATCTGATTAGACACAATGTGGAGCCGTTTTTGGACAGGCTGGTTACTGGAGATGAAAAGTGGATTCTTTATGAGAATATTAAGAGAAAAAAATCTTACTGCAAACCAGGAACATCATCAGCAACAGTTCCAAAACCAAGTATCCATCAACGAAAAGTACTGCTTTGTTTGTGGTGGGACAGGAAAGGTCCAGTGTACTACGAGTTGCTGAAACAGGAGAAAGCCATCAACGCGGATCTGTACTGCAATCAGCTGGATAAATTGAATGCAGCTATCAAAGAAAAAAGGCCAGAAAAGGAATAGTGTTCCACCACGATAATGCTCGCAAGCATACTGCAATGGTGACACAACAAAAACTGAATGCGTTAGGATGGGAAGTCCTTAGTCACCCACCGTATTCACCTGACATTGCACCATCTGATTATTACCTGTTCAGATCTCTGCAAAATTATCTAACGGGAAAAAAATTCACGTCTTTTGAAAGTGTTTCTAAGGCAGTTGCTGACTATTTTAACTCCAAGGATGAGAACTTCTACAAAACAAGAATTCACAGGTTACCTGAAAGATGGCAACAGGTTGTAACAAATAACGGAGCATATATAATTGATTAATATTAAACACATATTTTTATAAATGAATTCAAATATTTTCTTTAAAATACGACAGAACTTTCCCTCCAACCCAATATTTCATATTTTTTTTGTTGTTCATTATTTTTTGTTAAAACTAACAAAAACTTTGTTCCCCCACCCTAACCCATCTACTGCATTCAAAAAAGAAAAATTTATTGTTTTTCTGTGTTTTGATATGCTTTTTTGTTTGATATCCTATGCCATTTTTTTTTTAAATGTTTTACTTTTCCACACCACCCTCTCAGAATAAGTTTGTTGTTATTAGACCACTAGACTGTGTTTACATGGCACATTTCAAGGTTGTCAGATAAAGAGATCAGATTTAAAATATAGACTCACAGAAGGATGCAAGCAACTGTAAATAGGATTCCTGTTTTTCTAATTATGGAACCCTAAAAATTAGACTCATATATTAATCCATAGTTCTAGAATACAATCGACTGTAACACCCTCCTGGCAAAAATACTGTTTACTCCCTGCTCCTATTTGTACACTTCCTGTGTACAATTATTCCTGTTTTTGTATTTACTAAAACAGGAACTTTCGTCAACATACTCCAAAATGAAGACTGACATTGTGGCAAAAGTTATTCCTATGCCATTTTTTCTTTCTTGTTGCAACAATTATTAAACAATTAATTGGTTACCTTTACATATAAAAGAAAAAAACTCTCTTGAGCGTATTATAGAAATATTGAGTTATATATTATAAAGATATATATCATTCCTACTGAGCTACCTATTCCAGTGTGCTTATAGTTTGAAATAATGTATGGCAGAAAGTCAATTTATTTCAATGTGACAAGCTTAGTTTTTCTAGTATTTTAATGCTTAAGGTTTAATTATCTAATTATGTCTTACTACAGCAAATGGCTGCACTGAAAATTGGATGCAAAAAATACTCTAATGATTACAATGCAAGTTTTAATCAATAATATTTAAAAATAGAACATTATGAGCATGTATTTTTTGTTATACAAACTATTTGATAAGAGAGTGATGCAGTTGTTCATGATAAAAACTGAGACATTTTTTATAATATGTAGCACAGTACCTCCTTCCATAGTAAGTTTTTAACCATTGTTATTAAAATTCTGTTAATAGACTTATATTAAATTACCTTGTGTCACCCCAAAAGTAAGATCAATCAACCATCACTCCATCTACCCCCAAGATTCTAGGACAATTGTACATTCCTTTTGATATATTTTATTAAACTGATCGAAACAGTGTTAAAACAGATACTTGCTCATCAATTTTATTTTATGGTGCTTTTTTTTTTAACACGATTATAAAACAATTGATAAAAACTGATAGATTCAGATATTTGGAGATAAAGAAACTTCCTATTTGATAACTATTTTGCAAAAAGGCCAATGACCCCATTTTTAATTTATAAATAGGAACTTTTTAAAAACAAAATTGTAAAAAAATCTGATATAAGAGCCTTTTTGTTTATATTTAAAATTCACTTCAAATATTCTCAACTACCAATGCATTTGTCATGTTTTATATTATGAAAATATTACTATAACTAAAGTTTAGGTATAGGGTACAATAGTGAGAGTAAGCTGAAATAAAAATGTGAAGGATCCGAAAAGATTTGTTGATTTATTCATAAGTTAATAAAAAATCGAAATATTCATCACAATTTTTATTTCTTTGCCAAACCTACATTATGTAATGGCAGTTTCTGTTGCACATTTGAATTTTTTAAAGCAATTTCTTCACTGTGAAGATTACAATATGACACTTCTGGAATTTACTGTTCTGTTGATGTACTGTTGTAATTTTTTACTCATATTTTTGTTAAGCATTTTATAATTGCTTTATTTTCAATAAAATTATTTTGTAATTGAATTATTTGTTACTGCTCATGTTGAGCTTGTAAATATGTACCAAGTATTTCAAATTATAAAACTGATTGACTGGATGTGAATTATATATATAATAAAATGACTTGCACTTGAAATTACTGTGTTTTAATTTAATATTGTAATGGTTTATTCATTAAAAAGTATTAGAAAACTTATGCACTAAAATTTTGATTTTACATTAAAAATTCACTCATACTGCTGTCTAAATTAATCTGCAATAAAAAAAAACTTCATCTACATTTATCTTTTAATTATATAAATTGTGGGACTGCGTACATCACTTTCATTTATTTTGGGAAAGAGTTTTTAAGCTTATATATTGTGTTTAGCTAATAAACTCATATCATATATTGTGTTTACCCAATAAATTCATTTATCCGATTGTTGAAACAGAAAGAGTTGAATGGGTATATCTTATAATACAATTTTAGTGTTTTGATTTAGTATATACAAACGGGATCAGGATGTTTTATTCTTCAGGTCTGCAAATTCAAAGCTACGAATTTGGCTGAATATCACTAACTTTGCAACTTTTCTTAAACTTTGTCAAATTGACAGAAATGTCACCAAATTGATAAAAACGATGCAAATGAATGAAATTATATTTGTTTTTTTAGAAGAGCGTAGTGAAATGATGTTCCGGTAGCATTTATCGGTCAGTCCATCCATCCTACTTAGTAACACATTTAGCGAATTTTTAAAATATCACCAAATTGATAAAAATGTTTGTAAATCCATAAAAGTATCATGAAATTGATAAAATTGCGCTTAATAAATGAAATTAATTGTGTTTTGTTTTAGGGAATAGTATTGTAATGATGTTTCGTCAATTTGTCGCAAAATGGGACTATCAGTTCTATAGTCCCTCTTGGCGACAAATTTGACTATTTTTTAAAGTATCGCTAAATTGACGAAAATGTCACCAAACCTTCCATGGAGATAGCATTATTCAGACGATATGATTTCTATCAAATTATTTGAAGCAAATGATATGTTTAGCAACGGATGTAAATCCAATGTGTTATGCAGCATATGATTTTTATTAAATCTTTTCCGATTTGAATAATAAAGATATGTATATAAAATAAATTTCATTGACATTGCATTTTTGACTAGATAATATCAATTACAGTCTTCAGGTTTAAACATTATTATTATTGATATTTTTGGGGATTATTGATTCAGGGATTATTGATATTTTTAAGTCATTATGCCATTGTTTTATTACAAAAATTGTTTAAACTCATTGTACGTTTACCCCGTAATCTTCTACAAATGCACAGGCATATCTTTTAATCTACGAAAATATAAGTAGTACAGGTATATTGGCACATATTTTGATATATATTGGAATCAATTATGACCTGGTATAAAGATTACGGGGATTATTGATATTTTCATTTTAAAATGTCATCTGTTTTATTTTGGCAAAGATTTTTGGTACTCATATTGTAATACTGGTAATCTTCTACTTCTACTTTTTCTAATCTGCAACAATATAAGTAGTACGGGGATATATATATATATTCCCATATAATTTAGTACTTTCATTCTGGCATATATTGGAGTCAATTACGAGTTTATTGATATTTTCAATTTATACATGTAATGTACCAATACTGGTTATATCTTCTAATATTCGTGTATATAAGTAGTATGGGTCCCATACAATTTTAATGCTTGCAATTTGCATATATTGATTCAATTCCTTTTTTTTTTTATAAATTTGATTACAAAAGGGGGCCAATTTTATTCTTCAGATTTGCCCGTGAAGATAATTTTGTATAGTGAGAACAGAGATTCTTAAACTTTTTTTAGGAGCATTGTATTAAATATTTTAACAGAATATTTTGATTAAAAATGTCATTTGGTATATTATAGGAATTTGTACATGATTGTGTTTTAAATTTCTTTATATTATATACTCTGTACGAAGAATGGGTATGCTGCTAGTATATATATATATATATATTGGAGAGAGAAAAAATGCAGTTAGTCAATTTTTCTGATGAAAGCAGGATGGTGGAGGGGGAGTGGTAGCTGGTTAGTTGTTTCATTTAAGAATCATACTGCATTGTTTAAACCTGTGGCGAGTGCCTATTTTCAGGTCTACAACAACTCATCTGCTGTCCTGACACACTCATTATCTGTCAGGACAATATATGAGTTATTGCCTTTGCAGTGTGATTACTCAGTCACTGTCCTGAAGAATAAAGCTGTTTTTGGTGTATGAGACCAGTTGATATTTTTAATCAACTTTTTATTCTGTTATTAACAAAAAATAGATTTTTACAACTTATTTCACAGCTACAAATATTGCTGGACATACCCCCCCCCCTCCCCCTAATTGAACATTTTAAAAACTAAAGAGATTAAGAATCCAGATTTGTTATGGAACCTATTGAAATATAAAAATTGCCCGTTTATATTAAACATCTGTAAAAAGTGAAAAATACCATAATTTTTACTATACATTTTAAAACTTAAATATATAATTGGGTAGTTTTTTTAATTTGTCATTAATCTTTCAAAAAATACCTAATAAATTAATCAAAATTTTGCATATAGAGATTTAAAATATAAAAATTAAAATATAGAGGTTCAAAAAATATACAGTAAAAATTTTGAAATGTTATATTTTTTTTTCATCTTGTTTATTAAATCCAAAAAATATAGTAAAAATCTTAAAAGTCACATTTTTGAAAGGATTCGATTTACATAATTAAAGTGTACAGTTCAGAATTCTACTGTAATGTTAAATAAATTGCTCTTTACTATCTCTACAATACATAGTGTATAGGTACTATGGTGATCATACATCCTTTTTTTCAAAGGACTGTCCTTTTTCCCAAGTAGTTGTCCTTTAGATTGATTTTTTCAAAACTTAATATATGTCCTTTATTTTCATGAAGGATTGATGAAAATTTGCAAAATTCTGTTTTATCCACTGCAAAATTGCAGCCCCTTCCCAGAAGCCCATGGGATGAAGTATACCAAGTTGAAAAAAATGTACTATTAAGACAAAAGAAAAAGTCCCATACAACAGGGTTAGTACAAAACATAATTATGTACTTATACTTAGTGAGCACTTTAGGTCAACAGGTGGGGGTGTTCTTCCAGAAAATATGGTCACCGTATGTATAGGAAGAATATTGGAATGGAGTTAAAATTTGAAACTACAGTTTTGCACATTTTAGACACTAGAATATGAATAAATAAATTTTATAGTGATATCTGTGTATCTGCAATATATCTACCCAATCTAACATGAAAACCATCCAGTGAAACTATGCAATTTGGTAGTTAAGTCACTTATGTGGCACTGATTGAATTTCGATGATTTTGGAAGAGCCTTTTCTTTTTTTTTTTTTTCCAATGGCTCGCAAAAAGTGTGAACATCTTAAGCAAAGGACTAAATGTGCTTAAAAACATATTAATTAAATGCCTATTTTGAACCATAATTGTAAATGATAAATCAAATAACTTCACATTAATAAATAACTAATCCATTCTTGAAATATTCCAGTTTTTAGAAACTTGATGAGTTGGCAGCATTTTAAATAAGTACAGTACGTGACCGCTTATACGGTGTTCCAATATCCGGACTCTCCCAAAACCGGAATACGGCAAAATAATGCCAAATTCTGCGCCAACAAGCGATTATTTGCTAAATATTGCGTCAAATAGCGATTTTTTGTTTAAAATCCCGCCAAATGCTTTTTTGCTTTAATTAGCAATATTAATAAAAAAAAAAATGCATAGAAACCTACTATTTTAGAGGGTTTGAAATAGGACGCGTAAACCGCGCACGAAATTCGAAATTCCCGCGCGCACTTACCGCCGCTGATTCTTCTTAAATTTCGAAAACGAACGCGAGGAATTCTCGCGATAGCGAATGATCATGTTTTTCCCGAGAAGTTCCACAATTCCTTTTTTCCGGAAAACATCCGAAGTAGCACAGTTTTCCCCAAAAATTTCCTAAGCGTCTGCATCCGGCCGTCACCCCGATAGTAGCTCTCGGAGGTGACGATCCTGCACGTCCGAGACCGTCACATTGGCGGCGAGACGCGTCATTCTATTCTTCACTAGTTTCGGATAAGTGTCCTGTATAATATATAGGAGCCGCGACTTGTCCGTAACTAACTCCTGTATAGTATAATACAGGAGTTAGTTACGGACCAGTCGCGGCAAGGTGCTTTTTTAATGGCGTTTCATTTTTTTCTGGGTGTATAGGGCAGAGCACACTAGGCACAAAGGTTTCGATTTTTCCGAATTCGTTACATTTTCTTTTCTGCTCTTTGTTCCGGGACTTTGATTTTCGGTAAAAGTATTCCAACTTTTTCGCTAGAAATATCTCGATATCGCTAATGAAATCCTACGCTCTTCAAACGCGATGTGCCGCGCAGAATTCACACTATTTTGCACAATTTAATAAACATTTATTGGAAAAGATGAAAAAACAGAGAGTCATCAGCGCATTTACGAGAGGATAGAAGGTACATTTAAGTAAGGAATTCCCGAAATTAATGAGAGTTAACTTTTGCCGAAATGCAGAGAAAAGTATAGCAGCTATAAAATGTCATTCAGGGCCTTCTGATTGATCTCTTTAAATACTTAACCTCAGCAATAAACTTGTCATTTTCTCGGGCAAATCCTTTTTTTTTTTCATCTCCGTAGAAATATACACATCTTAAAGATTTTAAAAAACGTTGATGGAATTCCAAGATCAAAATCATTTTCAATTAAATTCTATTATTTGGATGAAAATGGCTATTTTGGACCGAAAATTGACCCTAGCAAAAAGTTCCATGTTACATTTATTAACTAGTAATTTATAGAAGACAGTTTAGCAATATCGCAAATTTTTTTTATTTAAACACGATCGCCGGTATATTTCGTTTTATTTTTAAATATTTTCCATTTTTTCAATCTGCTTCCATCCACTAATATTTTTATATTTTTTTTGCTTTTTATGCTGGGATATTATCTTTTAAACATATTGTTGGTGAAAATTAGATATATGTTTAGGATAACGAAGTTAAATTTTTCTTATTTATTCAGGCATTTAGAATTATAAGGCTTATTAGAAATACATTTGAAGAGCATAAATTAGAATTTGATATATTTGCACCCATAGTTGAATATCTCATTTCAATTAAAAATGAACATCCTTCTCATCTTAATTTTATTAAAAGTACTTTAAAATATTTTGAAACATATGAACAAAGGTGCTTCTGTCAAAATATTAGATGAATATGGTGAGGGCCCACTTTAGTTGAAATGTTAAAAAAAAAAGACTTAATAACTACCCTGAATAATCAACTTTTTTCAGACATTTTTTTTCTTAAATTTTGCTTAATCACTAAATTTGATACTATAATTACATGTAATTTGCATTTTAGTTAACCCATATATTGTAAAAAAGCTTTTTTTAATACATTTATGTTTTTAAAATGAATTATAATTTTCTATAACGACATTTGAGACCATTCCAGTAAGTTTTAGAAAAAGTGTTCCGAATTACTGAAATACCCCTTATCCAGAATGCCTGAAGTCCCAAGCATTCCGGATAATAGTTCCTGTACTGTATCATATTCTTGTACAACAAAACTTAATGTATAACAGAATACAGGGTGCCCACTTATATCCGTTACACCCCCCTTAACTTCTAAACGGTGACAGCTTAGGCCATAAAGTTTGTGTCTAGGTATAGTAAAAAGGCTATGCGCTACTCGATGAGACAACTTACAACGCCATCTATCGGCAAATTTTGGAATTAGCGGTCCTATCTCCTATACGGTGAAAGATACATGAAAAAAGTCAATCAGAAAGTTGTAGAGCACTTTCGATTTAGTACGAAAAGATACCTTGCACACATTAATACTCAAAACAGAATGAAAAAAATGAACATTTATTTGATTGTGAAGCAAAGCGCGAAAAGACCACCTTATGGACTAAATACGAGCCTGTGTTGTGGCACAGGGGAAACGCACCTGATTCGCATTCATGAGGACCATGGTTCTGTCCCCACCGGTTGCGTGTTTTACTGAATGTCTCTACAAACCATGAAAACTTTCTGCTGATCTTGCAAAATTGTCTCTTCAAACACACAGCTCAACTGAACCATTTCTGGTACAAAAATCACATGGATCTCATGTATTATGCAAATGAGGATGGAATGTCATACCTGTTCACCAGAGACTACTACTATAAAAAGGATGTTTCTGCTGGGTTGTACGTTAAAGCGGAGAGTTATGGCAAAATTTGGCAGTAACGAATATTGCGAGATGTTGTTAATTTACGGTGAATGCGGGCATAAGGCAAAATCAGCTGCAAGGCTGTATCGTGAATGTTTCCTTCAAGGCCCGCATCCTACACAACAGACCATCTTAAAAGTTGTAAAACGTTTAAGGCAGACGGGCTGCGTGACCAGACGACCTCGAATTCGTACACCTCGTAATGTAGGATGCAAAGTGCAACCTGAAGATATGCTAGCATACGCTCTCGCCCATCCTCAGAGCAGCACAAGAATGATCAGTGAAAATTGTGGCCTCTCAAAAAGCCACGTCTGGAAAATCCTGAATGAATCAGGTGCTAATCCATACCGATCCACACCTGTGCAGAGATTGCTGCCAAGAGATGCTGAGAGACGTTACACGTGGTGCAACTTTATGATGAATAACTTGGAGGTCCACCCAACATTCCTGGCAGACATAATATGGACGGATGAGGCATGTTTTTCGAGGAACGGAATGTTTAATAGACAGAACACTCATACCTGGTCGCTGGAAAATCAGAGATCTGCCGTCGAAGTTCGACATCAACAACGCTGGTCAAATAATGTTTGGTGCGGAATTTTTAATGACAAGCTCATTGGACCAGTATTTTACGAGGGCACGTTAATGGGACAATGGTACTTACAGCTTCTGAAGGATGTAATAACTGACTTTGTTGAGAATCTACCGTTGCGCCAACTCCTAAATGTATGGTTCCAACATGACGACGCACCTCCGCATAAGATTTTAAACGTTCAGCAGTACCTAATAGAGACATTCCAGAATCAAGTCATTGGGCATGGTGGTTCTGTCGAGTGGCCCCCGCGCTCACCTGACTTGACCCCATTGGACTTCTTCTTATGGGGACACATAAAAGGGCAGGTATATGCGACCCCTCCGCCAACATTGCAGGATCTTCGACAACGCATTACTGATGCTTGTGCGTCCGTAACACCTGCCATGTTGCACAATGTGCATTGAGAAAGCCAGTCCAGAGTGCAAATGTGTATAGTGGCTAACGGAGAGCATTTTGAGCAATATACTATTGTAAATAAATAATCCTGAAGACAGGGAAGTGTCTCAGTTTCTTTCTTCCACTCTTTATGACATGACAATTTTTGAAATCATGACCAAACAAATGTTCCTTTTTTGCATTCTGTTTTGAGTATTAATGTGCGCAAGGTATCTTTTCGTACTAAATCGAAAGTGCTCTATAACTTTCTAATTGACTTTTTTCACGTATCTTTCACCGTTTACGAGATAGGACCGCTAATTCCAAAATTTGCCAATAGATGGCAATGTAAGTTGTCTCATCGAGTAGCGCATAGCCTTTTTACTATACCTAGACACCAACTTTATGGCCTAAGCTGTCACCGTTTAGAAGTTAAGGGGGTGTAACGGATATAAGTGGGCACTCTGTATATGAAGGTAAATGAATATCAGTCTAGAAAAAGTCATGTGCTGCCCACACCAAGTTTTAAAAATGGGTGATGGTGAATTTCATCTTGGCACATTTTATGATTTCGTTATGCAAAAGAAGCCTATTCAAACTAAATAATTAGTTTCTCCAATCTTGGCTATTTACCAAGCTTTAATGGGGGATAAAATAGCATCTACTGTCTCCAGATAGGATTTGTGGAGGGCTCAAAGGTGTATCATTGTGTAGCCCAGACATAAGTTAGTAGATTGTTGTAAAATCCATACTCGAGATTCCACATTGGAAATATTGTCTGGCCGGGTACTTTGTTCAATAAAAGTTGCAGTTTTAAATTTTTGCTGACCAGTAGAAAAATGAATGTTTTAAAATATGAAAAATTCTGACACTTGTATGTAAAGTTTCATCATTTTCAAATAAAAGGTTCTATATAAGAGGTTCCTACCTTTTTCATCCGCAACCCAAAACTTTAAAATATATTTATATATCTGGTGAGTACCATTTAACTATCAATAGTTGGAACCCAAAATAATCTAAATCTTAAAACAAAAGGTTTTATAATATGTTTTAATCTCCAATGCTAGTTTCTAGTGTAAATAAAGCAGCATAAAATAAATAATGGTTTTCTACCTTTACTTAATATGCCTTATGCTATTTTACTAACAAAGTGTGTTCTGTACAGCATTTGGGTGATTTATTTTAAACCAGTGTTTCTCAAAGAGTGTTTTGCAGAACCCTTGTAGATCAGTAACAGTATTTCAAAGGTTCCACGACGGGAAAGAAAGTTTCATGTAATTTTCCTTAAAAATTAAAAGAATGTGTAAAATTTGAATGCATAATTTAGACCACAATGGGATATTTTCTCACTTTGGGGTTCTGCCATTAAACTGAATTTCAATAGGGTTCTGTGACTAAAAAAAGTTTGAAAAACACTGCTTTAAACCATTACCAACTATTTACATTTTCTTCAACATTTTGAATTTAAATTTCATATTCTACAGAGGCACAGATGTCATAGAGCTCAGTAGAAAAATGAGCAATTATTCATAGTTTATTAAGCAAAATACAGTAAAGCCTCTTTAAATAAGCACATCTGAATAGCAGATACCTCAATATAATGGAAGTGAAATGACAAGTCCCAAAGTATATATCTAGAGCTAGCGGGAAAAAGCACATAAGTCAAAAACAAGGATTTTGAAATATCAAGAAAAGAAAGTTTTGAAGCTTTCAGAAGAACTTTTTTTAATTCGATTTTTTGTTTTCAGAATACAAATTTTATTTTTATGGAGTTTGTTATGCATTTACGAGCTAAATAAATAATAACTTTTCTTGATTTATATTTTTTACCCCACTGCTATCTGTACAAAATTTAACAAGTGTTTAAAGTTTTTCTTTTTTTCTTTAGCATCTTAGAAGCCTAATTGACTTATGTGCTTTTCCCACAACAAAAATCATAAATCTCTTAAATATGTTAAAAAAAATTGGAATTTTTGACTTATGTGCTTTTTCCCACCACCTCTAGATATATTTCTGTATTTACATCTATTGGACAAAAGTTTTTGCCACTACTGTTAAAATCATGTACATTTACAGGAGTAAAAAGAAAATAGTGACTTTTCCAGATCATCGTTTGACTTTCCACATGACCCTATATTCATTTCAGAAGATACCCTCTCCCCCCTCCCCCCCACTTTAGTTATTTATCGTTTGTTGCTCACAGGAAAAAAAACTTATTAAATACACGTTTGCTTTTTTAGAGTAGTTTATCTTATTGTCACCCTAAATCATTGTTCAGTTTTATTGTGATTTTCATATCGTATTGTTTCATATAGTAAAATATCATTTGTATTACTCAATCGATAGCAATCATGCTGTTAGTTTCTCAAATAGCTACAAAAAAAGTCTAGTATTGAAGGAACTACATTTTGGGAAATGGACTGAAAAATGCTATTGAGACTTGATAAAGATGAAAAATTGGAGAAGCATTGTTCCAAAGGGGTCAGCTTGACAGCTTGGAAGAATCTTCTGAGGAAGGCCAAAGCCCACAATAGGCTGTCGAGTTACTGATGATGATGATGATTGAAAGAAAAATCTAAAATTTTATATGCTGCTGAGAAAGAAAATTTGAGTATACGAATAGTAATAATTATGTAGTATTAATTTTAAATTAGATAAAAGACAGGTAATATCAGAAAAATTTTTACATAACTCCCAAATAACGAACACATCCAAATGGCAGACATCTTAGTCAGGCCCTAAAGTGCTTGTTATTGAAGATTTATTGTACTTTCTAAAACTCATTTATTCTAATCTCTTATTAACTAATTAGTTTGGGCACTGCAGAGTTGATTATACCATACAGAGAACACAAGGCAAACGTAAAATATGCCTTATCTCAATTAAACACATTTGCTATCATCAATGTTTTACATGTAGCATATTCGCCACAGATACAAGGAATCGAAACACATCCAGATACATACTGCTGACAGAGATATAATAAAAAAGTAGAGCATACAAACATTGGCATGTGCTAATTTTTACAATATGGAAATGCCTATAAAGGATGGTAGTAGTCTCTGTTGTATTTAAATGGGTTATCTAATAAATAAGTCAGCCCACACTACACAGCTAGCAAAAACAAAATTAGTTCAAAGTACATCACATAATTCTTGCACAATGTTCATTAAAAAAATTAAACGCCTTTAAAAAACTACAGAAAAAATTTAAGTACTGTTAAAAAGTAGGTTTCATTTATACATTATAAAGTTTTATCAACCTTCACATAATATAATATCGTTTAATTTTAATATTATTTTAGAAATCTTGAGGAATGTTTATAAAATTTTCTGTGATCACTGAAATAATTTCTTTAAATCTGAGTGAAATTGACATATCTTAGATCTTGAAGATTTGAAAACATTTACCAGACTTTTGACAATATTTTATGCAAAAGATCACAAGAAAAGGTAAACTTTTCAAGAGTATAGTAGACTTTTACAAATGAATCATAAAAACAGCTTGCCCATCCAGCCTTTTCTCCTCTAAATTCGAATCTCTATCATTCTCCATCAAGTCATTCAGGGATGACCCCGGCTGCACTTTCGCTCTGATGCCCATGCTAAAGCAACACCTGGGATTTCATCTTTATTCATTCTCAATATGTGGCCTATGAACCTCCCTATTCTGATTTTTATTGCCTCGTATATTACTGTGGTTTTGCTTTATTTAAAAGTCCTTCATTTGTAATGATATTCGGCCAAAAAACTCTTATTATGATTTTTAGACACTTTAACATAACTGTGCATATAATGCTACAATTATGCGCATTTTGATAATTTAACATAAATCAACATCAATTGATATGCAGATACATTTGTTAAAAATATTCATACAAATTAATAACTAGATGTTTAGGGAATCAATTTGAATAATAACCAGATAAATGATTAAGACAGTATAACAAAATATTTTAATAAAAATATAAATACACAACAACTTAAAATGACTAGAATAGAAATGATGTAATGCAAAACAGCATTTGTCAACAATTATAGCAAATTAAAACTTTTAACATTCAGACTAGCATAATTATTGCAGTACATATAAAAGGTACATTACTTTTTACTGTGCCTGGACGGAAAAAATACAGTGAAGACCACTTATTTATAAGCTTATTATTGAATAGCACACACACTGCTATTTTTAGTAGCATTACAAGGAGACTGGATGGAAGTATCTTCTGAAGTAGAAGGCAGGGGTTGAACAATTTCAGCTTTAACAACTGGTTGGACGGTCTCTTGTTCAGAACGGGTCAGTCGTATTCCAAGCAATTCACCAGCAATCTTTTGGAAACACAGTGCCACCTTAAAAAATAGCTAAGCTGTTACTATAAGGTTACTAGAGTATATCAAATTAAAAACAAAGATCTACTCAGAATAAATACAGGATATTTTTTTAAATACTGAAAAAGTTTAACATATTAAAATTAGGTAGTAATATTAAAGACACCAAATAAGGAATAGAATGAACAAAACACAGTTCAAATAAACCTGAAATGCATTATGAATGAATTTATATTCAACAGTGATTGTCCAGACATTAATTATAGTCTACTAGTCTATAAAAGAGCTACTTACAGTCTACTTTAAAAATAAATGAATAAGAATAATTTAACTTTTTAATAAGTCTTGTAGCTAAATTAGTTCATTAAACTAATAAAATACTAGTATTTAGAATATGTATAGTAGTAACTTTATATTTTCTAAAGCAAATATTTAATCTATGCACAATAGTATAGCTTTCTACAAGTTCATAGCAAATACATTTTTAGATGCATATTACTTTCCTGAGTTGTAAATAATAGTGGTATTGTAACAAAGTAATGAAAAGTATTGTAACAATATCAATCTGAATTTTCAGAGGATTCACATGTTTTAAGAATCCCTGAACTCAAATTGGATGTTTTGATGTGATGCTAATAATGTTAAACAATCATTTTATAGGTAATTTTACATTGGGGAACAAATGGCATTAATTTTTCAATACTAACATGAACCATTCTCAATACATATTGCATATTTTTCAAAACAAATTATCAAAAGTCTTATAAAAGTTCAATTATAAGGTTTATTTTAAGTGAGTAAATTTTCATATGAAACATGCAGCCAATCTATTGAGGTGCTCCCCATTCAGCTAACATGTGCTGTTTCCCATTTTTAACACTGATTCTAAATCCAAGATCTGCTAGACAGGCCCCCAGACATCTTCTTCTACTTTCGTGATTGTATTCTTGGAAGAGAGCTGTGCACTGAGTGCATTGCCTATAGCACTAACAGTTGGTGAAACTGTGTAGCACATCCTTCTAAACTATTAACACATTGCTTAAAATGATGGGAGACTTGGCAATCAGAGTTTTTCGAAGGAAAGGGCAAATATTTGAATATACCTTTTAACCCCTGCCGCTACAAGCACTGACAAATGATTGTTAGTTTGGGTTTGATAAGAGTATCCTCTTAAGAGGTATATGTGATTTTTTCTCACAGATGGGCTAGTTAGAAAGGGTCTTGCCCTACAATATTGCAGACTTTATTGGTTCCATATCAAACACTACATATTTTGCAGAGTACGTGGACAATTTATTAAGTTGCTCATTCTTACACAATATTCAGTGTACCAGAATGGAAAAATATACATAAATTACAGAAGTTATATAACTTATAAGTTATATATAATATTTAAATTTCCTATGTGAAAGTTATTGGAAACTAATATCTTTAAATTCTATTTTTTCATTATACAGTAGACTCCCTTTAATCCACACAACTTGGGACTAGAGGTTGTGCGAATTATACAATTTTACAAATTATAGGTCATTGCTGCATAACCTAATGTGTAAAAATGAGACATTGGTACATCCGGAGTTATTTAATTAAAAATCACTCTACAATACATTTAAAGCAAAATTAGCTAATTTTATAAATTTCACTGCTTGTTTTAAAATTTTCAAACATAGATTTAATTGTCCTTTAAGGATTTTTTATGTTTGTGTTAATATTTTTTCTTACAATCTATGAACAATCATTATTTCTTGTTTCTAATAAAACTCTGTTTCTGTATAAAATCAAGATATTTATATCCCAGGGCTAAGCCATGCTCAAAAGTAACTTTTCCTCCTTTATCACTAGAATCAGTATCAGAATCAACTTTTGCAGAATTTAATACACTATCACAATGCATTGTAAATTTAACTGTTTACATCCAAAATGTATTGCGGATCATAGGGTTGTGGATTAATGAGAGTTGACTGTATTATCTTTTCTTTCACTTTAGTGGTCACTTATATTTCATATCATCATCAATAAATATATTTCATATATTTATTCAACAGAAATGCTGAATGTTAAACTTTTGTGAAATATATTAATTCTGTTGAATAAATATATTTCATATATTTATTCAACAGAATTCAGCACATAATTTTACTATTAATATTATATACTCACAAACAGTGCAGAATTGGGTTAAATACTTTGTGTATTCATTTGTCTGTGTGTAGAAAGATTTGTAATAATAATAATAATAATAATAATAGATAAGAAAAAAATTTAATGACACAAATTACACAAATTGAAATGACTTACAGATTCTCCAGTCTTAGCACATACAGCATGGGAAGACATTCCATTATCCAATGCATACTTTAAATGCTTATCTAATTTGACAACTCTATTATGCTCTAAATCACCTAAAAATAATTATATTTTAAGTATAACATAACACAAAACATGAACTGTTCATACAGAAATATGAAAAATTTCTTCAGCTATTGAAATAGTGAAATTCGTGCTGAATGTTAAACTTTTGTAGCAGTATGCATCGCCTGTTAATGAAAATGGTATAACTTTTGTATTTTGCTAAGAAGCTTTTGCCATGACATAAAGGAATTTTCAACACATATTAATGAATGTTACACCAATGAACATAATTAAAAATTAGTATAATATAAAGCAATTTATACCAAACATAAAACTTTTGTAGCAGTATACCTTAGCTGCTACGTTAAAATGGTGCAAATTTGAATAAGAATTTTTCACACAACAAATAGGAATTTCTATTTGGGCTGCAGTCTTATGTGATGAGCTTAAGTAAGGGTGGAATTTCACCCTTTCTAGACAAAAAAAGAGATTTTAGAAACTTTAAACTAGCAAAAGATACTTTTGAAGCCACTTCAAACAAATAGTGAGAAAGTATGTGTTTCTGTAACACCAGTGCCACGATTGGCAATACCTGGTGAAAACTGGAATGTCACTCCATAGTGAGAAAAAAGTGATGCCACTTAAAAAAGTTTCAGTAAAAATGGAACCACTAGGGAAATGTTCTGAAAAAAAAAGAATCTTAAAGAAGTGAGGACACCTCAAAATCTGGCAAGACACGTCAAAAACGAACAGAGCAATAAAGGGGAACAGCAGCAACCCTTGTAAAAATACTTAGGAAAAACATTACTATGATTGCTAAAACAAATCAACCAACTATGTAATATAAATTAGCAGCAATAATGACTAGAGCAAAACTACAATTTTTTATAGCAAAAATTAAGCACACATCCACAACAGAAGGTCTTTATTTTACTTCCTATAAGACGTACAAAATTTTTTTTTTTAATTTTGTACGTCTTATATGAAGTAAAATAAAGACCTGCTGTTGTGGATGTGTGCTTACTTTTTGCTATTATAACATCAGACGTGATGCCAAATTATTTATAGAATTTTTTAACCAAATTTTAAAGTTATAAGCTGTCTGCTGCTGGTTAGTAGTTGCATAATTTAAGTTGCAGCTATTATACTTCTAATCTGATGGAAATTTTACTGAACTGATCAAGATATGATTTAATCAGTTTGTTTCAATTACATAGCATCATATAATTTTCCTCACATAAACTTAAAGTGTCGACTATAGTCAAGTTTTTGAAAACAGATTTTATTAATTTCTTAACAACCACTGAGACAAGAAAGTTGAAAAATTAAATAGTTACAAGCAATATCAAAGAATTATACCAAATTCAATAAGAATTGCCCAAAAAGTGTGGTTTGCATAGAAAAAACCCACTAAATTTTATATATTAAGATTAGATATACGATTACAAATACAAATTATTTACCAAATAAATGGTATTAAAAACAAGTAAAAGTTCTATGCAAAGTCAAAATACAAGTGATAGTAGTTATTCAGATCATATTTACCTTTGTTGCTCACTAAAGCAAGATGGGGCATTATGCACTCTTCTTTATATACTTGATGTACAATTTTCATCCATTCTTCAAGATCTAAAAAACTATCATCATTTGCAATATCATAGACGAACAGAATAGCCTACAATGTAAAATAAGCTTTTTAAATGCGTACAGCACAGTTCTCATGAAATTAAAATAATACTTTTTACATATTCAAACTATATTTTAATAAATGAGAAAATAAAAACACATTTAAATTTCTATATTATTTTAACTCTTCCCGTGTGAAATAAAATGTTTCAACAAAGTATGTATTACATTATACAGGGTGTCCAGTGCTATCAGTGCCCACTGGCTATTTCCTCAACCATTAGTCACAGAGATACACTTCCAATTACAAAAATGTTTTAAATTTTAAAATTTTTTATCTTAGAAACAGTTTTAATCAATAAATGCATTTCTGAAAGAAATACGAAATATAAATTTTTATACAGTCCCCCAGTCCTACCAATTATATTTAAGAAAATCATCAAACAATTTTATGCAAAAAAAAAAAAATCATCCTTTTATAATCAAAATTGACCGACTTATAGCTGTTTAAAGTTGGAGCACTTTTTGTGCTGAGAAATGGTCAATATGGTCCCTGATTGGTTGGTTGCCTGAAACAAGACATTTTTATGCATGGAAAAGCGACTTATGTCATAAAATTTAATGCTTCATAACTCTGTGAATTTTGGTTGTAAAAGGAAGATTTTTTTCTTTATTTTGCACGAAATTGTATGAAGATGATTTTCCTAAATATCATTGGTAGGACCGGGGGACCGTATAAAAATTTATATTTCGTATTTCTTTTAGAAATGTATTTATTGATTTAAACTGTTTCTAAGATAATAGAATTTAAAATTTAAAACATTTTTGCAATTGAAAGTATATCTCTGTGACTAACGGTTGAGGAAATAGTCAATGGGCACTGATAGCACTAGACATCCTATATATTGTTCAGTAATTTTATTTCAATCACATGCAGACCTAAGTACATAATGTATTAACTTAGTATATTATACTGATCGGCCCCCATGAATTAGCAGATGGATCATGTGGTTTGTGACGAGTCCATTAGTTAAATTCGCTGACAGATAGAAACGTATCAGGAAGACAAGCTTCCACAATTGGCATCTTTACTGCGAATTTCGGCCTTCAGAGTATTGCTCATTCTAATATTTAGGATCCGATCCGGTGATGCTGAGCAGTTTTGAGCCCAATTCAATCAGCTGGATTTGAGTTTGGTTCTGATGGAAATTATTTCAGTTGCATTTAGAAATTTAATTATTATTATTTATTAAATTTTAGTAGTTTAGTTAATTTCAAATATGTTATATTTAAGAATTATCCTTGCTTGTAGGCAACCATTTTGGCAATTCTTCAAATAGGGCTTATATTTCATGGCATTATCTAAGGAATGTCGATATGCTCCCCCCCCCCCCCCTACCGAGATGCAAAATTTGAGAAATTTTGTAAAATTACTAAAATAGCTATGTTTGAAATTTTCAAAAACTTCTGATCCGATAAACAAACTTCCCCTATTCCACCCCACTCAATTTATAAGATGCTAATAGTGCTTGCTTGTGCAGTATGAAATTTTTCTGTAAGAAAAGCCCTGGAATTAATAATTTATCTCCTAAAAGTAAAAACAAAATGGTGACATTAGCACATACTTACATTTTTATCATTCTAATTTTTTACTCTTTATATAATGCTATTCAACTTCTATAAAATAGAGTAAAATTTTTTAATTCAAATACTTTTGTTGCATTGAAAAGTATTTCAGTAATATTTATACATCATATTTTATTACAGTTACATTTAAGCATTAATATTTGTTCATTTTTAAATAAATTTTAGTAATTTAGTTAATTTTAAATATGTTAGGCGCATTATTCCTGTTTGTTGACCACTTTTAGGACAATTCTGTGTTAGAGATTAGATTTGATAGACACGTCATTTAATGAATGGCGGAATTCCTCCCCTTACCTTCCTCCCAAGATACAAAATTCAGGGAATTTTATAGAATTGCTAAAATAATTATATTTAAAATTTCTATGTTTGAAAGTGATATACAATTTCATTGAACCTAATTTTCCTCCTAACTTTGCTTTAAAAATTGCCATTTGAGGATATTTCATAAATTACTTCATTTTGTTGGGGAGAGGGAGGGATTTAAGACTTTATGGGCCACATTTAATTCCTTGGAATAATTTACTTTCTTATTTACAGACATTTTGATGACAAAAGCATGGTTCACAAATATCACAGACTCTAATAAGCTAAATAAGCAGAAGTTAGAAATTAGAAGTAGCTATAGTAGCAAGAGCAAAGCTTACAGACACTAGGATTCTGAATTTGAAACAGTTAGCTAAATATGCACACTGAAAGTGATTGATAAACAGGTTTTTGAATTTTGACAACGATTTCCTTAGACTTAAAATAGATCATCTGCTCACCAACCTTTTCCCTATAGCAAAGTGAACTCATCCAATGTCATTTGCCAACTAATAGAAGCTGGACAGTATATCAGAAATAAAATCTTTACATATAAACTTGTCATAATAACAGTATTTTAGCAATTTCACAAAACTAAGAAGCAGGTAATAATTTGATCTTGTCATGAAGCAAAAATTTGTAATAAATCAATTTTAAATAAATAAATCTTATACCATGAAGCAAATATATTTACTTCTTTTTGTTTAAAATGAAGAATAATTTTTCAATAAAAATAATCAAATCAAATAATCAGTCAAATTATCTGAACATCAATTCTATTATATTAGTTCATATCTTTTTGAACATCCCTGCTGAAATTAAAACATATATATTAAATGAAGTTGAAATATTTTTTTGGGGGGGTATTGGTATTGCTGGACTGCTTTGTTCTTATTAGATGAACTCGAATAACAGTGAAGCTGGCATTGTTATACACAATTTAACTGTTAATTAAAAGAAAAAAATATTTTCTACTAATGTATTAGTTCAAAGATGCTTTGCCTGTTTACAAAATGATTGCCAGGCATTCAGATAGAGGTAATAAACTAGTTCACAACATAAAATATTATGCAAAAAAAAAAAAGGGTTTAGTAAGCAGATGCACATTTTGGAAATCATTGAATTTTTGAAAAGTATGCCTTCAAAATCCATCCAATTGGCATTCCAAATTGTATGCCTATTTACAAATTTTATTTACACAGCATTTTATGTTGTAATTCAACTAATTATTGATTGTGTGCAGAGTCATGTTCGTCACTTATTCAGATAGTGACCCAACCAATAGAACAGCCATGTATGTATATAATTTGGAAAAATAATAGAGAACATTCTATTGTTTAAATTTATTTTCAACAAAAGGAAATGTGTCTTAATTGTTATATAGTTTCCAATATTTCAGAAACCCTAAAACAGAACATTTTAGTAAGCATGGTATTAAAGGTGGCTTATTTAAGCTGGTTTCACTCTGATTTACCAAAGTGACCAATTAACAATAATGTAAACAATGAATTTTAATTTTTTATGGTTGAGGCTTTGTTGTGTACATCGAGAGACCAAATTCTGTAATAAATGCTGTAGTTATATATTGCATATAAAAGAAATTTTTTATAAGTTTGATTTATGTATATATTCTAAAAATGATTTTAAAGTTTTTGAAAATTTAATTTCTGTATGAAATAGAATAAGTTTATGTATATTTATATGAACTGTAACTAATTCAATGAAAAATTAAAATATAATTACTGACATAATTCAATAAAAATGAAAAGTATTTAAATTATATTATAATACGAGGCATGTTTTTTAAGTAAGTACCGTTTTGGAATTAAAAAAAGACGTGCAAAGATATCGCAATAATTTTATTTCTACATGAAAGCCTGTACCTTAATCTACTTTTCTACATAATTTCCGTGAATATTGAGGCACTTGTCATAACGTGGCACCAGTTTTTGAATACCCTCCTCATAAAATTCTGCCGCCTGACTTGTTAACCACTGTATCACAACTGTTTTGACTTCGTTATCGTCTTGAAGACGCTGACCACCCAGGTTTTTCTTCAAGTGCAGGAACAAATGGTAGTCGCTGGGCGCCAGATCAGGGCTGTATGGAGGATGATCTAGAGTTTCCCATTTAAAAGATTTGATGAGATCTTTGGTCCGATTAGCCACATGTGGACGGGCATTGTCATGCAGCAAAACGATACCCTTACTCAACTTGCCACGTCTTTTGTTCTGGATTGCACGACGCAGATTGTTCAATGTCTCACAATAAGACGCTGCATTGATTGTCTCATTACGAGGCAGAAACTCCACTAGCAATACTCCTTTTTTGTCCCAAAAAACTGTGCACATGATTTTCCGGGCAGAAATTGTTTGCTTAAACTTCACTCTTTTGGGTGATGATGAATGTCGCCATTCCATGGATTGTTGTTTTGATTCTGGTGTGACGTAGGCCACCCATGTTTCGTCACCAGTAACAATTTGGTCTAAAAAATCTTCACCTTCATTGTGGTACCGCTCAAGGAAAGTCAATGCACTGCCTAAACGTTGGGTTTTGTGCAAATCCGTCAACATTTTTGGAACCCAACGTGAACACAATTTCCGGTAATTCAAGTTCTCAGTCACAATGCGATACAAAACACTACGAGAATATTGAGGAAACCAGTCGCACATTGATGAAATTGTAAAGCGTCTGTTTTCTCTCACCTTTTCTTCCACTTTCTGCACCAAATCTTCATTAAAGACCGAAGGACGCCCACTCCGTTCTTCATCATGCACATTTGTGCGGCCATCTTTAAATGCTCTCACCCATTTCCTTACCATTCCATCACTCATAATGTTTTGTCCGTAAACTTCACAGATCTCACGATGAATATCGATCGGTTTTACGCCTTTAGCACTAAGAAATCGTATAACAGCCCGTACTTCACAATCGGCGGGACTCACGATTGTCGGAGGCATCTTAAACACTCAGTAAACAACGTATACAATGAAGAATCAGACTGTAATGGCGTCAGTGCGTAGACAAGAGATGTAGGTAACCAGCGCGCATGCGCGGAACGCCGACCGTAGCACTGCGGCGGCGGAATCGCAAAACGGTACTTACATAAAAAACATGCCTCGTATATTGTTGCCAATAACCATCTGGTTAATACTTTTAAAATTTGACAAAAGAAATTTTGTTGACAACCAGCCACTGTGGTTAATCAAATGCAATGACTAGAGTTCAGGCAAATCCACTGATCATAAAAAGGTAGACAATAAAAATCCTGATGATCAAACTGAATCTTTTGAAGGTTTTAATTACTTACTTTCTTAGATTTACAAATTATGTTGTAGTATTTAAGTGTGTAATATTGGTATTTTATATATTAAAAATGACTAATATAAAACCAAAATCTAGTAACCAATAGTTAATGAACCACTGAACCATAATTTAAGTTATACTCACTAGTTGTCACTGATGGAAAATAATATTAATTAAAATAAATATAATGCATAGCAATATGTTGGAAATTTAAAAAGAAACATTAAGTTAAATCTCAAAAGAATTGCTTATTTAGTTTTAATGGCATATACAAAATTACATGAAAAATATATACTAATGCTATAGAAATTAATCAAATTCCCTTACATGAGCTCCATATAAATATTTATCAAACATTTCACCCCCTAAGGATTGGCCTCCAACATCCCAGAGCTGGATTGTCACATTTACATTACCTGTGAAAGAAATTTAACCTTTTTATGGTATCAAAAATTTTAATAAACTTATGTAAAATTCATAATACTCTCTACAAAAGTTTAGCCCCCAATTTTCATTAGTTTTCTAATTCTAAAAAAATTCAAAATTTAAAAAAATCTGGTAATTTTTAAAATGATTTTGACATAATCAAATGTCTGCATATTTTGACCTATTTCAGATTATAGTGAAATAAGGCTTATTTTATAGCTTAAGGTATGGCCTTCCTTATGATATGTCAGATGAGTTTATATATGATATTTTTCTTTTCAAGGTCACTTGATTTGACCATTAACCTTGAACAAAGAAAGAGGTATCTTTGTTTATTTTTTTTTAAATATATATATTGCTGATTCCCTATTTATCTCTTATACAAAAATTCCATCAACTTGAGAAAACCAGGGGCTCACAGCGAAAAGAAATTGTAAATAAATATAGGTTATATGCACAGCAATTTGAAAAATGCACATAAAAACATAATGTAGTACATAATTCTAAAGAAATAAACAACATTATATCCGTAAAGTTCTAAAAGTTATAGACATTTTCAAATATATATATGATTTTATAAATTAAATTTTGCTGAATTATAAGATGAAAAATAATGCTGATATCAGTCATAATTTTTTTAAACACACTCACACTGCTATTTTATGTGTGTATATATATATATATATATATATATATATATATATATATATATATATATAAATACAGTGACTAATAATACATATCCTCCTAATCTCAAAATTAAAATTATCAACTCAGTGTATCAACTACCACTTGATAACATCCAAGACAACTTTCCCAATTATGGTGGCTGTGTCGTGGGTACTGTGGTATACGTTTGCGGACGAGTAGGATCTAACCGGGAGTGTGGATACATGGATTATAGGGTGAGCCTTTTAAGCAATTCTGTTATCGCTCTTTGACGTATTTAAGTAAGTTGCATCATCCTGTATATATGTATGTATAGATGTTTCTATGTCGTATATGATAAAGTAATTTATGCTTTTAAGTCGTATAGGTTTTAGTGTTTTAATGTTTTAGAATTAACAGGACTTGTTAATTAACTTGCCCTTTAGATGCATTTCTTGTAAATAAGATTAAAAAAATTACTCCAAAAAAAGTTAATCTTAGAAAATGTCACTTATTCCATTATTGGACTGTATGGTTACACGAAATGTTACGGATTACATGTGGACGTATTGAATTGAAAGAGTATTTTATTGCCACCTTGATGAGTTTTTACTACTTATGAGGCTTAATGCAATGAAACCTCATATTTATGAGGCGTATAATACAAGACTGCTAGCGAATTACTTTTAATACTCCTCAATATGAGTCATAAAATGTTGAATCTAAACATGAATGAATACATCTTATTATATAAAGTGACTGTCAAAAATATTTTTCACTGAATATATGCTCGGTGGCACAATAGATAAGGGTATTTGTGGCATCGATATCTAATTACCCTTTGCTCTCTACATTGATGAAGTCTATCAAAAGCTATTTCTAACCTCTTTATACAGTCCAGGAAAAACAAGCGACAAAAAGAAAAAATGTCCGTAATAGTGATGATATATATAATGACTCGATTCATACAGAATCACAATTTTTTAAAAATGATTTCATTCATCACAGTCAAATAAGATATAGTGGGGTTTCAAAAATGCCTTTCAAAAAGATGCAAACTGTGTCCTGTGGCCAACTCGCTTCAAATTAAGAAACATGCTAATAAGAACAGAATATTTTGTAAATCTTACAACACAATATTACTTGCCTTACATGTCAAGCTAAATATATCGGACAGACTCAGAATTCGCTAAATATAAGAATCAATTTACATAGGAGTCAATTCAGTAAGAAAAAACAACTCGATCGACAATTAAGCAGTATGGAAATTAGGCACTTCAGACAGTATGATTTTTCTAGAACCATCAACACCATTCTCGATATAGTACCTAAACTGATGGAAAGATTGTGGTGGGAGGCCACACATATTAAACAGTACTCATCGACATTCCCTTATGGATTGAATTCCCTTAATTTTAAAGAAAGCTATAATTTAGAATATTGTAGAAATATTGACAATTATCTATTAGCAAGTTCTTTGATACAGAGGAAGTCACAGCGATGGCATAGAGGAAGAGGAAAACACCATCTTAGCTATAACAACACAGAAGAAAAAAATCTCCAACTTTATAGAATCATCTAAATCCAAAGACGGAATCAAGTACAGCTGGATTAAGGATATTATTTACAGTATCAAAATCAAATATTTACCTCGAATATGGGCTTTCATACAGCAATATACATTGGAAGAACCTATTAACTATCAAATAGAGAAACACATAAAAATATAGCCATTATGCTTTACTTAAATAAATTAAGGGCCAGGAAATTTCAAATTACATTAAAACCCAAAATACAGAATAAGCAAAGTATGGAATATTTTATAACCACATTCAGAAATAAAAAATTTGATGGAATTCCCTTTAATTCAATACTCTACAATATTAAAACTTTCTTACCTATACCGGACCTTAAAGTAAAAATGACTTACCACTTTGTACGCACAAACAGTAGGAGATTCTTCAACTAGAACAATATCTGTAAAGAATTGGATACTAAAACAACAGAATGCAAATGCCTTGATAGCATACATAAAGATCCTTATCATAATCACATTATTACAGGTGATCTGGCAATTATCTCAGATAAAAATCTAAAAAATATTTTCAAACTTGGAACTAAATACAGATCACAAGAATACAACAAAGTAGTCGAGAATTTCAATCAAGATCTTGAAGAATTCATCTATAAATTAGCAGTAAAACACAGTTTACCTATCCAAGCCTTTCAAGAATGGAAATATAATTTTTCAAAAGAATTTCAATTTTATTACATCAAACAAGGTAACAAAAAAAGGAACCTTTCAGTACCTGCAGCAATACAAACAATAAAAGAAAACTTTGTTATAACTTATACTGACAAGATGGTATCACATTTTGCATTTACATGCAAAAAGTTTTACATGGAAACCCTTCTCCACTGCTACCAAGACAGTACTATGTACACCCCAGTACACAATAAAGGAAATGTTCTATCCAAAAAGATTAAAGCTATGTACAAACAAATCGGTATTGAAATAAAATCTGTTAAATTTCCATATTTAATCCTCATTCCAAAGCTGCATAAAGTACCAGTAAAATTCCTCACAGTTACCGTTGGCTGTGGATCCTAACCTGACAATAGCTAATAAGCGACTATTGAACATCCTCAAGTATGTTATGGAAAACATCAAAAAACAAAATCATGTAATGATCAAGAATGGAATAGAAGTTATCGATCGTCTAAAACATTGTAATAAAAACATATGTTTTAAAAGTTTTGATTTTCGCGATCTTTTTAACAACATTGATTTAACAAAATTATACTTAATCTTGGAAAAGTTACATGAAGAATTTAACCTGAAGGATTTTATTACATTTCGAAGATACCTTGACCTTATTAAACTAGTATTAAAGGAAAATATTCTACATAACGGAAAAAATTACTACCGACAAATAAGGGGAATACCAATGGGAGGAGCCTGCTCATCAATCTTGGCTGATATATACCTCTCAACATATGAAAAAGGAACCCATATTTTGTCAGAGATACCATATTTCCGATATGTTGACGATGTGCTATTGGGGTGTTATGAAGACACCACCAATTTCGATTTCACTTTCTACCCACTGGAATTAGAATTAATAGAAAACAGTAAAGAAGAAAATGAAGCGGTAAATTTTCTGGACATCTCAATAAAAAAACATGGATTATACAACGTTATATGACAAAAGAGAATTATATAGAATTAAGATCAATCATCTCATCGATTGGAAAACGAATCTTACCAAAAACAATTTCAGAAATATCATACTCAAACACTTCAAGAGAAACCAGGTTTACAACACGTTTAAAAGAGATTGCAATAATAGCAACATTAAAATCATAACTGAGGCTTTATATAAACATTATCCTTTATATTTATTAAAGGATTGTTATAGATCGATTTTCAAGGATCATGTGGATTTTAACAGTTTACTTCATCAATCTGCAAGTATATAAAGTTTATGCGTACCTGTTAGGATTGCACGCATGCGTAAGATGAACATATGTAAGATAGCGAGTTGGGCAGGATTCACTTTTGGTCCAGTGTCCTTCTGTTTGGTTGGTCTTGTTCTTCCGTATCCGGGTGCCTTCGTATTAGCACGCATTGGGGACCAACCTTTGCTTTGTATTGGTACCGTAAGCATTTGCTTAGGCTAAAAAAGCAGCTTTAAACGGGAGGAGGAGTCGCAATCCTCCCTAACCATTAAATGCAAAGCATTTGGTTACCCTTATTCCTTCAATTCTTCTTTTTCTTGGATTATTATCTGCTTCGGAGTATAGAGCGGCTCGGCGCCTTTTCCTGAGTAGTGCATAAGATTCTAGTGGATATGCATAGGAAATAAATTCAACCTTGAATTTAATTACTGGCTTTTATATGATATATATATATATATATAAATACAGCTACTAATAATACATATCCTCCTAATCTCGTAATTAAAATTATCAACTCAGTGTATCAACTACCACTTGATAACATCCAAGACAACTTTCCCAATTATGGTGTCCAAAAAAAAGGTTATGCGCCTGTTCGCTAACACCATTTTCTGTACTCTGTCGATGTTTGTTGCAGTCGTGGATGTGGAGAGATGCCCAGATCGGTCTTCATCTTTCACACTCTGCCTTCCTTCACTGAACATTGAACACAATGCGCCCAACCATTTGACGGGACATGACATAGTCTCCATAAACGCTCTGTAGGCGTCAATGGATATCTAAAACACTAGTTCCACGCACCCATTCATAGTGCACAACAGCACGCACTTCCAGTTGCGACTACATTTTGAGCACACGTCTTTCTGCCATATTGATTTGCACTAGTCTGAACTCAAGCACGGCAGTCTACTGCTTATCTCTCTTCTTCGGCACTCTGAGAATGCATCATTGCTCCTCTGCTGTCGCTCCTTCCGTTGTGAATTCAGAAAAGGTTGTTTTTTGTTATGGTAATGTGTTTTCTCACTTTGTATTACATCTTCCCTGTGAATAAATATGACGAAACTTATTTTCGGAACATCCCTCATATATATATATATATATATATATATATATATATAGTCCCTTATATAAAAAAATAATGTATTTCAGTGATTGGAAACATTAGTTTAAAATTTCTTTTAATCATTAGGGAACTTTTAATGTTAAATAGCTGAAAAAGTAAGACAACTGGATAAGTCAAGTAACCCCACAAACTGAATGCCCAAAACAACACATTTCCGAAAGTGTTACTAAAAATAGCCTATCAACTATGGGTATGCTCCAAATACGATTCTGTGACAAACAATTAAGAAGTCAAAAGCATTAGAATTCATCAATTTATTTTGTCCTAAATTTGAACTTTGGAAATCCAAATTTTTCTTCAGTTTGACTAAATGAAATATTGAAAGCATTTTTGTAATTTAACCTTTTTCACTAAAGGAGCTGTATAAAAAGTAATTATTTTAATTTTTTTTACAAAAATATTGCACATTATTTTAATTACTATTTCATAACTTCCTACCTTATTTAAAGAATTTTTGCAATTGGAACTATGTTTCTACAGCCAATGGTTTAAAAAATCTTCCACTGCTCACTTTTTGTAAGACATTCTGTATATTGGAAACTAAAATTAAGTGATAAAAGATCACATTAAGAAACTGTAACTCTTTTGAAAATCAAAGATCTAGGTAAAATAAATAAAACTTCATTAAGTACAGTATTTAATTGATAAAAGATATTAACTAGATTTGGGGGTAAAAACCTCCTTCTGGATGATAAGATAAAGCAACCACCTCAGTCAAAGAAAGAAAAGTTTCTGTCATCAGTTTCACACATGGCCCAGGTAATATGGATTGCCACCAAAAAAAATATATATATAATCGAATGGAAATAAAACAAGGAGTTACCTTTCATTTTGAAATCAAGGTGAGTTACTATTCAAGTCAAAGAGAATAAACACACTGAACCAGTTGTAAGTTAATCAATGAGGGACTGTGATTTTGTATGTCCAAAGGTTGGCTTACCACTAGTTCAAGTGTGATTGTTCATTTTGACTTGAGTGGTAACTTGCTTTGAGTTGGGGATGAAAGAAAACCCATTAACATATTTCTGTTCAATTTTATACTTTTTCCAATAGCAATATCATAACTGATACTTAAACTTTGATGACAGAAACCATTATTTCTTTGATTGAAATGGTTGCTTTTTGTCTTAACCTAAAGAAGGAGGGTTTTTGTCTTTGAAACTAGTTAATATCTTTTATCAATTAAGTTTAGTACTTAACAATGTTTTATTTATTTTTATTTTTACAGTAGTTAAAAATATATATTTTTTTTTACAATTAAATAATACCATAGCTGTCAACCTCCAAATATGAAAAACCGGGAGATTTTTGTGCGAAAATATGAAAAAAACGGGAGATTTTGATAAGCCCAATTTTAGACGATGCAAACAGATTGCAAAAGTGGAAATTATTTTCACAATTAAACGAAATATAAAGAGGATCGCGTACAAATGCCGTTTTTCGCGATACTGCTGTAAAATAGCCTTTCAATTCATTAATATTACGTTTGAACAATAGTTTTTCTGTATAAAATACGAAATAATTATAAAAAAATTTGACGATGCTGACAGATTGTAAAAGTGGAAATTATTTTCACAATTAAACGAAATATATGGAGGATCGCGCGCAAATGCCGTTTTTTCGCGATACTGCTACAAAATAGCCTTTCATTTCATTAATATTACGTTTGAACAATAGGTTCTCTGTATAAAATACGAAATAATTATAAAAAAATTTGACGATGCTGACAGATTGCAAAAGTGGAAATTATTTTCACAATTGTTGTTGTTGTTCGCGTGTCCTAATTAAGGAAAGAAATTTGCGCTGCTTCTGTTTGGTCTAAGACCTGGGGCACCCCTAAGGTAGAAGTCCGACTTCTGCCCAATAAGACATCACAACATCCATGCTCGCAGGCGGGACTCGAACCCGCAATCTGGCAGCCGGCCATCACGAGGAAACGCCTGCCTCTTTGACCGCTCGGCCACCACATCGGCTATTTTCACAATTAAACGAAATATATGGAGGATCGCGCACAAATGCCGTTTTTCGCGATACTACTACAAAATAGCCTTTCATTTCATTAATATTACGTTTGAACATAATAACATTTCATTAATATTAGTTTTTCTGTATAAAATACGAAATAATTATAAAAAAATTTGACGATGCTGACAGATCGCAAAAGTGGAAAAATAGTTTCATAATAAAACGAAATATAAGGAGGATCGCGCATAAACGTCGTTTTTAGCGCTACTGCTGAAGAAAATAGTTTCATTTCATTAATAATATGTTTGAACAATAGTTTTGTATATAAAACAAAATAATTTAATAAAATTTTAGTCGATGCAAATGCGTTTTTCTCACATTAATTAGATAATCATTGGTCATCTCTCTCGTGACGCTGTGGGAATAATTGCCGTTTGCGAGCGCCGATTACACGATAGCTGAAAAATGCATTTTTAGACGAAAAAACTTCGATTTCAAAATTTGTGACTTCGTTTCTCATTTAGTAATATTTTCAGAAAATTCGTGATCTATTTCCGATTTTATTACTTTTGTAACCTGTAGATACAAATACAAAAATACAAACATCAATCGCGATCCATTCCTACACTGCGGTAGCAGAAAACTGCACCGCGGAAAACAACTGAAAGTCACGATTTCATATTCGAGTGATTTCTGCCTAGAAAGGGGGAAAATAAGGAACGTTGAGTGAAAACCGGGAGATTGAGCTACTTACCCGGGAGACCGGGAGATATAGTGAAAAACCGGGAGTCTCCCGGGAAAACCGGGAGAGTTGGCAGCTATGTAATACATTCTCACTTCATTATAGGAAAGACCAGGTTAATAGAAGAAAGTTAGGGTTATATATCTAATAGCATTAAATTGCAAATTTTTGACAAAATTGAAAAGAAAATAATGCTTGACCTTCTCATACTTTTATCATATACATACAGCTGAGTGAGACTGACTGAGGTATGAATTATACAGCCCAAACAACTGAAAGTAGAAACTTGAAACTCTGCACATAAGTGGGATTTGACCACTAGATAATGGGAAAAATCTAAAATCTTGGAATTTTGTTTGAAAAAATCAAAAAGTTTTTCTTTCAGTGTAAAACATCTGAGTGAGACTAAGGTATGAATTACACAGTCCAAACTGTCGAAGATAGAAACTTGAAGCTTTGCATACATATGAGATAGCCTACAAGGAATAAGTAAACTCTTGGAATTTTATTCGATAAATTAATAAATCATGGAATTTTTTGTTTTAACATTCTTTCAACTATAACTCGAGAACAGCTTGATGCACAAGTTATACAAATATATCAGTATGTCACTATTAACCACACAAAAGTGCCCTACCACAAATGTTCTGGATAGGTTTCTAGTTTTCAAAGCTGCCACTGGATCATAGCTTTGAACATAATTGCTTTAGTTGCCTCAGATACAAAAAATAGTAGCCAAAATAGTATCCTCAAATTCAAAAACTAATATACAAAATAGTTTCCTTAAATAAGATGTTAGTTTGTTTATCACAGCAAAATGGCTTGCTGTTTATAGTGAAAATTACAGTTTCATAAAAAGTATTAACTAAAAAAAAAAAAAAAGAATCTTTAAAGAAAAATGAGTTTTGACAAAAATGAGTTTTGACTTTTACTTTACAAATTCTCAAGAGTTTTCCTTGTTATCTTCAGCAAAATCTCAGATAGTGCATACTGTTATTTTAACTTAATTTTCATATAAAAATTTCTTTTTAATTTAATTGATATTTGTTGTGAGACACATATTTAGAAAAACAATATTTTCCTATTTTGCAAAAGAGACTATACTCCAGCATTAAAATTGTTTTAAACAACAGAATATTTCAAACAAGGCACAGTAAATTTTCTGTTTATGAAATTGCATAATAAAGCAACTGTATAATAAAGCAAATGCGCAAAAGCATATAGAAGAATGGTAGAATAATACAAAAGATCATTTAAAGCATGCTTTTTAGTTCATTAGTTTCGCTATTGATTTCAATGACAAATCTTCAATTTCTCTCCATATATCAAAGACACTCTTATGACTTAATGCATTTGACTGTATGCAAAAAGCTATATTCTTTATTATCTCTGTTCTCTCAGAGAGATCATCAGCAGATTTGAAATGTACTTTTCCAATGCTCGTTGCATTTCCTTTTGCAACATTCCAAAAAAATTCTGTTTGACCATTGGGACTATGTATTGGTAAATTAATAATTCCATTGAATTTAACAGTTTTCAATAGATGAATGCAAAATAGATATCTTCAGCTGTAGAATTTGGAAATATGTGTGTGTAAGGGGGGGGGGAATGTTATCCTCCACATTTTAATGGACCAGTATGTATTAGACAAAATTTTTACAGTACAAACGAATGGAATCGGCAAAATTTTAAAACTCTGAGGGGGACTGTGTTTCTCCAGCCACATCAATTTGAAATGAAAGTAATTCTATACCAGAAGAGGTACAAAGGAAAATTTATATGGTACAAAAGAATGACATTGGTAACATTTTAAAATTCTGATGTGGGAGCTGCTGTTTCTCCAGCCCCCACTTTGGAATAGGAATAACTCTTTACCGAAAGTTGTACAAATGAAAATTTTTATGGTACAATCCGGAACAAACAAATGACATCAGTAAAATTTTTACATCCTAAGATGGGGGCTGCTGTTCCTCCAGCATCCTCCCCTTGAAATGGAAATAACTCTGTACCAGTAGTGGTACAATCAAATGATATCAGCAAAATTTTGAAATTCCGAGATGAAGGACTGCTGGTTCTCTAGACTCCTCCCCTCCCCTTGAAATGAGACTAACAGAAAGTGGTAAAAATGAAAATTTTTATGGTACAACCTGGTACAAATGCATGTATGGCATCGACAAAATTTTTAAATTCCGAGGTGGGGACTACCATCCTTTCACCCATCTCCTTTGAAATAGGAATAAAACTGTACCAGAAGTTGTATAAATGAAAATATTTTTATGGTACAAACAAATGGCATCGGTGAAATTTCAAAATTCCGAGGTTTGGACTGCCATTTATTCAACTCCCTCCCCACTTTGAAATGAGAATAACTCTACCTGAAATGCTATAAATGAAAGTTTTTACAGTACAATCTGGTACAAACGTACTACAAACAACATTGGCAAAATTTTGAAATCCCGACGTGGGTGCTGTTATTTCTTTAGATCCATCCTTTTGAAATAAGAATAGCGATGTACCAGAAGTGGTACAAATGAAAATGTTAACCCTTTCGGGATGGCGGCATACCGAAACTGCCGTGGCCCAAAGGACAGAGCGCTTCGTTTCCGAACTGCTCCCAAAAGACGGCTAATTTTTTGCGCTAAGCCTAACTCTCGAAAAAAAATTCACTAAAAATTACCCGTTCACCACAGCATTCTACTTTTTTCAGGAAGAAAGGAAATACTTATTTTCTATTTGATGTATATTTTTATACAAATTTTCTTTTATCAAAATATTAAAAATTTTCGTGTATATATGTTTTAGGTACAGATGGATAATTCTTAGGCATGTCCTTCCGATTTTTTAAAACTGTACCACATATATGCGTATTCTTAGACAATAAATACTTTGCAAGTACAGGAGAGGTAAAAAATTTATCCAAATACAAAGTATATCCTTTTCCTAAAAGTTCACTTAGACATGTTTTCACAACGCGTTCTCCATACCCACCATCAGAGCTTGATAATTCAGTGTCCTTCCCAGTATACACAAGGAAATTCTATTTATAGCCTGATTCCGATTCTGACGATTTATATATTTTTATTCCATATCTGGACCTTTTCGAGGGGATATATTGACGAAATCCCAGCCTTCCTTTCCATGAGAACAAAGATTCATCAATGAACACATTTCTTCTAGGAGTGTATATAGATTTAAATTTTGAAACTAATGCATCTAACACGGGTTTCAATTTATCTAGTTTTTGGGCATTACTATCAAGAGTAAAATGGAGGTAACGTAATATTCCTATAAATCGATCGCGACTCATAACTGAATTGAAAAAAAGAGTACTGAGAATTGGATTCTTAGAAAAATACATTTTAAGATTTGGTTTTCTGACAATGCTCGTCAAAATTACTAGTGCGAGAAACACACGAAATTCTTTTTAATGTCACAGGTGTAAATACATTTGAAACAGGTGGAGTCTTCAATGTGGAAGGAGAGAGGAGATTTTTCTCCCATTTTTTCTTTGCAAACTCATTAGTTGCTTTTACGATAAATTCTACTAGTTCATCATCAAAAAATATGCTAAAAAAATCAAGTTTCTTATCTAAATTAGGCGGCATGATATTGTGATTTATTCCAGGTATGTTAAAAAATTCCAAAGAATTCAGATCTTTCAAATCACATGCCCAAACATCATTCGAAAAAACAGCAACTGAAGCTGGAGGCATTGTAATAATAGTACGCTCAGAATCTGAAGAATCAATTGCATTTTCAGATTCATCATCAGAAATAACTCTGTTCCACGAATCTTCACTATCTGCTTTGCTTTCATTACTGTCTGGTTCATTTACCATACGCGTATATTCTTCCACAGAAAGAAAAAGTCTCAAACCAGCGATACTTTTATCCGAAATAGCCTAAACATTTCACTGTTGCACATTCCTTTAACCCCCCCCCCCCCCCCAAAAAAAAAAAACTCTCTTATATTCCTGTAATCCACCAACGAAATCATTAAAAGCTAAAATCAAAAGGAGATCCGGGACTCAATTATAAAATTGTTGATGCTGCGAGAAGTGCTCTGTTTACTTTACAGAACCATGTATCACCGCTCCAAACGGAGAAATAATTCATTGGATTTTCTTTGTGCCAAGGTCAAACATCTATAAAATACATTTAAGTTGCTTCCACGGCCATTTAACGCCATCTAGTAGACAAATAAATTCAAATGAAAACGTCTCACGTAGAAACACCGATACGTGCCACTCGGCGTTTATGGTAAAGTTCTCTCCGGCACAAGTGCGTGCCGTACGTCCTTGAATGCAAGTTCGCAGCCGGCACGCGGGCGCGTGCCGGCTGCGGGTTAATGATACAATCCATTACAAATGTATGGCATTTGCAAAATTTTGAAATTCCGATGTGGAGATCTGCCATTTCTCCAACTTCCCTCATTGAAATGGGAATAACATTGTACCAAAAGTGGTACAAATTGTCAGAAATGTAATACAAACAAATAACATTGGCAAAATTTTTAAATTCCTAGGTAAAAGGCTGTTGTTTATCACCGCTCTCCATTTTGAAATGGGAATAACGATGTACCAGAAGCTTAAATGAAAATTTTTATGGCACAGTCCAGTACAAACATAAGGCATTGATAAAATTTTGAAATTGCAAACCATTTTTTCACACTCCACTTTGAAAGGGAAATAAAGCTATACCAGAAGTGGTATAAATGAAAATATTTTCATGATACAAACGAATGGCATCAGCAAAATTTCAAAATTTTGAGATGCGGACTGCCTTTTTTTCAGCTCCCCTCTCCACTTTGAAATGAGAATAACTGTGTACCTGAAATGGTACAAACAAAAAATTTTATGGTACAATCTGGTATAAACAAACAGCATCATTGAAATTTGGAAATGCGGAAGTAGAGGGGAGCTGCCAAAATTAAGTTGCAAATTCTGCCAGTTTTGCAACATCAATGTCTTATGTACACTCAGCTTTTTGTAAATATTTTGTATCTGGCTATTTATTCTTGGATCATTCAATGGAGACAGTCATTCTTTATAAATTTCTTTTTACAACCAGACACATACAGTTTCCCTGGCATCTTAATATTACATCTATATAATAAAAGGCAATGTCTGTGTGTCTGTCTGTCTGTCTGTGTGTCTGTCTTATACACTATACGTTTCGCGACCGCGCGTCGGAGAGCTACGAAATTTGGCAATCGGAGACCCGGGGGGGAGGGAAGGGGACACGTGAAAACCGATTTTTAAAATTTTAATTATTTTTTTATTTATTTAATGTTTTATGCGATTTCGACCGTTTTTTGCCCTTTTTGCCCTTTTTTCTCCACGATCCAGACATCGTAGAAAAAAACAAATTACACCATCGGAAAGAGCAGAGAATTTCGAGTAAAAATATATCAATTTCAAATCTGAATTTCGATTTCTAATATTTTTTAAAGATTTTAAAACAAAAGTCACTTTTTGCTCAAGAAAACGATTTTTGGTTTTTAAATTCTCGCATCGTGAAAAGTACTCATAATTTCGACTAATAATTTACATTTTCAGAAAGGTCAAACATCTGGCATTCTTACAAGTCCAATCTGGTCCAGAAATAATGAAAATTGCCTTCAGGATGGCAATTTTAAAGACGCCATGATTTTAAATTTGTCGGCTACCGGCTCAGTTCCTCAACGGCATTTTCCCCCCATCTGCATTAGTTTCTTCCCCGTCTCCATGGAGACCGCGCTTTCGGTTTTAACTGAATTACGAGCATAAGTGTTGTATACATCGGGCGAAATTATTATATTTATATGATATTTTAAATGGATATTTTTAAATGGATATTTTAAATAATTTAAATGATTGAATTATGGTGGTTTGAATTGTGGTGATGTATTTGAAATTATTATATTTATGGATTGGTGGAACGATATGGTTGATTTTTTTATTTTAAATGGATATTTTAATTTATGGATATTTTAATTTATAGATATTTTAAATGGATATTTTAATTTTATGGCTATTTTAAATGATGGAACGATGGAACGAGGATGGTGGAATTAAGAGCCTAGCATATGGTCGTTATAAATTTAAATTAGCGCGCGGGAAGTTAGCGCGCGAGAATTGCACTCGGTAGGCCTGGGTTCGATTCCCGCCACTGATGCGGAGTACGATCACCTTAAACATATGGGTCGATAATTCCTTCCGAGAGGTTGGTGGCAGGGAAAGGAGGGTACGGTCTCTGTGGATGCCTCCCCCACTGGGTCCTGGTCCAAATTGGGTGAATAAAAAGAAAGTTATGGAGATTGTCGCGGAGGGCGCGGTAGCCCAGTGGTTAGCGTGCGGGAATTTCACTCGGTAGGCCCGGGTTCGATTCCCTCCACTGACAAAACTGCTGCCGTGTTCACGCGGAGTACGATCACGTTAAACATGTGGGTCCGTAAGTCCTTCCGAGAGGTTGGTGGTAGAGGAAGGAGGGTACGCACCCTGTGGATGACTTTCCCACTGGGTTCCGGTCTAAATTGGGTGAATAAAAAGAAGGTTATGGAGATTGTCGCGGAGGGCGCGGTAGCCCAGTGGTTGGCGCGCGGGAATTGCACTCGGTAGGCTAGGGTTCGATTGCCGCCACTGCCAAAACTGCTGCCATTTTCACGCGGAGTACGATCACGTTAAACATGTGGATCCGTAAGTCCTTCCGAGAGGTTGTTGGTAGAGGAAGGAGGGTACGGACCCTGTGGATGCCTCCCCTACTGGGTTCCGGTCTAAATTGGGTGAATAAAAAGAAGGTTATGGAGATTGTCGCGGAGGGCGCGGTAGCTCAGTGGTTAGCGCGCGGGATTTGCACTAGGTAGGTCCGGGTTCGATTCCCGCCACTGCCAAAACTGCCGCCGTGTTCAGGCGGAGTACGATCACGTTAAACATGCGGGACCGTAAGTCCTTCCGAGAGGTTGGTGGTAGGGGAAGGAGGGTACGGTCCCTGTGGATGCCTCCCCCACTGAGTTCCTGTCTAAATTGGGTGGCACTTCCTGGTAGGTCGTTCCTTCTGGTAGGTCGCGCCAGCGAGTGTGCCACGAATAGAATTTGCCACGGTCAGAATTTTCAAGAGTAGCGAACAGGCTGGTCGCCAAAGGCGGCTAGTTAATAAATAAAAAACTGAATCGACCATTTTCTCAAGGCAGTATTAGATACTTATCAAAAATCTATTGTCGACACTAAATGCGACTCGACCACAACCTTTCAAAACTGGCTATAAAACACTTAATCAAGTAATGTTAATATGTAATGAAAATAAATAATGTAAGTATCTAAATCCATGTTTCAAACACGTGTTGCAATAATATTTACAGAAAACGTGTCATCGCCAGCCATAAATATAAACAGTAAACCACGCAACAAATAACCCTTCTGAAGCTAAATGATCGGTTTTATCTTTAGAGTTCCCATAGTCCCCTTCCTTATCTACGGAGTTCCCTGAGAAGGAGAGGAGGTGAATAATGAGGTTTCTGGTGACACAGGCTTATTTTATAGTCACTTTCTGGTACAACGTAAAGCCATTCGAAATTCTGCGGCAATGGGATTTCATGTAGCGCAAGATGCACAGTGAGATTTAAAAATCAGTAAAACAGTAATGTTGAGCGATTTTTTCTTAAATAGTCATCGGTAGACCTAAAATACAGCTGTTTTCCTAAGAATAGTCGTTTTTGGGTGTATTTTGAATAAAAATGTCACCATATTTGCCTTTTCTCCAAAATAGTCAGTTTAGTCGCCAATGGCAGCCCTGAGTTTGGGGAGCATCAGAAGCATTATGCTTCCTTTAGTTTGTCCTGTCACATTCTCCATTATCAGGATGCAAATATATCTCAATTTTATACCATCCTATGCAGAAAAAGTTTAAATTTTCTTAGTTAGCAGACAATTTTCTTCTATATTTTATCAAGGAATTTATTTACAGTTTTTGATTCTATTGTGGTAATTGAGTTTCAAATACTAAAATTGTTTGTTGACTATTCTTTAATCAAAGAATTGAAAAATAATGCTATAATTAATTGATTTGTCTGAAAATACTGAAAAATGGCAATATACATTGATTGGAGATAAAATATTGTTAATTAAATGAGCAGGTGTCACATTTAGTCACCATTAGCTATTTTGTCCACACAAAGTGTGAGTGGAAATACCTAACATTCAATATTGTTCAGATCTATTTGTATCACAATATATCAAACATAACAACTTTGTTTGAGCTTTTATTTACAAGCAATTTGCAAAGTTGCTAATTTTTAAATCTTGAAATGATGATATAAAATGTATGAAAGGTAACAGTCATTTTAGTTTAAAACATAATCAGAGCTTGTGTTTATTTGCATTGATTGCCACTTTAATCAGCAGTTTTTAAATAGCACTTTTTTTTTATAGTCAAATAGACTTATAAAATTAACTCCCATTATTATTATTTTTTCCACGAGTTTTTAATGTCTGGCTATTTTATACCTATGTTAAAAAGTTCAATAATTATAGTACAATAATTTTAATAGAAGTTATAATTATTCAGCATTTCAAAAATCTAAATTTATTACACAGTTTACAGTATACATGTGTGTAGTATATGAGCGAAACATCGTTTTTTTTTTTATCATTTTTAAATCAAAATTACAAATTTTCAAAAGTAACAAAAAATGGCTCATGAATTTTACAGTTTAACTCGCACTTTTGAATTGTATGAGTGAATCTGAATCACAACTTTACAGGCTGAGAACAAGCTCTGTATAATATACAAACCAAATTAACTTACTAGTTACTCACTTTAATTTAGATTTCTACCTACCAACATTAATACTACACATGATGGCGAGAGCAGTTATTGAGGGAATAGAGAAATTAATAAAAAGTATAAACAGCGGCTCTGAAAAAATATTAAAGTACTAAATTAATTTGTATGTATGTATTTAATATTAATTTACATTTATATTACTTCAGTGGGATTAAGATTACACCATCAAAAAGGTTATGTTCTTCTGATATACACATTACCTTTAGTTAATGTCTAGTTCATTGGATCAATTTTCATATGTATTTAATAATAATCTATATTTATAAATGTAAAAAAGATTCATTTAGTGTTACATATGGCTGTTTCTATTCATTGATTATTTTATTTTGAATTTTAGAACAGATACATTATTAATATTTAGTATTAAGTATGCATAAAATTAGTAAAAAAAAATTCAAATTTGAAAGAATGCATGAGCCCATTTCTGATATAAAGAACTGACAAGTTCTGTGATTTTCTAACAAAGGACATTTAACTAAAAAAAAAATTATCTGATGAACTAGACATTAACTAAAGGGAACATCTATATCAGAGGAACACAACTTTTTTGATGGTATAACCCCACTGAAGTATTAAGATACCCTAATTATAATTATACAAAATACTAATAGCAATTATAATGATAATTAAATAAAATTTTTTAAAAGGGCATTTATTTTACATTTGGCAATATTAGTTATTATTTAGAAATTAAAAATGTCAAAATATTTTATGCAAATAGAAATAAGGAAATATTTTCTCTATCTTTCATAAAAATTTCAGTGACATAAATATTCTCATGACCTCAAATGGAGTCACGACCCATGGGTTACATACTACTGATCTATGTAAAAGCTCTACAACTTTGCCAAGGATATAACATTTCAGGGTTGCACTGTTTATAAGATTGACCTTTCACAAATATATCAACTGATGCATTGGGACATTCAATAAGGTGAAATTAATAAAAGAAATCTAATACATCAAAATTAGTTCAATAAATTCATTATATTACGTTCCATTGGCAAAAGAGTTTTTCACAGTTTGATAAAAATTAATGAATAAAAAAATAATTACCAGGCAAAATTATTCGCTTCAGAAAAAAGTCGACTCCAACTGTTGGCTTGTATAATTTATCAAATCTATCTTGTGAAAACTTTAGTGCAATGCAAGACTGAAATAAATAAAATATAATAAAAACTACTCTAAAGAATTGAGATAAAAACAGTTGAAAATTTTATGATGCATTAAAAAAATATATTATAATCATTTTTGAAAGATGAAGGAGCAAAAAAAAATATAATCATTGCAGTGAAGTAAAGACACATGAAACAATTAAAAAATAAAAAGAAACATCACAGCTAAATTAAATAATACTGGCTATCATTCTTGTATAAGTCATTGTGCAATTAATATAAGTTTAGTTGAACTATTTGTCACCAAGACAAAAAATTAGACAATAATCAATAGCGAGTGCTTTCCTGAGAAATATTTTTGATAACTACTAACTTTTGAGTCAGGTTACTGATATATAGATACCATAGTGCTGAAAAATACAAAACCTTAACTCATGTCACAGCACCATAAATGGGACACATGTCAAAGTTTAATAGTAAACACATAAATTAAATACAATTTTCTTTTCAGGACATCACAGTAATTTTAAATCTTATCTCTAATTATGAAAGTCTGTCTCACCATATAGGATGTAAAACAGCCTGAACAACCTAACTAATTTCAAGCAAATTTAATATGCCAGCAGATACATTTCAGAGCAGGGTTTTATTTATATATATATATATATATGCTGGGATAAACATTGTAAGACCTGTAAATCAGCTTTACCCTCTCAGATTAATAATAATAACCCTAAATACTTAACTTTTTGTAAAGTGTTTCACTACATTTACAAATTAACATTTAGCTCTTGTAATATCTCATATATTGGACAAACAAGCACCCCTCTTCATCTTCATTTTAATGTTCATCGAAACCATATTAAGAAATTTAGATCTCGAGCATCACTCAATTCACAACTTCCTCCTCCTGCATATCATCACACTGTTAATAATTTTGAATATGTTCATTTTAACCATCATGGAATTGATAATATTTCAATTTCAATTTTGATTATTGTAAAGAATCCGGCTGATAGATTATATTATGAAAATTCACTAATCAAACAGCATAAAACTATTTTTCCATACGGATTAAATCAAATGTATAATAACAAAAATGTAGTAAAAACTACCTTGAAAAATCCAAATTATGATCTCTCTATCTTTAACATCCTAAATTATAACTCGTTTAGTGCCTCATCAAAAAGATCCAAGCGAGGAAATTATAACAATAAAAAGTGTCAAAATCTGAACATAAAAGCTAAAATTACTGAGCTAGGAAAAAATTTAAATCTTTATGTAACATAAATACTATAAAAATCTGGGTATTCAATATCAAAAATAAATATTAAATCAAGTATATAATATTTTTTTAAAGTCATTTAATCATGATGAGCATTTTTCACACCTATTATATGATCTAATTATAACAAGAGCTTATTTTATAAACCCCCATCTGACCATTCAACCCTTTTCTACCCCTAATTATCATCAAAATAAAAAGTATAATACTTATTGTGTAATTAAATTCAAAAATTCACTTTACAATAATATAAATTTTAATTATTTATTTCAGCAGTATAAACACTGTTTTCCTATTCCTAATACTCAAATTTTCAAAACATTTAAATATAATACCCCTTTAGGTAGACAAATTTTCAATTATAATGATATATCAAAATCTCTAATAAATCAAAATTCCTATCCCAAATTACTATGTGTTTGTAACCAGCCAGATTATTCTAAATTTATAGACTGCAATCATAAACACATAATTACTGGTGATCTCAATATTGTTCAAAATTTAGCATTTAAAAATTTTATGCTTTATGGTACCAAATTTCGAATCCAAAATACATTAAATCACTGTCTTTTAATTAAACAACTAAATATTGATCTACAAAAATTCATATACAAAATTGCTTGTAGTAAAAACTATCCCATTGAAGCTTTCGATAGTGGAAGGTCAGCATTCTGAATAATGTCAAACATCTTTTAGGTAACTTGCCTACAACTAAACCTACAATTAACTTTACAAACTTGAAGCAGGCAATAAATGAAATAAAATCACAATTTGTCATCACATATGTGGATAAAGCTGCCAATAATTATGCCATCACTTGCAAAAAATATTATGTACAAATCTTAAAATGATTTTATAAATCACAATAATATATTTAAAAAAATGATTCTTCAGCAACAACTATATCTAAAAAAATTATTGCATTTCATAAACTATTAAAATTACCTTGCAACAATCTAAGATTCATTTATATTGTCATGATCCCAAAATTTCATAAAAATCCTATCTCTTTTAGATCTGTAACTATAGGCCATAAATCATATGCAACTGTTGCTAGTAAATCTTTATTGGTCATTCTTAATAAAATCATTTCTAATATAATTGATAATTCAACTACTCATATTATTAATATATCAATTAATTCAAAAGTTGGATACGATTAATATTTTGAGATTTAAAACTTATGACTTTAAGGACCTATTCAACAATATTGACATAAAAGATCTATATAAAGTAATTTGGGATATAATTAAATCTTTCTATAATAGACAAAATTTGGATATAGATCAATCTTACGTGCACCACCTTCTTAAATGTGGAAAACCCAGACCACACGACCAAGTAACCAACCACGACCAACCACACGACCTTCTCAAGTGTAGAAAGCCCAGACCACACGACCAACCCGAAGGCTAATAGTAGAACCTTCTCAAGTGTGTCATTAAGGGGGTCCTACAGGGTGGCTCTGCCAGTTCAGCTCTTGCATAATCTATATCTACACTTCTAGGAGTCAAATTTTATAAACTCTGCATATACTTTCTACAGATATATTGATGATGTAATTCTCATTAAAATAGCCCCCTCATCAAATGATATAGATTTTGATTTTTATCCCTCAAATTTATCCCTTATACCAAACGAAAGCAATGTTGCAACGTCTCATTAAGTGTTAATTTCTTAGATTTCACTCTTTCTCTTGATAATGAATATTCATTTTTGTCAAACATTTTTGATAAAAGAAAAGGTTTTCCATTTAAAATTCACAAGATAATCAATTTTAACTCATGTATCAGTAAACAGGTATACAAAAATATTTTAATAAATCAATTTCATAGGATTTTTAGGTTATGTGAAAATAGACAATATAGTAACCATCTAGCAGATTTAATTCAATACTGTAAGGCTGAATTCTATCCAGATAATTTTGTTAAATATCACTATAGAAATTTTAAATTCAATTTATAATCTGTCATTTATTGTTTTAGTCAAATTTGAAATTGCTATTGTATACTTTAAATATTAAAATATTCTTGGAGATTTTAATTATTTTAGTGATAAGTTTTGGATACATATTATATAAATGTTAATTATCAATTATTATTTAGTATAATTTGTAAACATATTTTTCATTATATCTCTAATTCTTGGGTTTGAAACATGTCTATTTGTATATCTATTGTCTATTGATTGAATAGCTTATTCAGGAGTATTTCCTATAAATCTCAACAGATGGCACTCTCTAGTATTCTTTCCAAATTCTTCCTAGGCTTGAGCAACGAAATATTAGGCGTCCTGAATAATGGTGACGAAAGATATGAGTTTTAATTTCTATCTGCATCCTTGAGAACAGATTACTGATAGATAGATTACTGACATGTTTGCTATATGCACTCTCATCCTCTTCTTTCCATTTGTCTAATATTATTTGTTATTTCCATTTTTGCTTCTGTCTGGTAATGTGTCAGATCTTTTGACAATGTTTCCGCCATGTAGCTGTATCGTTGAGCAAAACACATTTGAAACAACCTCTGTGGATGCAAAGGTCCTTGAAAATCTGGATCTACAGAGGTTCTATCCAATTTCATATTTTCGGATTGCATCTTTTACTTTTATTTTTATTTATTGTCATTTTAATATTTCGAGACTCCAGATTTTAATAATCCTTTGATGTTTGAACTTGATTTGTATGTATCGCTCTTGAATGTTAATAAATTCATGTGTATTAATATTATCTAATAATTTAAAATTAAGATTAATTGCATTATATGGTAGCAATGGTTTCCTTTAGCATGCCTATTACCCGGGTAAATCTATGGATACCGCCCTCTATAGTCTCCTTTATTTTGGAGAGAAACTTCAATGCTAAGGAAATTGCTCTTGCCACTCTTCTAGACATTGAAGGTGCCTTTGATAAAGTGCCCATTGACACCATCCTGCATGCCCTTGACAGGAAAGGTGTTGATATTACGATCTCTTATTGGATCAAGAACCTGTTATCCAATAGGTACATTTGTGCATCTTTACTAGGTGATAGTATGATGATGCGTTCTCTGGCGGGCTATCCGCAAGGAGGGGTGCTTTCACCAATTTTCTGGTGCTTCGTTGTTGACTCTCTTTTGGAAAGCATCATTAGTTCTGGTGTATCCTGTGTTGGATATGCTGACGACGTTATCATTTCCAGGGGCAAATTTGGTAATACTGTCTCTGACATAATGTCCACTGCTCTTAGGAGTATTGAGACATGGTGCACCAACACTGGTCTTTCTGTTAACCCGCAGAAGACTGCCATGGTTGCATTTACTAGAAAACGTATTCTTAGAGACATTCGCTTCTTTGGACAGAAGCTTACTTGCTCCAAGAAGGTTAAATTCTTAGGAATTTATTTTGACAAGGGACTTAATTGGAAGAGACACTTGGAATACTGCACAACTAAAGCTAGAAGAATCTTCTGGTCTTTCATGAATGCTATTGGGAAAATCTGGGGTTTGAATCCCAAAGCCATCCACTGGATTTACTCTATGGTAATCTGTCCTATCATATCCTATGGCTTCATTATTTGGTGGTTTAGAATCACACGTGAAACTGCTAAATTAGAACTAATTAAGCTTCAAAGGATGGTGTGCATTGCAATCTCTGGATGCATGAAAGCCACTCCCACTGCAACTCTCGAACTTCTACTTGGATTGCACCCTCTTTACATGCATATTGAGGCTGAGGCTCTCATCTGCATGAACAGACTCAAATATCTGAAACACTGGAAAAGACAACTCAAAGTATTTATCTTGGAGTGGTCTAAACAGTAATGCTGTTAATCATCCTTACTTCCATATGCCATCTGATGGCATTCGTGTCAAATATACTTTTGACAAGCCTTATGTAATTCAGGTCCCTTCGCGGGACGACTGGAAGAGGATTCCTACCTACAATAAACAGAGTTGCATTGTTTAGTACACAGATGGCTAGAAGCTAGGTACTAGTACTGGTGCGTGCTGTCCAGTTGATAGCACAAAACTCTCTTATCCTTTCGGCAGTTATGCTACTATCTTTCAGGCTGAGGTTTTTGCCATTCTCATGTGTTGTAGAATTTGCTATGACAGGAAGTATAAGAGCAGCCAAATATTTATCTGTTCTGATAATCAAGCTGCTCTTATGGCTCTAGGGAAGTCCACTATGACGTCTTCCCTTGTCTGGGAGTGCTATGATGCACTTTGCGAAATTGCTAGCAATAACAGAGTCATCCTCTACTGGGTGCCTGGACATTCAGGCAGTCCAGGAAATGAGTTTGCTGATGAATTGGCTAGGAAAGGTTCTTGTACTCCCTTTGTTGGTCCTGAGCCGGCTTTGGGTATTCCCAATGAACTTACCAGAAGAACTGTTTATGACATCTTCAGAAAGCTTCAGTGCAAAAACTGGCGTAATACTAAGGGCCAAATGCAGGCGAAAATACTCAACTGCAATTGCCCTAGCATGCATCAGAAGGAATTATTTAAGTTCAGTAGAACTGGCATCAGAAGGTCGGTTGAGCTTTTTACTAGGCACTGCACCCTTAAAAGACACTTAAATATTATGAGTGTCACGAAGGATTCGCTTTGCAGAGGCTGCAATTATAGCGAAGAAACTGCTGCTCACATTCTTTGTGAATATGAGGCCTTCTCCGCCCACAGGTTCGAACACATAGAACGACATGTGATTGAACCATGTGAGCTGAATGACATTCCTGCCAAATGCCTGCTTATCTTTGCTTCGGCTACTGGTCTCTTTTCGTAGAGATCTTCTTGTTTGGGGTAGTACAATAGACCTCTGGTCGATGTGCTGGGCTCTCCTGGAGTCACCCACCTTCATTTAATTCATTCAATGGTTTCCTTTTGTTAGATATTTCCTTTCATATCCTCTTTATTTTATTTTCCTCCGTATTAGTTTTTGAACCAGGGTATGCCACTGTTCATGTTTTAAATTAGTCATATATATTTTCATTATATATATATATATATATATATATATGTTTACAGTCCAATTTAAACCAAATTTGGTCAGATTTTTATACCAAAAATTCTATCTATTATTTGATTAATTTTTATGATTTTTGAAATGCAATCTTTTGTACATTTGTGTCCAATTGACAATGGTGGCTACAATTTTCTTAAAATCTTAACTTCTAAAGATTAAAATTGATTAAAAGAGTCAAATGTTTAGCCTCACTATATCCCATGAAATATTTCATTTCTAGTAGTTAGATAATATGGAAAATTGGTTGAGTAAAAATTAACCATTTGTGTACCTATCCAGTCTTCCAGAAATTTCACAAGTCAACCATTCAGCATATAAGCCTAGAACTAGTGGATTTCTGCCAGCAGTCATTATAATCCATTTCTTTTATATTGGTGATTCAATATCATGCTTTCCCTTTCAGTAACCATAGCAGCATTAACCTCAAATTATTACGTACATGTTCTTTCTCAGCCTCAAAAGCTGGAAAAGAAAGTGGAGGCTAGAAAAGAAAAGTCTCCTTAAAAAAGTTCATCTCAAACGGTTATTCTAAACTGGTGTGAAAAAAGGAGTCTGCTTACCGATTTCTGAGAATCATGGAAAATAAGAGAAGGAACTCTCATGACCTTGAGCCACCAATTTAAAGGAAACAAAATATAAGTGTAGCAACCAACTTTTGCAGCAATAAGTTTAGCATTGAATAGTATTTGCGGTGCCTGCAGTTAGTAGTCACTTATTTTAGAAATCACTTCTTTAAGCAAATAAACAAAAAAATAATATGAATGCAAAATCGCCAAGCATCTACTTCCTGAATAAGCATGTATTAAAACACATTGATGATTACGGGGGAGGAGATAGGAATGTTGATTGCACTCATTTTCAGCTGCAAGTGCAATAAATTAGAATCGGCTGGTAGGAAAGAACCTCTTGTCCATGGTTTAAAGTACCATGGGGGAGAACTATAGAAGAGCCGTAGCAGGGCAGAATCATAGTGATTGTTGATAGATTTTCATCAGATTATTTCTGTTTCTGTTCTGTGCATTTGATTTTCTGTCTTTTTTTAAAAGAATGTTGAACTTTAGCAAAATATTTTTGTTGATACAAAAAATCTTCTTTCTACTTTAGATATTTGAAGTAGAAAATTGTTTTGGATCCTTGGAACCAATAGTGGAAGGATGGGTCTCTCTTTAAAGAATTTTCATAAAAACCACTATAGCATACAAACATGAATCCTGCCTAATATAGTAAATTTCTAGTAGCTAAAAAGAAAATTGGTTGTATAAAAACAAATCATTTTGCTCACATGCCTAGTTTTTCAGAAATTCCAAGAATTAACCAATCAGCATAAGCTTGGAATAAATACTCCCATACATGAACCTCCATCAATGGGTTTGTTTTCATTCTCATTTTAGAACTCATCACCAATAGTCATTAACTGCACTGGCAGCAAGAATTCATGATACTCTTTTATACTCTCGCTATATTCTTATCTAATTCTTATGATAAATTAATATATTGATTTTAAAAAATGCAAATATAATCGATCAGTTTACATATAAAAATGTAAATTAATATATTGATATATCTTATGATAAATTAATATATTGATTTTAACAAATGCAAATATAATCGATCAGTTTACATATAAAAATTTAAGTCTAATAATTTACAGGAAGTTACAGCATTTATTGCAGTATTCCAAAGAAATAAAAACTAAAGACACACACTTTTGTTATAAGCAAATTTATACAAAACATGGCAAGAAAGTGAATAGTTATTTTACCTTTCCCACAGCTTCATTCCCTATAAGCAGAAATTTAAACTGTTTCTCACCAGAATTATACTGTCCGTTAGCCATCCTTACCCTATGAGTTCATATTTAAATGACAGATCTTCTCATGCTTTACTTTTTTAAAATTCTGAAACACAATTCAAAATACATAAAAAATAATTTCAAATAAATCAAGGGGGCACATAAAAATGGGAGTCATAAAAATAAAAGATTTTTTAATTTAAATTACAGAAAAATGATAAACAATTTTTATAAAAAGTTAATTCTTTATCAAAATTACAATAATTTTCAAAATCCACTAGTACAGAGTTCCTCTTCTTTACAAGTAAAATAAATTAAGGACTTTTTAAGGACCTAAAATTTATTTACACATGTATATTTTAATATGGTTCAAGATTTTATACAACAAGAATAATAATAAATCTAATAAATTTTCATAATGCTTCCTATTAAAATGTTGGTACTTTTCCATTTCGCCGGCACAAATTTCGCCAAGCAGACTTTATTGGCAACAACACACAGTATACACATAAAAGAATGTTAATAAATGTTAGTTCTAAGAATTTTTTACTTTGGAGGCATAAACATTTTAATATCGTTTAACATTTTTTCAAATGGGTCTTTCGTTTCTTTTCTCCACATAAATTCTGCAGGATAACTTTCTAGATGATGACGTGCCGTTCCTCTGTGTTTCTTATTTCGCCATTTGGCGCTACCCCACAGTCTTTCTATTTTTTGTGTGCGTTCCATCCTTTCGCTTGAAAGAATCTGACAGATTCTTCTTCTGTTCTGGGCAAATCCTAAATTTTCATTGCTTTTTCATCTATTTTTGATGTATTAGGAAAAAGACGCGACTGATAAGAAATGGCCGTGACTTGTTTTGAAAATGTAGTGGTAAAAGGTTAATAGCAGGGATATTCCGTTTGGTGTCGGTTGTAGTATTTTTGGTGCCTGCGCGGGTGAAATGGAAAAACACCAAACTGTTTAACATAGTAGAACTCCCTCCTCCCCATTTATTAATTAATTTCATAAAAACAAAATAATAAAACATAAAAAAAATATTTAACAAACTTATTTACATAAACATGCTTGAACTATGAGTGAGAAAGAAAGGCTAAGTTGTGCCAAGGTTAATAGAATATTAACAGATTATCTTGTTCGCTATTCCCCCCCATGGTAACATTTCTGGACGAGCTGTGACGTCACTGTTAGACCTTCCAATTTATAGACCAGAGGCGCTTCATAGAAAAACATTAGAAAACAGCATGGGTTTTTTTTTAAATGCCTTGCTTTAAACATCAACAAGATACATGAAATATTTCCTAAAATAATGTGCTAACTCTGAAATATCACAAATGAACTCAAATTTGAATTCAAAATGAACTAAATTGCTGTAATTAACAAATGAAAGAGTCAAAAACAGCAGTTTGATAAATTATATACTAAGACAAGGATATGATTTTCCGGGTGATTTCATATAACAAATACATTCAGCTTCTTTTTTACACAAAACTTACATATTTCATGTGTAAATTGATAATCTTTATTAATATTTTTACTCCCAAATATATTGCATGAATATGGATTTTAATATAGTATTTTTTAACAATTACTTCTACAACACATTAAAGATTTTAAATGAAATATCCCGTTCAAATTCATTACATAGAGACACTGTGCATTTTACTGTCTATATTATCTATTAAAGGTTTGAAAGTTTGAAATAGGATATAACTAATGAGAAATATGTTAAAATAGAATTAAATAAGATTTATTTCTATAAAACTCTCTATATTATCTTTATCAATTTGCAATATCATTCATATTTCTTTAAAAATTTGCTGATTTAAAATTTTTTGCATATAAATGTACGGTGCATGTTCTATCGAGTAAAAGCAAGCGCACCATTCCATTTCGAATAGTTCCTATACAAAAAATATCTAAACTTTATAATTTTCTGAAAAATGTCATCGATTTGATTTTAAAATATTTAGATTGTATCATTGTATGTTCAATGCATGTAAATAATATTTTCATTTCATATGCTTAAAGAAAACCCTGTTTCCATATATTTAATGATATACATCTGCTGTTTAATTTTGTTTATTTGAAGTCCTTGTGAATTCATTTACTTTCTTTTATGGTACAGATATTACCATAGAATTCCGTCAATCTGCACTTTAAAATGCGACAGAAAATCGTGGAAAATAAAAGAGAGGCGGAGGTATCTTCCAGAATTTTATGCTGAAAGAAACGAAGGCTATTTTTATCATTTTATTTGAAGACGAATTTTTTTTTCCTCCGAAATTTGTCCAATATTTATGAGGAAGGAGCTTCAAATTAAAAAGATTCCATTCAACGTTTGCTATAAAATAAATAGGGGTAAATGTGTCATTTTAATAACTATAAATTTATTTTATTTTTACAAAATTATCCATAAAATTACACTAGTTTCTTTTAACTTATGAATATCCCTTTCTTGAACAAAAATCATTTTTATTGAATCGAAACTACTCCGTCTTACTCATGATGAAGTCCTTTGATTTGACGAATCAAGATATAAATGCCATAACAGAAACATTATTAATAAATTTACTAACAAAAAAATTCTTAACAAACTACATTTGACGTGACTAATAATTATCATTGCAATGGTTGGAAAAAATATGTGTTTTCAAATTTAAATCAATTACTGCATTTTCTTCAGATGATTTTGAAAGTTTCCTGACTTTCTCTCAAATCCGGACGATATATTTTTTTTAAAACATGTAAAATTTTTGAACTAGACAAAATCTATGCATTACATTGCCTGGAAATAATATTTATTCTAATTTATACTACGTTATTCATGCCTGTAAACCTCAGAATGCAGTCAATATTTAAATGACGACTGGTTTGCCTCATTTAGATTAGAAATATATATTTATATCCTTCTCAAACCAATTCCCAAAATGCACCTAACAACTAGTGGCTCTTCTCTGACCATTCACTATCTTGTTATATATAACCTTTAATCATTCAATTATCTTTCAACATAGCATTCAGTAATCTTTGTATAAACTTCTCTTATGTTAAAATTTTAATAGCTTCCCCTCTCATCAAAAATTTGCTATTTCCTTTCATATGTACGGATTTTATTTTCGTAAATTTCATATTACTGTGTATATACTGTTTTATTTTATTCTATATTGCTTGCACACAGTTACTATTAGATAAATATTTGAATAGTTTCCGATCAATGTTTCTCAATAGTTTTTCTTGTCTCTGTCAGAGAACGGGACTAGCAGTGACGTCACTCGTCTTTCCTTCCGGGGATAAGTTTTTCCTCAAACGAGACAACCTTATATATTCTACGGACTTTGAAGTTGTGCTGCATCAATATATGCAAGATAAACCAGTAGATTGCAGTGATTCACTTTATAATTGCACTCATTTTAAATACTAGCTGATTTTTTTTTTTTTTAATTCTATTACTTTTAAATTGGAGAAAATGCCGTTTTTGCTGAAATTACTATTTTTCCACAAAGAAAAATACAGACTTTTGAGAAAAAAGTACTTTAATGGCCTTTGATAAAAAAATAAGTACTTTTAAGGGCCCTTAAAAATGAAAAACAAAAATAAGAACTCTTTAAAGACCACAAGAATCCTATTAGAAGGTAGTGAGTTGTTTATATTTGAAATGGAATTTCTGTTCACTTTTGCATTTATTTAATATAATGTCATCTCTGTGGCATGTGCTTAGCTTTAGCTCTATTGCCAAAAATTACTGTACTATTTTCTTTTATACTACAGGTGTCCACTGCTGAAATTTTAGTGCTTGTGACTAGCATGTTGATGTCTAGTCAGTGCTGAATTTATTGCCTACATCTGGTATTTTATTTTATTTTTTTAAGCTAAAAGAAAATGGAAAATGCAAACTATGAATATATATAATTACACTTTCAAGGTAGTCCACTACTGGCACAGTACCCTACTATTAGCATATGTAGATTTACCATACATCCCCTTTTGAAAGGGATCATCCTGGCTTAAAAGTACAGCCCGAAGTCCCGGCCAGTTTGTTCCTGGCTTGAAATTTATCTTTTGGAATAAAGTTTTGGTGGGAAAGAATAATTCTTATGGCTAATGGATCGTGATATTACATTGATTGCAATTAAAACAGCTGCAAAAAAAATTAATGAAATACTTAAAAATGCTGTTACACGTGTAAATAAATTATTTGATAAAGTGGTGATTACTCAGAAATTCTAATCTTCGAACTGCAAGATGTGAAGAATAATGAAAATGAACTGTGAAGGTAAGAAATTGTTAGGATTCAAATTTTAAAGAATTTCATGGATCAAAAAATATTAATAACAAATTTCAGCTGAGTTTTGGGGTATATTTTGTCTACGGACACTTTGCTCCTATTGAAAGAATTCACCATCATGAATAATATTTGGTCTGAAGAATGAAGTAGAATTGCTGAATTAACTAGGTAGAATGCAGGTATGCTGTATAAAATAAACACACATCTGGAATGATCAGACTTTTAAGAAAAAAATTCTAAACGATAAGCATTCCATTAAAAAGTTCAAACTAGCAACAAACCAACCACTCAGATTCATGTTGTAAGCCCTAGGGCCAGCTGAGTGGTCTGGACCTTCAACATTAGCAACACTTATATGAATGGTGAAAATCAAAAGATTAATGTCTTATGGGTAAAAACTGAGAATAGACCCCCTTCCCACACTCTTTTTTATATTTTTTATTTTGTACCTGTTCGGAAGGCAATTTATATGGCAAGCCTACTTACATACGAATAAATTTATTAAATACTAGTTAACATTCATTTTTTCTATAATTAGAAACAGTAAACAATAACTTAATATTCGAAAAACGATTAGCTACTACCAAATTAACATTAACGTGGCTCAGATTCAAACTGTTAACATTAACTATAACTTTACTATATTAATTGATAAGTAATAGATAACATTGACTCAAATCAAATTGTAACACCTTCACCTCGTAAATAAGAAGTACCGTTTCGATTTTGTAATATATTACATAATCTGTAACGATAATTTTAAAAGAAAGATATAACGTACATATCGTTTAATATTTATGAAATCTTTACACTTGTATCACTTGCAAACGAAATTCGTGCCCACGCAATAGTTTGACTCCTATAAAGTAAAACAATTTTTACTTTATTGGCTCAAAAATCGATAATTTACCTATAATGAAAACTTTATCAAGAAAAACAAATGATTTCTAGAGTTTTAAATTTAATTAACATATTAAAAAAGGAAATCAATGATAGAAAATAAAATAACAAACGCATTTGTTTATTTTACGGACGCTACACTAGATACAGTTAAATGACAGTCAAAAAACTTATTATTTCAAAATTATTATCTTTTTCTCAGAAAATTCTAAATTAACTATTTGAAAGAACTCAAAATGTAATATTTTGTACAGTTAAAAGCTTAGGAAATAGCAGACAATATTTAAGAGAAAATATGTGAGAAAAAATTACGTGACAATTAAATTATTTTTCACTGTAACATTCACAATCATCATACATGAGGTCCAAGTAAATAAACATGGAAAATTGCAATAATAGTCTGTGATTGCAAGTATCCTACAGCTGTTTCTCAGTTAGATATGGAAAATTCTGTCCATTCTGATTCTGTAGGTATTAAAATTAAAAAGAAAAAGAAGCCAGGAATTATTTATTTAAATTACATTCCAAGGTATCTGACAGTAAAAAAAGTGAGAGAAAGCTTTTTGGAGTTCGGGGAAGTTAAGCGGCTCTTCCTTAAACCAGGTAAAGAAAGCTAACAGTTTCAATTATTTTTCGAGAAATTTCTCTTAAAATTTTTATGAAAAAGATCACGTCACTTGATTTAACGTATATGCATTTGTAGGCAAAATTTAAAATGTATATTTTGTTTTATGTAGTGTTTAAAAAGTATTTCATAGTAAGGTATTGCAGTTTGGTCTTTACACTTGATTATCTTTTAAGTATTGTGTGTACGCCATTATATTTAATTAGATTTTGAGTATTGTGTGTATGTCATTACATTTGTTATTACTGGGTCATTCCATGTCAAGTGATCCTTCATTTATTACCTCATATTTTCCAATTTTCTTAAAATCTTATGCCCTTGTTGAATGGTCAAAACTGAGTTTAAATGTTAAGTCATTTCATTTGGTGAGATTTTTGATGCGATTTTGGCCTTTCCGGACTACACAAAAACCTAAAATCTCAGCCCATAATTGAGATATTTTAAAAATGAAAATACCACTCTCATCAAAATTTTATGGGCTTTATGATATCACATAATAGATTTTTTTTTTTTTTTTAATTTTATAAAGTGATTAAAAAAAGTATAAGTCAAAATTTTCAAAAAAATTGTATTGATTGCTCAATATTTGTAAAAAAATCTTGTCTGCAAAATTTTGTACTTATGTATTAATCTAACCACCATGATGATACTTATGCATTAGCCCAATCATTGGGTGGAACTTTATTTTCAAATGGTCTGCTACCATTCTCTGAAGAAGTCAGCAACAATTGATCCATGTTAGTTTGAACATAAACCTATGCAAGCTACATGGGCTTATCATCAGAATCTATGAGAGCTTATCTCACTGGCACTTTCTCCCTAAAAATATCACAAAATCTGACCCTGTTGGCTGTCTTTAGGTTGCACATAGCAACAGGTGTTCCATGGCACATAGAGCATAAGCTTATGTGTGCTGCACTGGCATTGGTTTTGTTTTCATTTTTGAACTTATTTCATTGTACATGCAGCATTGGCTTAAATTCACATAGCGTGCATAAGCCTATGCACTATATGCCATGGAATACCTGTTGTATAAACTGTTATTGTTATATGCAACCTCCAAAAGCTAGTGGGGTTGGATTCTGTGATGTTTTATAGGAAGCAAGCATCAGTGCAGGAAGCCCATATAGATCCATGCTTGAATTGCCATGGATCAACTATTTCACAAACAGCTATTACCACATTGTGGAGATAGAGAATGATAGCTTACCATTTGAAAATAAAGTTCTCTTCAGTGGTTAGGTTAATGCATAAGTACTATCATAGTGGTTGAGTTAATACATAAGTACCTTTTAACTTGGGATTACAGTCTCAGAATGGTCATTTATGTACAATTTTCCAAAATTTTAATACTTTTTATCTCAGAAACTATGTGGCCTAGAGAGAAAATTTTTGTATTAATAACACGATAGTAGTAACAAGTAAAAAAAAGTTTCATGAAAATCTGAGTTTGTGGGTGTCATTTCAAAATTTAATTGGGTGATATGACATGAAATGGCCCTGTATTTCTTTATTGTTTGACTTACTTTTTCAGCTGCTAAAAATATTAGCAATCAATATGCCTTTATTTTTCTTTTACAGCCTTTTAGACCATACTTTTAAATTCAGTTAAAAAAAATGCTTTGCTTTCATCTTCAATTACACATTTTTTGTTCACACAAATTATTGAAAATTATGAGAAAAAATTTCTTAGTTCAGGTAAACATTTAGGCATATTGTATTACTTGGCACCAGTTCAAAATAAGCTAAGTTGTCAAATGAAAAGCAATATCTTAAAACAGAAAATTCAGTGTAATTTCAAAAATATATATTTAAAAAATTATTTTGTGCAATAAAAATCAAATTAATATTACACAATAAGAAATTATTATTTTGTACAGAATATCATGTGCTGCTGCCCATATCAGATTTTATTAAATGGTATAATGTATAATTTTATATTCTATATGTACTTCCTAATTATATATTTTATTAATTATTTTTATTTCAGAGAAAAGTAAAAAAGCTGGGAAGCCAAGTAAATTTTTTAAAGAAGGTTGGGTTGAATTTTCTAGTAGAAAAGTTGCCAAGCGTGTTGCTGAATGCTTGAATGGTGTACAAGTTGGTGGGAAACGCCACACACCTTATCATGATGCACTTTGGAGTATAAAATATCTACCTAAGTATGTAATTTTTTCCATTAATAAATTTTTTACTCTATAATTTTATTTCAATTCTGATGAATATTGAATAAAATCTCATGAATTCAAAGTGATAGGACATAATTGGCCATTTCAACTGCAACCCATTGCATGGATTATTGATATGGAAAAACAATAAATCTAACAGAACTGGCCCATTGGAAAATCTTCAGAGATCCCACTGACTGTATCCTGGCCTGTTATAAACATAGGACATTCACATCCAGTTTTTTCATTTTAGAATATTTAAATTTTAAATTCAGCCATTTAAAAAAAAATTATTTCATTATATTTATAATCATACAAGACTTGTAAATTGCATTTTTAGAGTATTTTATCAAAATTGCTGGTTTCAATTAGAGGTGAAAGTTGATTAAAAATTTTAATTAGTTAATCAAAAAATTTAAATCAATTAACTGACTGAATAATTGAATTTTTAATTGTTTATTTAAAAATATTAACTAAAGCTTTCTGACTAAACACATGTATATATTTTTGAAAATTACTCAAATATATAAACATTATTAAAGTAAAAAAATCCATATTTTATAAATAAAGCTGTATAATAAATATTATATATGCTTTAAAATATCCATTGTTGGTTTTAAAAAAATCAATTTTATATTATATACATATCTTGGTATAAAGTTTAAGGAACCAAAAGTAAAAATTAATCTAATAAAGGAAGATGCCTGCCAATCTGTCCATCATGTAGCAGAAAATCCAAGTCATCCACAGTTATGAAATTTGAAACAATAATACTTGAGTTCAGGCCAGCTGGGTAATTAATTTCAGTGAAAAATAAAATTCAAACTTATGTATCTATAATATATATTTTACTACCAGCATGTACCCGTTCTTTGTACAAAGTATATAATATAAAGAAACATAAAATTCACAATCATGTGCAAATTCCTATAGTATACTAAATGAATTTTTAATCAAAATATTCTGTTAAAATATTTAATTTAATGCTTCTAAAAAGAAGTTTAAGAATCTCTGTTCTCGCTATACAAAATTATCTTCACGGGCAGATCTGAAGAATAAAACATCCAAGCCCCTTTAGTAAGTATACAGAGGCTGTTCACACATTTTTTAGACGATGTATATTGTATTCACAAAACTAAATTACATAAAATTCTTGTGTTTTAAATATTCTATTTGACATCCCTTATTCTGAACTATCTTTCGACACCGCAATTTCCAGGATAATAATGCCTTTTGAAGTGTCAGAAGAGGTATTCTATCCCATTCCTCCTGAACAGCTTTCCAGAGTCCTGTAAGAGTTTTGGGACGACGTTTGGATAATGCAGATTTTAAAAGTCCGAAAGCACAAAAATCCATAGGTGATACATCGGGAGATTTAGTAGGGATATCAGTGAAGGGTATGGCCTTGATACCAGTTTTTTGTTCCATTTCTTTTAGGAAATTTACAGTGGATTTTGTGTGACTGCTAGCTTTGTCCTGATGGAGTCTCACAGATTGATGGCACTGTGGGTAAAGCGATGGTACTTCATTCAGAAAAATTGGCGATAAAATATGTTCCTGATAGTATTTGGAGTTAATCTTGACATTTTTTCCCACTCTCTTTATTTTTAACTTGCCATTATAAGAAAAACCAGCAACAATCATGAATCCCTTAGAAAAACTTTCTTTCGATTCTTTGAACCATGTACTTAAATTTTTTTCTCCCCTTTTATGATAATAAATGGCTCTTTTTTTGTTGCAATCATTTAAATACACCCATGATTCATCTATTGTGACAATTGTTTTCCATTTTTCTTTGGATAAGTGTTTCTCATATAGAATTCTGCAGCGTGTCCTGCGTTCAGCGATATGATTTGGAAGAAGACGATGCACATTGCGTTTTTTCGCTTTCTTAAGATTTAAATCAACGTTTATCATTTTGTTTACAGTGGACACCTAGCATTTTAATGATTTTGCAACTGTCCTTTGACTAGGGGGATTTTCTATTAACATTAAACAACGTACCTTTGCAATAGTCGAAGATGTCCGTTTTTTCCTTGGATACTTGTTTGGAAATTTTGTCCCACTTGAGGCTTCAATTTGACGTTTTTTTCCTTTCCTGTTGACGATATTACCTATCGACGCTTTAGATATCACAAAACCATGACTCTCACATCGTTTTTGGATAACAGAGTATGCATATTTCTCTTCGGAAAGAGCATAAATGTAGCCTTCGAACCACTGTTTTGTTAAAAACGCCATTTTTGAATAAAAACAAAACTTTCAAGCCGCAGACGATAATTTTGACTTTTAAAAACATAGTACAATTGGAATTATTTCTTTTGCAGCAAACGATTTTTTATTACCGCTTACCAAAATCGTCTAAAAAATGTGCGAACAGCCTCTGTATTTACAAAAAATATGGAGTTGAATCAATATATGCAAAATAAAAGCGTTAAAATTGTATGGAACCTGTACTACTTATATATGCGAATATTAGAAGATATAACCTGTATTAGTAGATTACATGTATGAATTGAAATATCAATAAACCCGTAATCTTTAAACCTGAAGGCAGTAAATGATTCTAATATATGCCAAAATGAAAGTTCTAAAATTATATGGTAAGATATATCCATTCTACTTACAGAGTTTCCCCAGGATTAAAAAAGGGCAGGGTGCTGTTACCAGAAAAAGGGCACATATTTTTTATGTTTGAATAACATTTATGCGTGGGATTTTTATGACGAAAATCAGAGCATTACAAAAAAAAATGTAAACACTTTTGTCGCGTATACTTCCAAGTCTAATAGACAAAAATGTAAATATATTTTCTTGTTTTGTAGGAAATAGGATCAAGATTGGAATATATAAAATTAATTTCAATTTTTTAATATTTTGAACTTGTTTTTTGAAAAACTTAAAAAAGTATCTGTCCGAGCAAGTTTTTTTTTTTCATTTTGCTTATTTTCACTCGAAATATCTTCGAAACCATAAAATACAGATATAAATAGTAAGGCATAAAATTATGTATTAGGAAACTTAGTTGCTATATCTATATTTATATTTTTAAAAAGTGCTTATAGTTTTCGAGTAATCGTTTTGTCAAGTTGAAGAAGAGTGAAAATTTCCCCCTTTTCAAGTTTGTAATGCTATCTCAAAAACTAAACCTGTAAACAATTATGCAAGAATATAGCTCTTTGAAATCCCTACAAGTGTATATAATTGGATTTTGGATGAGCTCTTTGTTTGCGAAGTATAGTGGTTATAATTTCGATATTTTAGTGGTTATAATTTCGATATTAACCTGGGTTTTCCAATGTGTAGGAAAGCTTTAATTTACTTAAAATGTTACTATTGTTTCAGCTGAATCTGTCACTTACTCCTTGGTGAAACATTTGTGCTTAAGTATGAGATAATCTTATTTTGTTTAAAAAATTAGGGCATTAAATGAACTTGGAGATTCTAAAAATGTGTAATGATTGGTTAGGTTTGAACAAAAGAAATGAAAATTTACATATTCAAGTACATATTTATGTGCCGCCAGGCAAGTCTATAGATTATAGGTCAGGTTGATTTCAGGTCAAATAAGTTTAATTTATATACTGAAAAACAAGTTCGTAAAATAATTTTATATTTTAACCTGAAGTCTATGGTCTATAACATCCAGATAAAATCGTTGTGAAAACTGAAGTACTAACTAACTATAAACAGTTAGCGAGTCATTTGTAGCACTTTGGAATCCTGTAAACAATATAAATGAATCTGAAAAAATCGAATAGCTTTATTGAATTTTACTGAAGTTTTATTTTACAAAATGTCCTTCACATTCAAAACAATTTGGGCTTTATCGGACTAGAGCCACCACCACTAAGGTATGAAAATGTTTCTTTTGTTGAGAACAAATTTATCATTGAATAAATGCTATTTTTACATCAAATGGAATTATAGTCTTGAGCAGTTGGGTTTATTAGCAGTTACAATTATTGAATTTATATAAATTTAGAGTTTATTAAATTTAAAAAGGAGAATATTAAATTTTGATTTTTAGTATTTTCTCATTAGTCAATATGAGGTTTGATGATTTTAAGGGATAAAATATATTTAAACGTTGAAAATATTTATTAATTGTTTGTTGTTATATATTGATTACAAAAAAAAAAAAAAAACCTGATTTAAATAACTAAAATTCTAGAAAGCTCCATAAAATCACCGTATAAAGAAAGTATTGAACAACGGATTAGCAAATGTTTAGCTGCTAAGTTAATCATTATTCCATGGAGCAGAGTTATTAATAGTGCACGCAACGTACGTTCGTGTGTCTGCTCAGCATCTGTATCTTTAGCCGTAAACTCTCATAGCGGGCAAATACGCGAACGACAACTACTGCATATGGCGTATCGTTATTAAATGAGCTTGATTATTATTATTATTGCATGCTGTATTCACCGTATAAAGAAAGTATTGAATAATGGATTAGCAAATGTTTAGCTGCTAAGTTAATCATTATTCCATGGAGCAGAGTTATTAATAGTGCCAGCAATGTACATTCGTGTGTCTGCTCAGCATCTGTATCTTTAGTCGTAAACTCTTGTAGCGGGCGAATATGCGAATGACAACTACTGCATACCTCTCTAAAGCGGG